>CM045987.1:1815839-2415839 GCA_025175895.1 Wurfbainia villosa | reverse complement strand
T
This sequence comes from Wurfbainia villosa, assembly GCA_025175895.1. Lineage (NCBI taxonomy): Eukaryota > Viridiplantae > Streptophyta > Magnoliopsida > Zingiberales > Zingiberaceae > Wurfbainia > Wurfbainia villosa. The sequence continues at coordinate 2,415,838 of CM045987.1, read as the reverse complement.
ACGACCATTTAATAGCCCAAGAATGTGATTGGGATGGTTTTTGCCACCCACGGGTTATCGGTTGACATCTTGATTAGAATGTTTGGATCTCCTTCCAGATCTTACCGGAAGTCCTTAGACCGAGTCATGTGTATAGAAATGACTCCATAGTAAGTGTTTTAAAGAAATGGAGATTTGATAAGCAGATATTGCAAGTCAAATTATTGGAATTGGAAGTCTCCGAATGTTTGACAAAAGGAGCAAGATTAAAGTCGTGAGTCACGAGCGACTATTGGAGAGTTTTTCAATCATAGAAGACCGATTGCAGATTGTCAGCAGCTTCTCAGGTTTATCAGCGAACTCAGAGGAAAGACTCCGAAAGGAGATTATGTCTGTGCAGTGCGGGTTACGACGAGACACAGAGTCAGATTATTCGATGGACCATTGTATCTGTTTCTACTATAAGCAGCCGATATCTACGAGGAGAGTATGTATTTTGAAGACTCAGTTGAAGACTATGGATGATGCTTTCGAGCGGATGATCCACAACCTCGAAAGCCGAGATTATTACAGAAGATTAGGTTATCACATCAGCAGCGATCTACTACCCCAGATATAGTTGGAGCTCTTTGATACTTTCATCCGGAAGAAGTAAGTTACTCAGCAGTATCAGCCGAAGACATCTCAGAAGATTCAGACATTCAGACAACAACTGTTACCTTCCCAGGCGTGGTTATGCTTTATACAGAGGAGAGATTTTACGATGATGGTCGTATTTACGCATATTCTCCGGGTGCAGCTATTCCTTTCACAGAGATGGAGCGTGCTATGATGTTGACAATTCTTCAGTATTTTACAGCCGGATGTGTATCTTTTGCCAGTACAACAGTGGTTACCATCTCCATTGCGGTTGTTTCAGTTTGTATCTCGATTCGATTGATTTGATTCCTCCATGACGGTCTTGAACCTACATGAGCTCAAATAGTCGAGCGGATGTCAGACAAGTTTACATGATTACTCGAGAAGAAGTATAGAAGATAGAAGGATCGGTCCTTCTGGGGTATTACTTTAGGTTATCCTATTTGCGGATATATCGAAAGATACTGGTAGTTTACAGGTATCTTTGTCTAGAACATTCTTGGATAGGGTTCGAAGGGTTTCTATTGACTTGTGCATTGGTAATTTTCTCTACCGTCAGGTGAGATGTTGATCAACAATCAAGAAGTCAAGGGATACCCTTAGCCTTTGCTAGACATACCTCCACTATAGACATATCCTTACGGATAGTTGGATTGTTGGAGCGTTGGTATACTAGGACTCTGATGTGCGATAATCCGAGAGTATGCGGATGTAGTTACGGATGAACTCTCGAGCTTGCCACTGCATGGGCAAGTGGAATATGCGGTTGAGGTGATTTCGGGAATAGTCCTGATATTGGGGACCTCATACCGGGAGATGATTTTATGGGTATCAGTGTTGCTAAACACCATGGGAGATTTATCTTTCCTAGTGTTTCTTCTTGAGAAGACTTGTAACTCTTTGTTAGAAGAGAGTTAGACTTTGAGTCTATGCATCGATTATCGATGATTGGAACGCAGTAGTTGGGAATGAATATCCTTCGTTGTGGATAGATGATTTGTTTAGATCAGCTAAATGACACTTGTGTATATCCTAGGGTTGATCTACGATTGGAGGGTTGGTATTGTGGTGACTTAGTGTCATACAATTATCATGGTCGGTGTGATGATTGAGCTATCTGTAGCTTAGAGTAAAAAGGGATACATGTGTGTAGAAGACGGTATTTCATACTTGGTATGAATTTTAGGAGATGTTGATAATGTTGTTAGACTTATCAACGATTTAGTCGTTCATGGAATTGAGGAATCAAGTACTCTTGGAGTATTTGTGATCGATTGTCATCATATCTGTGGATGATATATTTCGGGATATATTCACGATCTTGAGGGAAGTTGTGGTTTCCCTAGATTGATTTGGTATTTACCATAGATGATTCGTTGGACCAAGAAGGTGATGGAAATCACCTGTTCGTAAGTTTGTGAGCTAAGTTTCAGGGCCTAGACGGTGACTGACTATTGCATCAGTGTTAGTTATCCCTTCCGTTGGGGATGGAAGGGTATTGTACGCAGATGCATCGTTTCAGGGATTGGAGCGATTCCGATGCAGTGGTATGAGACGTGTTTTATGCTTACGTCAGTTGGGGAATTGCGAGATAAGCTGTCATATATATGACGTGGAGCTTAGCAGTTATTATCTTGAGTAGTAGATGTATAGAGCAGGAGTGCTCAGGGAGTTTTGGCTAGCTACTGGGTAGCTGCTATAGGGTTACGTACCGTGATGAAGTGAGGGCCTAGTACCTTAGACTGTGTTGGGAGATTATCTAGAATTCGGAAAGGACTTGATCGGATTTGGGTAGTCGATGGTCGATTAGCTAGGTCCGCTCATTTTCTTCCGGGCCGTAAGATGGAATCCGTTGGATCGCTTGATAGAATTATATCCATGGAGTATCCTTGGGTATCATTTCTGATAGTGATTCATGATTCACCTTATGATTCTGGCAAAGTTTCCCATCGGTTACGGGTATAGAGCTCCACTCTGGTACAGTTATTGATGTCTTAATAGGTCGATTGAGAGTGTATATAGGAGCTGGAATATAATATTCGAGCTCAGTACCCCACTTAGTCACTTGAAGTGTGACTTTGCTCCGGATACTTGAGATGATTATTGTGACATCTCGCTTGTGCATGAGTCAGAAATTTGGGGACCAAATTTTTATAAGTGGGGGAGAATGTAAAATACGGAAAAAAAAAAAAAATATTTGGATTAACCCCTTTAATTAATTGGATTTAATTAGAAGCTAAAATTAATTGGGTCAGATTGGCTTGGGCTAATTGGCTTGAGTTAGATTGGGTTTAAACCCAATCTGGGTTAAACCTAGGTTAGCTTGGGTTAAACTTAGGCAAGACTTGGGCTAGCTGAACCCATTCCACCGGCTGTTAAAAGCCACTAACCCAACCGACCCGATTCGCTGCTTCCCCCAATCGCGATTTCCTCCCTTCACCGCTGACTTTCCCGATTCTTCTTCCTCACCATCGTCACGCCCCCCTCTCGATCTCGATGGTGACACCTCTTCTTCTCTCCTGGTGTCGAGCTCAGATGAGGTTTGTTCACCGACGTTGCTCTTTTCTTCCACCACTTCTGCCGAGATCTCGCCGCTAGTCATACCGCTCGACGCCTGCCTCTCGTCGCCTCCTCTCGATCTCGGCGCGAGCTCCTCTAGCCATCGGGTTTTGTTTCAAAGACAGGGGCGATCCTCGCGATCGAGCACGCCTCGCCGACGCTTAAGCCCGATGGTTGCCGTCTCATCGTCGGCGGCTAAGCTAGCTATCCCGCGACATCTCCTCATCCTCGCCGCCCGGGTCGCCGAGCTCTCCTGATGCCCTGAACCCGATCACGCGAAGTTCTTCCTCGTCGCCGCCTCTTCTTGTGATCTCAACAAAGAATAAGGGTCGCTTTTTTCGCTTAGCAACTCGATGGGTTCCGGTGAACCATTCCGAGCCGCCTCAAGACCTCCAATTTGATTGCTCCGCGCCTCTTCTCCATTCCTCCCGAGAAGCCAAGATTTTACCAATCACGACGGACAAACTTCATAGGGCCTGATTTCAAAGTGAGCTCGCCATCGCCGTAGATTGATATTTGCTTTTCACCGATACCAGCCGACGGAGATGACATTTCCTTCTTATCTATCTTGTTCAATTGTGCTTGCGTGACCAAAGATTTGGATCACAGAGGTTTTGTGTTTCTCCGAGCGTGTATATAGCCTAATCCTTGATCGTAATGGCTTGATCCAAACATAGGGTCATTGTGATTGTAGGTGATGGAAAATGGGTCAGAGCTTGATGCAAGTGAACGGATATGGGAATTTGATTTGAAGCTAGATTAGTTGATCGTGGAAGTCAAGAATTGGGGTAAGTTCTCAGATTACCTATAGATGCTATCAATTTACCGCTTCTTCAACGTGAACTGTTGATAGCTAATTGGATATTGTTTATCTGTGGATATGTTGAGTTTTATTTGTGGTGGAGTGTATCATGTGACGGAACTGGATCGAGCAAAGATTTCGGTTGAATAAATCTGATTGTTCCAGATGGGATATTTTTGCTCGGATTGAAGGGACTACGTTGGGTAAGCTGGGTTAGTTCATATCAAACACTTGTAAGCTTATCCGGAAGTTGTGTTGATGAAATTGGATTAGGTAAGTTTGATTTGGGATTTGATATCATCATTGGACTTATGATAGTACTTATCAATGTTGTATGTTGATTTCAGGACTTTGATTAGTGATGGATGCTCGTATGCATGGACAGCTAGCCGGGCTACATAGCAGGTGGGTAATATCTACCTGGTCCGGTAGTTTTGATCAATTTCAGTGCATGATCTTGGATATGTATGTTTATACCTGTTTACCTTAAATCCACTCATGTTTAATCATATGCTTGTCGCTTGACCTTTGAGATATAAACTCTGGTACTTCATTGATTATCTAGCTCAGATAGGAACTATAAACCCTATTATGTATTAGCTGATAGATGTTCAGTAAGTACATGTAGTTAGGGTTATCTTTGTGACTTCAGATTGATTTACTGTATTACATCACTAGGGTTAGGTGATGGTTTGGATTATGGAGTCGATTGTTATATCATATCCGTATTAGTGGTGCATTTATGATGGATCTAGTTATGCTGCATAGATAATTGTATGGTTGCCCGTATGTGACCATGGACTAGAAGTCCTAGTGTGATGGTATATCCATTAGGGATTGTATGCCTGTGTATGGTTTTATGGATGGTCGATTGTATATCGCTATTGACTAGAGGTCTTAGCGTGGTTGACGGTCAGATGAGTATGACTCTTTATGCGATAGAGAGAGTCTTATGGATTGTAGTCCTTGCATAGTTGACTTTTAGTTGACCAAGACTCCCCGTGGGATGGGGAGTGTCGCGAGGATACATGTATGGAGCTATGCATCATCACATTGCATGCATGCTGTTGACTGGGTCTCCCTTGTGGATTGAGACAAGTCGTCAGTCATCCTGCCTCCCGCCACTCGGGGTAGTGGTAGCAGGTTGAGGGCGAGCATTGGATGTGCGCGCCGCCACTATGGATGGTGGTAGCCGGAGATGACCGCCACCGCGCGAGTGGTGTTAGCACTCGCCCACTATAGACGGTGTGGTTGTGTGAGGTGTTGTCCTGTGCGGCGTTGTCTACTCATGGGTAGGGACGGCGTGGCTTGCGTAGGCCCCAGGAGTAGTTAGCTTTTTACGCTATACACTACTCATACTACCCAACTCGGCCACTCGAGAGTGGTGGCACCGAGTCGGGCTAGTTGTCATTTGTCGTGCCACCGCCACTGGGTCGTGGTTCGACGGTCCGCAGACGATGACCATGCATATGCATTCGATATATATGTATGCATGTATTTGATATATGTTTTACATATGCCTGAGAGATCTTGCATTTGATTGAGCTATGATTGCTGCACATGCTCAGACATCATGATACATGCCATTTGCATTTTATTTATGCTATGGGTTGAGCATGATACATGCGTTGATTGATCGTTATGCATTTGATTAGCATCATGTCATTGCGGTGGTACGACCGGGTTATTATACAGTGATCATATATCGTTTATATGTCCGAGTATTGGTCGTATGGGTTTGACTGGTACGTTATATATGGTTATGTTATAGTATATGCTCGGGATGATCTATCATATGGAGGATGATCGCCGTAGTACATTACTTTACGCCGATGATCGTGTTGATATGCTATGAGTAGGACATATCTGTAATTACCGACATTACTATGCTTAGGATCGTATGTCTATTGGACTCATGTCAGTATACCTGTAGATCTTCACATGTATACTTGTAAATCTATCCTTATATGTTGTTCATGCACTTTCTATATATTACCCCTGAGTTTATACTCACCACCCCGGGACCCTGGGCTTCCTTTCGCCCAGGTAACAGGTAGAAGATTCCTTGGACGTTCGGAGCTCTGTCAGCTGATCCCATCTCACACCGGACGGATGGATATTTAATCCTCACTGTTGTATTTGTGTGGATTGTCGTTTTGTGGTTTTAGCTTGTATTGTTTCCGTATCTGTGATATACGGACGTGTTGTATGTATTTGGCTTTCGATGTGGCTTCTATGATGTTTCTTGTTGTGTCAAGTCACTCCGGAGTGCACAGTTGAGTCATTGTATATTGTTTTATCTGTTGTATGTTTCCGCTGTGTTTATTATGTTTGATATGATGATATCTGCGTATATCATATTATTGTTGTGGGCCTACGGGCCTTGTATTAACCCGATATGTTGCCACGTACAGGGGAGATGCCGTCCGTTTGCTTTTCGGCACAGCATACTCTCGGGGCGTGACAAAGGGGGTGTTTTTATATATGCTAATGTAAGAGTTTAAATCTATATTCATCTTGAATCTAGAAGGATTAATACATAAATTTATCATAATATCAAAACGTTTTATTTTTTTTATCAAATCTAACATCACATTTAATTTAGTTTTACATATGTCAATATTCGATCTTTCTTTTTTCTTAAAAAAAATGATTAGTATATTGTCATATTTAAAAATATCTTTTTTTAGTCTAAATTATCACCAATACTTTATGCTCATATGATCTATTTAACTATGATTCTTTTTTCCTTCTCATCTCGTTACAATATTGACATTAACTAATTAACTTCCTCAGTTGAATGTCATTGATGTTAAATATTAGTATAAAAGTTGATTCATTCGTCTTCAACGTCTCTATCAATCGGTTTCATAGTCAATACGAAGAAGATAAATCATAAAGAATATATTATTATTCAATTCCAAACTAATATTACAGGAAGACAGACATTCCAAAAGACAAAAAGAGACCAATAAAACATCATCGACGCTTATTTTACCTAAATCAATCTTCTTCCCCCCATGCTCTCTTATCTTGAAAAATGCAAATATACTTGACTTTGCGAAGATCTCTTTAATTTGTATATCATGTAAATTTTCTCTCTCCCTACCCTTTCTGACAGTGGGAGGATTAAATCGATCAATCTTTAAGTTGAGGTGGAGCTTAAATTTGAATCCGGTCAAATTGGATAAAGTCAACTCAAGTCTATCCAAATCGTGCTCAAGCTTAGTTTGACAATTAAATTAGCATGTCTCTATGATTTCCTTTCCAAAAGCTACGTCTCCACATCATGTTTTCACGTCCTCATAATATCCCTCTCAGAAGTCACATTTCCACGTCGTGTCCTCACGTCTCCACAATTCTATCATAACTCCACTACATCTTCCTCCAAAAATATATATTTTTCACTTCCTATATAAAAAAATATAGAACCGCCACATTAGTGGCCCCCTCTGGCTGCCCCTACCGGTGGAGGAAGTAAATCAGGACCCAGATGGTGAGTACAAAGGAGGGAGTCCGTCGATAGCCAGAGTCATGATCTCTCTGGGAATTGACCCCTGCCCACTTAAAAGTTATCCATTTGTACTTATCGACTGGGCTAGCCCTGGGGGCTTTCACTTTCTATATATGAAATAAAAAAGATTGAAATCCGCCAATCTAGCAGTCCCTACCAGTCCGCTCTCGGACCATCGTAAGATAGGTAAATCACGGTAGACCTTTCAATATATATAACTTTCACTTTCTATATATATATATATAAAATATGGAACCGCCACATTCACTTTCTATATATAAAAAAAAATGGAACCGCCACATTAGCGGCCCCCCACCGCTACCCCTACGTGTGGAGGGGGGTAAATCAGGTCTCAGGTGGCTAGCGCAGAAATGCGGAGTCATCGGTAGTCTGGTCGTCACCTCCAGGAAATCGACCTCTTGCCCTTTCAAGCCTTAACACGGCTGCACTAGTCATCTAGATTTGCTCTCACTTTATATATATAAAAAAAATGTGGAACCGCCACATTAGCGGCCCCCACCGCTGCCCCTACGTGTGGAGGGGGGTAAATCAAGTCTCAGGTGGTTAGCGTAGAAATGCGGAGTCATCGATAGTCTGGTCGTCACATCCAGGAATCGACTCTTTGCCCTTTCAAACTTTAACACGGCTGCGCTAGCCATCTGGGTTTGCCCTGGGGGCTACTCACTTTCTATATATAAAAAAAAATATTGAACCGCCACATTAACGACCCCCACCGCTGCCCCTACGTGTGGAGGGGGATAAATCAAGTGTCAGGTGACTAGTGCAGAAATGCAGAGTCATCGGTAGTCTGGTCGTTACCTCCAGGAATCAACCCCTTGCCCTTTCAAACCTTAACATGGCTGCGCTAGTCATCTACTCACTTTCTATATAAAAAAAAATATATAGAGAGAGAGACGTGGAGATTAAATAATCTCTAATACTCTATTCTCTCTCTATCTACTTATGTATTTTCTCAACTTTTTCTCCACATTCTAATTTGATTATCGGAGGAGTTTCGCCAAGATACGCCTCGACCTCCTTTTCATCAATTTCAAATTAAATCCTTTTAAACCTGAAGTACTCCCATTCCAACAATCGATTTGAAGAAGATCGACCTTGCAAAAGTCAATCTAAAGACACCCGATCTTACGAAGTCTTGTTGATATATGTCTGATCGCTTGAGGCCTAGTAGTTGACCGACCTAAGTCCAATCACATCTCAACCTGACGAAGTTCTATAGAAGGAAGCCGACCTGATAAACCTATGTAGAGAAAGACCGATCTAACTAGTTCAACACATACCTAATCTTAACTCAATCGTCAAAAGAGTTCACCATTAGATCTCATTTTCTTCCGCTCCCCGTTAAAGAAGTATATAACAAAACTTTTGAAGTCCAACTATTAGCTTCACCTCATAGAGGTAGATTTTGATCTTCCTCTTGTTTATTTGAATAAATCTGAAACATAATTTATAGACATTCAATATCCCACTAATTTTATGAGTCAAGGAAGGAGCTAGATAAAAATAAAATATTGTGCTATATTTTAAGGAAAATAAAAATAAAAATAATAATATATAATTTAATTTACCTTTTAGAAACTAACGATCATCATACGTAAAACTGCAGGCATGCAATTAAACCAAAAGATTAAATGTATTCTCATTAATTCCAAGTACTTAAAACCTGCTCATGTGAATCTCATTATATATCCAAGTGCAAGTGCAGTTCTAGCTAAGTCAAATAACGTAACGTTTGGTTACGTTCATTCAATTTATAGTCGTAATTCTTTCGTCTTTTTGCATCAATGTATCGAGACAAGTACTGAAGGCATCGATCGAGACTCGAGAGTATGCATGAGTTCACTGGCAGCTGGTTTGTGATGCATTTCCTTGCATTAACAAAGACGACGACAGAGAACAGCATACCACTTCTCCCTTCTTCTGCAGACTGCAGGCGATTCATTATTATCTGGAATTTGATTCCGGAATCTAAAAACTTTTAGGAATTCAATTATTTGCCATTTCACAGAGGAAGGAAAAGAACAAAAATGACAGATGAGGGCGCGGAGGACAAAACAAAAGGAATTTTTGCAGCGACTGTTCATATTCAGTCATATATGAAACTCTTACGCATCTTGCCAACAAATAAACAGCTAAACATGATGCTGTTACAGTTTGGGTTCTAACACAATTTTGGAACTGTTTCACTGCTTTCTGACGACGTTCTTCTGATGTTTGATCGATCCAGCAGCAGAATTTAAACGATCATTAATTCATCCTATTAAAATGGCCACATGCTGAGAAGAAAGAGCTAGCTAGTTCAATCTACTCCAGAATCACTCGAAGATAAAACTGACCAACTCTCGGTGGATAGTGTAAGGATTGGTGAAAACTTGTGCAACTTGTAAATTTCTGATCATATAAACAATGCGTTGGATTAGTGAACACGCATGGAAGGCAAAGACCGCTGGATCATCGGTTTGAGGGAACAATGTGTTAGATTTCTGAAACCTTTTCTCCCTCTTCCTCTGCTGTGCAGAAGGAGGGAAAGAGGTTTACTTTCTGCGCTCTGTGTAGATTCCTTTCTGCCAGCCCGAGGCGAGGTTCTTGTCTGAGCCAATTAAACTTTACCAATCCGCTTTATTCCTCTCTCTTTCCACTCGACTGCGAAATTCCATCGCCGGTTAATTAATTACCCTCAGGCAGCAACTCGATGTGTTCTACGTGGTACTGTTGACGCGAGAAAATAATTGGAGGAGAAACAGTGGCAGTTGTTGCAGAATGCAGACCGAGTGTGGTAATCACAGAAAGGCGATGGACATGATCGGAAGGGAAAGCTTTTATTCTGATGCTTTTGTTGGGAAAAAGTTTGGCACACCGAGGGAAGCGAGAAAAGATCAGATGGGCAAATTAAATCCGCGTTCTTCCACCATGAACGGAGATTATTGGTTGATGCTCCGTCGAGGAAGAAGAAATATAAGCCTTGAGTTCTAAAGAATTCCGAGAAACATAAAATGTTGCAGAAATCAGTTTAATTTGGAGAAACAGTACTGGACGCGCGGAATAAAAGTTGGATCTTTTGTTCTCGTTGGATCGATCCAAACTACAGGAGCAAGAGACTCGAGTTTGAAGTGCTTCAGACGTTGCCGTGGCGACCGAGCTTGAGGAGGCGGCCGCTGCACTTGGGGCAGGAGTCGTCGCTCTTGGGGACCATGAAGTACATGAAGCAGGACCGGCATCCGGCGGAGACGAGAGGCTCGGCGGCGGTAGCCCGGGAAGGGGAGGAGGAGGAGGAGGAGGAGATGGAGGTGAGACAAGAGTTGGCGGTGCTGTCGCTGCTGTCCTCGTTGTCGTTTTTGCTGCTGCCGCTGGTGACGCCGGAGAAGCTTTCGCCGTCGTCGGAGGAGACGTCTTCCTCTGAATGATAGCTCGACGAGTAGGCGTAGGCGGAGGCGGCGGCGGATCGGGGGTCTTTGCTCGTCCTGGTTCCGGTCTCTCGGTTGAAGTAGTATACTTCCCCCGTCTGCCATAATGCACAAAAGGAACGATTTTGACGCCGGAAATGGTTCCAAAGCACGATTTTGGAGACGGATTCGGTGCATTTAAAATATCAATGATCGACGAAAAGAAGGAAGCATTTAAGGATCGGAGGTGAGGACGTATACCTGCATGTCGAGACACTGCTCCCAGTGGAAAGGCAGCGCCGTCTCCGAGTTGAGCTCCACTGAGACACTTTCTTGGCTTCCGCCGACGAAATACGCCTCCGGCGAACGTAGACCTCTCTCCCTCCCCACCGTGCAGCTCCGAAGCAAAGCGGCAATCATCTCAATGTTGGGAGCCGTCATCGAGACAAGAGCCGAGAGACAAGAAAGAGGAGAAGCAGAGCAACTAAGGAAGGAGCCTTTGGGAATGGTTTGGGAAGGAAAAGGAGACATCCATGGAAGGGAGCAAGAAGCAGGAAGCAGGAAGCAGGAAGCAGGAAGCAGCAGCTAGCTGAAGGTGCCACTGTTAACGCAACATTCCCAAGATATATACGACATCCTTCCTCCAAATTAAACCTTCATCGATTATTTTGCATAACACCTCAAAACCTGACGCTTTGAATCGAAATCAATAAAGAAAAAAAGAAAAAAAAGGGGAGAAATCGAAAGAAATTAAGAGGAAGATGTTGATTTAGGAGATGTTGGAAGGAGATGGAGACAAGAACACTTTGTCTTCATGTGTTTGTCCGCGGGATAAAACAAGTACGCTACTTCTCAAGATCACGCAGGGGATTCATCGTTCCATTAGTTTTTGTAATTTATGTACGAACAAAAATTTAGTTCGTAACAGGCTTCTGAGTTTTTTAAATTCTTGCCTAATCCGCGGAATATCTCCGTCCTGCTTTGGCAATTTTGGAGGTATTCCATAAAAGAGATGGGACGGACAGCCTTATTTTAACTTTGCCGGCACATATGCTTTTGCCACCACCTGTGTCATTTAATATATATTAATCTATTTTATTTTATTTTATTTTAATGTAAAGCTTTTTTTATTCATTCTTCTAATATAAAATAAATAAATAAAGAAAACAAAAGCGAAAATAACGTGCAGGAGAGAAGGGTTGTATCGTAATGGACCCATAGGCAAGTTCACCCTCTCTCTCTTTTTCCTGTTTGGTTGGAGGGATAAAGATTGGGCTGAATTATCATTGTACAATGAGCACTATTAAAAAAAAAATAAAAATAGAATCGTCATATTAATAACTCTCTCCGGTTGTTTTTATCGATGAAGGAGGTAAATCTGAAATTTAATTGATAAATATAAAGAAGAAAATCGATCGATAATCCATAGTCATAATTTCTCCGAGATTTGACTCATACCTCCTTAAATATTACTCTTTATACTTATCTACTAAGCTAGCGGGGGTTATATAATGAGCACTCTAAAGTTCTGACTGGACTTGGTTACGATGGGCTTTTTGTCTGTTTTGCTTCTCTAGTCGATTGAGTCCGACTTGATGATAAATTGGCTCTTATTGAATCAACTCTAGATTATCAGATGATCAATCTTATCTTGAAACAACGATTATGTAAGTTTACAATCTAATCGAGTCAGTGATCCAGTGTGCATCCGGAAATAAGATGAGTCCTGTTGGATTGCAATAAACGATTCATATTTCTCTCTATCGATAGGAAAGAAGTCAAAGGATAATCTTTGATGAAGCAGCTTCGACATTTCGCAAAAAGATTGGAATCCATCAATCTAGTGATCCTCATCGGTCTGTTCTACGATCATTATGAGAGAGGTAAATCATGGATGATCCTATGAGCTTTGATGTGATGGTCAAGATATGTGGGGTCATCTGAATTTAGGAAAGAACTTTAGACTTCCTCCAAAATCGACTCTTATCTTATTTGCAAGCTCCGTCGTACCTTAATCACCATGTCATTCCCATGGAGACAGCATCTCCCACATTCAAATTATACTTCAACGGTGAAGAAGAGAAAATATAATAGCACAATTGGATAATCTATTAGAAATCAATTAATTAGTTATCCTCTTATTCTTTCCTTTTATACAAACATGAGGATATACTAATGATCATCGTGCCTCTCATCCGAGTGTGTCCGTTTCCATCCATCGTAACCATTTAATCGTATAATTGTCATAGTTTTATCCTAGCGAAATGTCATATACATGTCTCCACGAGGAAGACATGATGACTAAGATATGACGATGCTTGCAGAAGTAACATAGGTCGATTCCAAAGGAGCTCTAAAACTCTTTTCTAAATTCAGATGACCCTCATATATCTTAGTCCATAGGGTCCTCTATGATTTATCTCTCTCACAATAATCACGAGATTGATCAATGAAGGTCGCTAGATTGACAATTTTAATTTTTTTTACAGAAATGTCATCTACATGGTTATTTAATTTAATGAATATAAAGTCAGAGCTAAGGAGGATAAGCATCCCGCTCATATGCCTCGTCGGATTGGCTTCCACTCGATTTAACGAACACAGCTGTTAAAGTTTCGAAATGCCCAAAACGCGCACTATACTTTCAGAATTACCAAATCACGCGCATAATTCCCAAAATACCCCTCCCGCCAAACAGCGTTTTTAATGCAAAGATCCCGCATGCATCCGAGGCACATTTTCAAATCCCGAGCCATCGAAACGTCCCGTCCAAACAAGTCACCACATTAGCGTCTTCGTTGCTTCAGCTTCCGGGAAATCTTCGAGCGCACAAAAACTTGGAAAAACTTAGACTCCATTTTTCCTCCTGCTTCATTACGTTAGCTTCCGAGTTCTTGGAATTTCGTCGAGACGCTTCGAGGTAATATGGTGTCGTCCTCTCATTTAACTAGAGTTTTACCCATTTCTTACTCGGTTTTAGGGTTTCCGTTGAAAGGCGTACATCTCATTGGGTTTTTTTCTACCATTTCGTGTTGCAGAATGAGTCAAGCATCCGGTTCAACCTCTCCTTCACCGGCCAAGGTATGTGTCGCATTCCTTGGTTTAGTCCAATATGAAGTATGCCATATGTTTAAAATGATTTCTCCGTTATGGTTTTGGAATGGTTTCAAACATTCAAATACAAATGGACGATCTCTTCAATCTGTATATGAATTAGATAAATAGAGCCGTAAAATCCCAGCACCGTGGTAATGAGATTAAAACTCCCAGCAACTCCATGGTGCTGGGAATGTAATTTCCAGCACCATGTACATATAAGTTGCCGGATTTATTGGTGGTGCTGGGAATTAAAACCCCAGCCACACAGTGGTTCTGCGTTTAAAAATCCCAGCACCAGGGAGATGAACTAGTCAAGAAATATGGTGGTGCTGGGAATTTATATCCCAGCACCACCGTGGTAATGGGATTAAAACTCCCAGCAACACCATGGTGTTGGGAATGTAATTTCCAGCACCATGTACATAAAAGTTGCCGGAATTGTTGGTGTTTAGTTTATCAGAGACAACTCAAAGAGTTAAGAATGGAAAACATGACACTAACTGAAAGGGTAAAAGAACAAATGGAAATTATAGGAAGAGAAGGTATGGAGGCTGAACCAAATAAGCCTGAAGTTGACCCTCAACCTCAACCGGAACCAATTGCCAGCAGAACAAGACGGCGAGATAGAGCCCACTATGATTACAGGGATACTCCCGTTGATAGTCCACTGTGGGCAAAAATGGTTCCTCAAAGCAAAAGAAAAAAGACAAAAATTTCTGATGTTGAGTTATTAGAAGGGCAACCTGATAAAGCTGTAAAAGAAGCAGAAGTATTTGACAAGAAAGGCAAACAAAAAATTGGTATGGATGAATTGCAAGCGAGGGGTACTATCTGTATTTTGGAAGAAGATGAAAAAGATCTTGACAGGGATGAAGCAATAATTGATAAACTCAACCAAATGAGAATGGAAGCCATTGCGGTTAGTCAGAATACTTCCCAAAAATAGTTTGTGTTATTTTATTTAAATAACAAATAATATTTTTGTATCATAGTATGTCAAGAAAAATTGTAAGACGACAAAGAACAAGAAACAAGATGCTGATGTGACCTACTTGCTAAAGAGTTTAGAAACAATAAAGTATGGTAGTTACATCCACCATTACATTCAAAAATTCTATTACAATATTATAAAGTGTAAATATTTATTTACGATAAAAATTTTTTGTAGGCCGATAACAGGTTATGTTTGGGAGGAAGGTCCTTTTTCATTAACTCTGAATTCTTTATACTGAGTTAATGGATCTGCTTTCACAAATGGGAGGTTATCGATACATTTTGCTCAATTCTTTTTAGGGGGGCCTCCTCTTCACGTAGGTCATATAATAAGTCTGTGTATTGCTCATCCGTGTTCGTTGTAAGGGAGTTAAATTATCTTGTATTTTCACGACATTTGATGTTATACTAACTGTTTAAATATTTTCCTCTACACACAATTTCAGTCAGCATTAAGATTGTCGTGGAAGACTGCCACAACACAAATCATAAACACGGACATGAATGATGGAGAGGTTAGATATATTTTTATACCTCTAAATACTGACCAAACTCACTTTCACCTGTTGTGTATCGACACAAAAGCAATGAGTTTCAATCATTACAACTCCATTTCATATGGTGGAAGATCAAAAGCTGATTTTGAAGCAGTGGTGAGTAGTTAAATATTTTAAATATAGATATTCCATCAATTTAACTTTGTTATCTGTTAATGAATAGTTATGTTAACTTAGTCATCGTGTAATTATAGGTATCCCAATTTAAAGGATATTCATCCAAGGAGCTTGCAGCAATTCATCCATGTTTACAAGCCTATTACCCCATCGACAGCTGGGTTTCTGTTACAACGGATTGTCCCCAACAAGTGGCAAGGTACTAAAAGAAAAATACTGAACGTGAAAATTATACTTTTGAATTGAAATATAAAATTTTTCTTTGCATGTTTACAGCAATGATTGTGCCTTCTTTGTGATGCAATACATGAGATGTCTGCTTTATGGTGAGAAGATGGACTTCAAACAAGGTATATGACCAAATTCGTAATAGATGTCTCGTCTCAATTTTAAGGGATGAGTTCTTCTGATGTAATTTTGAATATGACAATGCATTGTTGTAATTAATGAAATTTGCTAATTTGTAAATGGTACTGCTTTCCGTAGATCAACAGTGACTTTAAATATGTTTATTGTATGTGTTTGAGCTTTAATAAATGTTATATAATAAATTGTAATGAAATCCCGTGAACACAATGGCCCGGGATTAAATTTATGACAATACAGTGGTTCGGGATTTTAATTCACGGCTACGTAAATTCGAAGTCACCGACAACTACTGTGGTTCTGGAAATTTAACTCCCTGGAAGACAGTGGTGGTGGGAATTAAAGTCCCAGCACCATGTACAATTCTAACTGGGCGAGAAATAAGGTGATGTTGGGAATTAAAATCCCAGGAACTCAATGGTCCTGGGATTTTAATTCCTGTGACACATATTTCGAATCGAGAATACGGTGGTCTTTGGGAATTTAACTCCAGAACACAAGGGTCTGGAAAGAAAGTCCCAGCACACGCGTCGATTCGATCCAAGAAATAAGGTGGTCTGGGATTAAAATCTCAGAACACAATGGTCCCGGAATTCTAATTCAGGACCCATAATTTCGAATCGTGAGAATACGGTGGTCTTGGTAATTATAATCCCAAACTTCGGTGGTCCCGGGAATTTATTTCAGACCACGCATCATTTCGAAATGGTGAGGAATAAGGTGGTCGCAGGATATAAATTTCCGTGACCACGCATAATGGCCGGAACGCGCGGTGGTCACGGGATTTCAATTCGGGACCACGTAGAATTTAGTCGGGTGAGAACAAGGTGGTCGGGATTTCAATTCAATGCGTACACTTTCAAACAGGCCGGAAATAAGGTGGTGCTGGCAATTTAAATTCCAGGAACACAGTGGTCCTGTGTAGGGCCATCAATGGATTTTGGCCAAAACCCATTGATGGACCTACAGGAGTCCAAATTCCGAAATCTTTGCATCGACTGAAAGACCTAACGACTTCACATGGTGTTGCGTCGAGGAAACTTCCTTCTGATCCTCCTACCTCCCAGTTTCGGCCGCGTGCCACTTGGCACGGGGCCTGATTTCTGAAAATTGGGTGTAAACCTAATTTTGGCTTGAAAATCAGAAATTTTGGACACGATACACAGAGGGGCAAGTTCCAAAGCCACTGGAGTTGGTTTGGACCGAAGTTGAGGTGACTAGGGCCATCAATGGTTTTTGACCGAAACCCATTGATGGACTTGCAGGCGTCCAAATGCCGAATTCTTTACATCAACTGAAAGACCTAACGGCTTCACATGTTGTTGCGTCGAGCAAACTTCGTTGTGATCCTCCTGCCTCCCAGTTTCGGCCTTGCTGCGCTACTTGCACGGGCCCGATTTCTAAAAATGTAGCCGAAATTAAATCCGGGAACACAGGTGGTCATGGAAATTTAAATCGGGACCACGTCCATTCATTTTGGCCGAGAAATAAGGTGGTGCTGGGAATCTCAATCCCAAGAACACCGTGGTGCTAGTAAGTGAATTCCCAGCACCACGTACAGTATCGAACTGGACGAGATAAAATGTGGTGCAAGGAATTAATCATGGCTTGAAAATCAGAAATTTTGGACACGATACGAGGGGCAAGTCCCAAAGGTTTGGACCGGTTGAGGTGACTAGGCCATCAATGGTTTTGACCGAAACCCATTGATGGACTTACAGGCGTCCAAATGCCGAATTCTTTACATCGACTGAAAGACCTAACGGCTTCACATGTTGTCGCCGAGCAAACTTCGCTGTGATCCTCCCGCTCCTGCCGCCTCGCACTTGGCACGGGCCCGATTTCAATGTGGTGCCGGGAATTAAATCCCAGAACACAGTGGTCCCGAAATTTAAATCCTGTGACCACGCCCATTTGCGACCGCCGAGAATAAGGGTGCTGAATCTCAATCCCGTGAACACCGTGGTGTCGTAAGTGAATTCTCAAAGACCACGCATGATCGAATCGACGAGATAAAATGTGGTGCTGGGAATTAATCATGGCTTGAAAATCAGAAATTTCGACACGATACACAGAGGGGCAAGTCCCAAAACCACCGGAGTTGGTTTGGACCGGTTGAGGTGATTAGGCCATCAATGTGTTTTGACCGAAACCCATTGATGGACTTACAGGCGTCCAAATGCCGAATTCTTTACATCGACTGAAAGACCTAACGACTTCACATGTTGTTCCGAGCAAACTTCGCTGGATCCTCCCGCTTCTCTGCCTCGCGCTACTCGGCACGGGCCCGACAAAATGCTAGGCCGAATTAAATCCCAGAACACGGTCCCGAAATTTAAATCCTGTGACCACGCCCATTCGACTGACCGAGAAATAAGGAGGTGCCGGGAATCTCAATCCTGTGAACACCGTGGTGTCGTAAGTGAATTCTCAAAGACCACGCATGATCGAACCGACGAGATAAAATGTGGTGCCGGGAATTAATCATGGCTTGAAAATCAGAAATTTTGGACACGATACACGAGGGGCAAGTCCCAAAGCCACTAGAGTTGGTTTGGACCGGTTTTGAGGTGACTAGGGCCATCAATGGGTTTTGATCGAAACCCATTGATGGACCTACAGGCGTCCAAATTCCGAATTCTTTACATCGACTGAAAGACCTAAGGGCTTCACATGTTGTTGCGTTGAGCAAACTTCGTTGTGATCCTCCTGCCTCCCAGTTTTGGCCTCGTGCCACTTGGCACGGGTCCGATTTCAAAATGTGGCCGAAATTAAATCTCAGAACACAGTGGTCCCGAAATTTAAATCCTGTGACCACGCCCATTTGCGACCGCCGAGACATAAGGTGGTGCCGGAATCTCAACCCCAGAACACCGTGGTGTCGTAAGTGAATTTCAAAGACCTACGCATGATCGAATCGACGAGAGATAAAATGTGGTGCTGGGAATTGAATCCCAGGAACACAGTGGTCCTGGAAATTTAATTCTCTGCACCACGTCCATTCGCGAACTGGCCGAGAAAAAAGGTGGTGCTGGGAATCTTAATCCCAGGAACACGGTGGTGCTGGAAAGTGAATTCTTAGAACCACGTACAGTTTCGAACTGGCCGAGGAATACGGTGGTGCTGGAAATTTAACTCCCAGGAACACAGTTGTTAAATACTGAAATTTAAAATACCAAAATTTAATGGTCAAATATTTTGAGAAATAATCTTGGAAATTTTTCGGGATTTTTAGGAATTTTTCTGGATTTAAACGGACTCCGTACGAGATTTTTACGGGGATAAAATAAATAGGCTTTAGAGGGGTCTATTTAAAGGGGATAAATATATGGAAAACCTAATTTATATTTTCTATTTCCCTTTTCCTTGAACCCCTATTCCTCCTTTTTCTCCTCGAGCCCAACTTCCATCTACGCCTCTTCTTCGGCGACGGCCTTTCTCTTCACCGCGACGACACGGCGACGCCTTCTTCTGAGCACGAGGCCGAGCCTTCTTCCCCCCCGGGCGAAACCGCCGCAGCCCAGCACCTCGCCGGCCACCTTTGCCCTAGACGACGGTGCCGTCCTCCTCGCCGTGAGCACCGTCGCCACCGAGCTCTCTTCCTTGCCGTCCGCAGCCGACTTCCTCTGCCCTATGTGATGACCGACGCCCTTCTTTCCGAGCGATCGTCGATTTCAGCAGTGGCCGCCGCTTCCTGCCAGCCGTTGCCGATCCTCTGCTGGCCGGATCGTGCTCGCCGATTTCCGCTACGTAACTGCCGCCGACGGAGCCACTGATTTTTCCCCTTCGCCGTGATTTCTGGCCGTTGGTCGTCGGAGTAGGTAAGGGTCTTTTCTATTTTTGGTCGATCAGTGAGTATGGATGGTGTTATTCATTAGGGCAGCGAGGAATTTGGGTCGGCTGAGAGTGGTCGTGCAAGGACGGATGGTAGTGGGCTGTGGGTGGATGTGTTGGCTGTGAAAACAAGGGTTGAGTCGGAGTTGTGGTCAATTTGGGGCTGAACTTGGGGTTTTGGTTGGCTGCGATTGGGTTGATTACGGTGTTATTCGTTTGATTGGTATGTTAGTGAGCGAGGAATGGTTCAAAAATGTGTTACTCGGAGGATATGGGATTTGGGATAAATTAAATTGTATGGATTATTTGTGGACAAGGAAAAATTAGAAATCGTTTGGGTTAATTGAGATATAAAGGAAATCGATTAATTATTCGATTTGTCGTTGAATTGTATATTTTGTGCTTAACTATAGTTATGCTGCAGTTTTTCCACGGCGGGTATGTCCACTGTGACAGCTTGTTTTCACGATCATTATAGCGTAGTACTTGACTTATCTTTTAGATATAGTCAAGTTGATATGCTAGTTAGGATAGCTTGCAATAATTTTCATGTTTATATGCCTAGTATGTTTTGGTGCCTACTTGATACATGCATATGATAGGTTATGATTATACCTTCTCTGTTTTTATTTGGATCATAGTTACTTGAATTATGGATATGTACATATCGATTGTACATATTATTCGGATAGGTATTTTGAGTAGGATTGACATGCTTTAGTATCATGCACCATCTTGCATGAATGACGGGTTCCATTATTGTTGAGCCCGCCAGTCATGACCGCACACACGCCTCATGGGTTGGTAATTTTTGTCGGGAGGGTGTGTGATTTGCTCTGTCGAGCTCATTGGCTCATGGGTAGCGGCGAGGCGGCGTGGTAGCGAGGCGAGGATCCCTCCTCTGGTCTATGACAGGAGATGAGCTTAGCTCCCCACTATGTTTGGGGCGGGAGGATAGGTGTACTCCGGCGGCATCACTTTCGGTCGGTCGGGAAGGCGGATGATGGCGAGTGCGTTGTCATAGCCCTACCACTCGGCTTCACCATCGCGTGTGAGGCGGTGTTGGCGTCGGGGTGACCATGTCACATTTACGACATGCATTTTTGCATGGATCGCATTTGTATTGTGTTTCTTTGCATTTTTATTGATGCCTTGGATGTTGCATATGATTGTCATGCATCTGAGATTCATATTCTTATATGGTGATGACTTTATCTCTTATAGTAGGGCACATGCTCCTATATCGAGTAGGAGACTCAGTGTCTGATCCTTTTGCATTTATTTCTTGCTTACCATATATGAGGCTGTCTTGGCATGATTAGTATTATTAGCTATTTCTTACTATTCATATCGACTATATACGCTGAGTTCTTTGAACTTACCCCGTAGTTTTATATCTATTTCGGAGATGATCTTTGTCGGGAGAGTCCATTGCCAATCTCCTCATCGTGGAAATGAATAGGTTTTATTGGTCTATTGGTTTTGGATTTTGTATAGAGGATATATATAGGTCTGATGTTGTGGTTATGTACTAATGAAAGTTTATGAATAATTGTGGTGTCCTTATGGACTATACAATTAGTTTGGTTGTATGTTCCTGCCCAGATGGCAGAAGGGGTAAGTCTAGATATTATAGACTTCATTTATTTACTATGATGGTTGGCACGAGGCCTTATTGATCTGCGTGTGTAGATGTTTTGTTCGTCGTGTTGGCCGATGTATAGTGTGTAGGCCTTGTATAAAATTGATATTATCACCCATACGGGAGATCTTTGCCGGATTTTTGTCTGCGGGGACTCCTCGGGCGTGACAATTTATTTGGTATCGAGCCGTAGGTTTCCAGTTCCTTAGGGTCTTTGGGTTTTGGAGTTCGCCAAGTTTGGCAGTTAAGGGTATTTTGAGTTGTACAGTTTCGGCGATTTTTATGTTTGAAATTCGGTATTATGAGAGTCGATATGGGGATTTGCGTGACAGGACATCTCAAACTAATAGGTAAATAAATTCTAGAAAATTTTCTAGATTTAGTACATATTTATATTGGTTATATTTTGGTTATCGGTGATATCATGTTTTATCTAGTATTGTTTTAACTTTGATATCTATTAGATTTGTTAGATTTTTAGGTTCTTTGGTTTATAGATAGCATTTGGTTATAAATTGCTATTACTGCTATACGTAGCTTGTTATCATTGTGATAAAAATGATTAGATATTATTGGTAGATGTATACCACTTAGGATTTGACTAGTATTAGGATTATTAGACTAGTTGAATAATATGAATAAGATGGATAAATTCGTAGAAGGCATGATGACATGATTACATAGCTTATGTAGTTTAGAGTATATATAAGCATCGATGCTTTATTTAGTATTGCCTTGACTTTGTTGCGCATGACCCTTTAGTTATACCTAATTAATTTGACCATTGATTGCCATTAGTATGACTATCTTTATCGTTTATTAGGCGTGTTACATGTTTATATGGTTATGTGTTTTGTGGTGGATACCATAATTAAGACTGGTAGAGATAGAATAACTTAGATGAGGTTATTCGGTAGGAGTGGATTTTAGGAATGAAACAATATTAGTAGAACCCTAGGTGTTGGAACCCTAGGCGTAATAACCGGATGTGCATATTGGTATGTGATTACCCATTTACTGTTTCTGTGATATGGTGATCGGAGGTCGAATGATTAGGATGCGATTAATCCTTACTATATCTCCCATTCTTGGTTGAGAGAGAGAGTCTGCAGTAGAGTCTCTCTATAGGTAGGTGCTTTGTATACATGTGGTCTCTCATGCATGGTTGAGATGACCTACTGCAAGATATATTCTTGCGTTATTCGTTCGGAGTTGGTGATAATCGGATTTGTATGACATCTGTAGCTAGATAGCTACTTTACAAGTTAAGTAACCACGAGATCTGTTGTAGCATGTTGTAGCATGCATGATTGAAATTTGGTAGGACGATATAATTTGGGATTAACCCTCTTGAAGGGCTTGATAGTAGACTTGTGGTCCTTATTGGCCTTGATAGGCATTTCCTGTTAGTTGGGGCGAACCCTATGATTAATCGTCTCGACGTGATTATTAGTGGATTTATGATTTTGATCGACCTTGATAACCGATCATGTTAGAAGGGTTGGAACGCTAGATTTAACCATCTCGACTTATTTATTTATAAGTCGATGATCTTTACCGACTTTGGTAAACATTTTATATTAGAGGTGTTGAAATCCTCGCTTGACCGCCTCAATGGGTTTAATTGTAGAGCGGTGATCTTTATCGACTTGGAAAGTCGATTTATGCAGAATGTATTGGATAACCCTAGGCTTAACAACCTAGGATAATCGACTGCTCACGCGACCTATTGGTGGTAGTACGCCAGAGCGTGCAGTCAATAATTAGATATTTATATACAGCCTGTCTATCCATGAGTCTCATTCGTGGTAGCATATAGTTGCGCGTAGACGTGCTATTGATTGTCGGCTCATGGGTTACGTTCGCCGTAGCTCATAGATTATTCCTTTGTATTACCTCGAGAGCCACGAGACCTTGTCGTGATATCCAGATGTGCACTGCTTGTTGCAGTGGTTGAGTTTTACGGGTATATTTATTATACTGCTGATCAGGATAGTTGCAGACTGATATTGGTACTCTGAGGGTTGGGTTACTCTAGCTTGTTCCCTGTGACTTCCATTATGTGCATTATGATTATGCACTATTGTCTATACATCCACAGAGTGGTTGTACTTATCCCCTCCTCATTTATCCTCTAGGTTAAGCGATGGAGGGGCGTGTCATGAATGACCTACCTTGAGTCGCTCGAGAGTTCATTGTCGTGCTTGTCCCCTTTGCATCGTCGAGATGCCGCTTTGTTTACTTTATTGGTATTGCATTTTATTTATGCACTTTGGATTTTAGTCGCAATTGGATTTGGGTCATAAAACTATTTTACTTTGATTGATATATGTTTAGTCGTGCATGCATGATTATTGAAATACTTATATTTCTATAATTATTTGAGGTTTTACTAGATTTGGTCCATGGATTACGGATATTGTTACTAAGGGCTCCTTGTCATTTGGATGACGGATATGCCCCCAGGACGTGACAATTTATTGGTTTGCGGTTTTGGTTTACGGGTTTTGTGTTTCGAGGATTTTATTTTCCTTGGATTTTTGGGAGTTCTCGTGTTTTGAGACTAAGCAAGCTGAAGGATATCTCTGAGCTATAGGAAAAGTATTGTCTTTAGTAGTTACTTGTACTTTTGTGGTTAGGAAAACTATTGACTTAGTGAAATTGTCCCTACTCATGGTCGGGGGTCAGGATAACGTATTGATCTTGAGGAATCTAATGATGATTTCAGATGCAATTCATTAGAGGTGCCGATCGATGTCGAATTAGGAAGCTAGGGATTTGCCTGCTAGTCACCCATTTGTTCAAGGTCAAGGAGTAAACCTCGTGAGAGTATCCCTACTAATAGTGATTTGGTTATGGATAAGGCATGTATGCCTACACGTTAAGACGATGAAAGATTGTTTTACCTTATTATAGAAGGTGTTGTATGGGATGTTTATCTGTCCCAATATTTTTCTAGAGAAGATCCAAACTCTTTGTTAAAGAGAGATGAACCTTTGAGGTTATGCATCGATTATCGATGATAGAATGCGTAGTGTAGAAGGAAATGAATATCCTTCATTGTGGATATATATGATCTATTTAGATCAGCTATAGGATACCTATATATACTCTAGGATTGATTGGTGATTGGTGTGATGATATTGTAGTGACATGGTGTCCTACAATTATCATTGTCGTGATGATTTTTATATCATCGCTTAGAGTAAAGAGAATACATGTGTGTAGCGATGACAATTTCATACTTGGTATGAATTGTTTGAGCTTTTGATTATCTTATTAGACTTATTGACACTTAGTCGTCGGATTTGGGAAATCGTGTATTACGGACACGATTGGATCATTTAATGATGGTGGTAGTTGGAGTTGAGCACTCGGCCACCGTAGATGATGATTTTTTGGTATTGATTTGATTATTACCATAGATATGGATAGGATGTTCTAGTGGTACTATACCCGATGGTGATGGAATTTATTTGGTCTAAAGCTTGTGAAATTAGTTTCACTGCATAATGATTGACTTTACACCCGTGTTGTTTGATCATTCTCGGGTGGAAGGAAGGGTATTGTATCACGGATGCAATGTTTGAAGAATGGGCGTTTCGATTTAGTTGATCGACGTATCCGTGTTTACGTCGAATGAGGAACTACGAGATGGGTTGTCATATATTTATGACGTGGACTTATGATTATTATATTGTTTAGAAGAGGTGAGAGCGAAATGCTCATGGAGTTTTGGCTAGCTCTTGGATAGCTACTATAGAGTAAAGCCGAACACGAATGGTTGTAACAAGGAAGTTTGGTCGCGATAGCCTTCCACGCTTGTAGAGTGTGTGGTGGAGTGGATTTTGTAAGGTAGATGGACGTCTCTTGTGAAAAGATAATTCCCTGTCTCTGACTTCGAGGAGGATAATGGTTTCCGGAGTTGCATTATTTTAAGGAACAGATGTTTCAGGAAATTCCGATTCCGGACTGGAAGTGGAAGGATTTCATTATGGAGTTTGTGGCGGTTTGCCTCGGACACGTCACGGCCATGACACGATTTGGGTGGTCGTTGACTAACTAACCAAATCAGCGCACTTCTTAGCGATTCAGAAGACCGACTCTTAGGATCGATTGACGGAGAGTTATATCGTCGGGAGATCATCAGATTTCATGGTGTCCCTTTGAGCATTTCATCGATAGAGATCCTGGTTCACGTCTCGGTTTTGGCGAGTCTGCAGCAGCCTTAGACATCTTCGCTTTTTAATCTTGCATTCCATCCCGAATAGATGGGGATGGACCGGACCATTTAGATACTAGAGGATTCGGGTCTGTGTTATGGATTTGGGGCAATGGGAGGACCAGTTGCTAGGACCCATAGAGCTCGATGAGACGAGTTGGTCCGTCTTATCGACGTATGATGGCAGAGGCACATGATCGCCGGAAGAGTTATGCGGATCGTGAGCGGAGACCTTTGGAGTTCTCTGTTGGTGATCATGTATTCTCGCGAGTCTCACCCACGAAAGGGTGAAGAGATTTGACCTTCGTAAGCTAGCTCCTAGATACATTGGTTTGAGGTTTTGAGAGCATCGAGCCGCATCGCCCAGGGCTACCACCGCTTTGGGTGGCATCCGGGATGTGTTTCAAGTGTTCATCGAGGAAGTATATGTCGACTCTACACATTCTATCGGATGTATCAGTTCCATTCAAGCTGATGCTACTTACGTAGAGGTTCCGTGACGGATTTTGGATTTCAAGGAGCACGCTTGAACAAGGTTGTGCGACTGTCAAGGTTGAGTGGAGTCACCACACCGATGAGGAGGCTATTTGGGAGCTTGAGGAAAAGATTCAAGCTCAAGATCTCACTTAGTACTTAATGTGTGGTTTTCCCAAGTACTTGAGTCGAAAGAGTGACATTGCTTGTTAGTACTTGAGTAGGAAATTGGGGGACCAAATTTTTATTAGTGTGGGAGAATGTTAAATCTTGAAATTTAAAATACCAAAATTTAATGGTCAAATATTTTGAGAAATAATCTTGGAAATTTTTAGATTTTTAGGAATTTTTCCGAATTTTCTCGATTTAAACGGACTCGAAGATTTTTCTGAGGATAAAATAAATAGACTTTAGAGGGGTCTATTTAAAGGGGATAAATATATGGAAAACCTAATTTATATTTTCTATTTCCCTTTTCCTTTCCACAAGAACCCCTATTCCTCCTTGGTTTCTCTCTCCTCATGAGCCCAACTTCCGCTAACGCCTTCTTCACGGCGACGACCTTCTCTTCACCGCCACTGACACGGCGACGCTTCTTCTCGAGCACGAGGCCGAGCCTTCTTCCCCGGCGAAACCGCAGCCAAGACTACGGCCACCTCGCCTAGACGACGGTCGTTCCTCCTCGCCAGTGAGCACCGCCGCCCGAGCTCTCTTCCTCCGTCTGGCATGACTTCCTCTAGGCAACGATCGACGCCCTTCTTTCCGAGCGATCGTTTGCTTCTTCGGCGGCCACGCCTTCCGGTGCCGTCCAGGATCCTCTGTCCACGGATCACGTGTCTCGCCGATTTCCTTTGCAGAACCGTCAGCCGACGGAGCATCGATTTTCCTTCGCGTGATTTCGGCCGTTGGTCACGGAGTAGGTAAGGGTCTTTTCTATTTTTGGTCGATCGGTGAGTATGGATGGTGTTATTCATTAGGCAGCGAGGAATTTGGGTCGAGAGTGGTCGTGCAAGGACGGATGGTAGTGGGCTGTGGGTGGATGTGTCGGCTGTGAAAACAAGGGTTGAGTCGGAGTTGTGGTCAATTTGGGGCTGAACTTGGGGTTTTGGTTGGTTGCGATTGGGTTGATTACGGTGTTATTCGTTTGATTGGTATGTTAGTGAGCGAGGAATGGTTCAAAAATGTGTTACTCGGAGGATATGGGATTTGGGCTAAATTAAATTGTATGGATTATTTGTGGACAAGGAAAAATTGGAAATCGTTTGGGTTAATTGAGATATAAAGAAAATCGATTAATTATTCGATTTGTCATTGAATTGTATATTTTGTGCTTAACTATAGTTATGCTGCCTGCAGGTTTCGGTCACGAGGCAGGTCCACGGTCGTGATGGTTTCGTTGTTTTCACGATCATTATAGCAGGCGGGTACTTTGACTCATCTTTTAGATATAGTCAAGTTGATATGCTAGTTAGGATAGCTTGCAATAATTTTCATGTTTATATGCCTAGTATGTTTTGGTGCCTACTTGATACATGCATATGATAGGTTATGATTATACCTTCTCTGTTTTTATTTGGATCATAGTTACTTGGATTATGGATATGTACATATCGATTGTACATATTATTCGGATAGGTATTTTGAGTAGGATTGACATGCTTTAGTATCATGCACCATCTTGCATGATTGCATGCTGGCTGGACGGGGTTCCATTATTGTTGAGCCCAGCGCTTGACTCGCACACACCGCCACTCATGGGTTAGTGGTACATCGAGGAGGGTGTGTGCGATTGCTCTGTCGAGCTCACTGGATGCTTGCAGTAGCGACAGCGTGTGTGTGGCGGATCCCTCCTCCTGTCTCATGACACCGAGAGAGCTTAGCTCCCCACTCTGTGGGAGGCGGAGGAGTGTACTCGACAAGATCCTCCGTCCACTCGGGCCACCAGAGCAAAGCGAGTGCAGTTGTCATAGCCCTACCCACTCGGCTTCACCATCGCGTGTGAGGCGGCTGACTGGCGTCAGGGGTGATCATG
Source organism: Wurfbainia villosa (assembly GCA_025175895.1). Classification (NCBI taxonomy): domain Eukaryota; kingdom Viridiplantae; phylum Streptophyta; class Magnoliopsida; order Zingiberales; family Zingiberaceae; genus Wurfbainia; species Wurfbainia villosa. The sequence goes on along the minus strand of CM045987.1, from coordinate 2,387,605 downwards.
TCATTTGCACGACATGCATTTTTGCATGGATCGCATTTGTATTGTGTTTGCTGCATTTTATTGATGCCTTGGATGTTGCATATGATTGTCATGCATACAGGATTCATATTCTTATATGGGATGACTTTATCCCTTATAGTAGGGCACATGCTCCTATATCAGGGTAGGAGACTCAGGTGAGTACAGTCCTTTTGCATTTATTTCTTGCTTACCACATATATGAGACTGTATTGGCATGATTAGTATTGTTAGCTATTTCTTACTATTCATATCGACTAGTATTCGCTAAGTTCTTTGAACTTACCCCGTGGTTTTATATTTATTTCAGGATGATGCTGTCAGGAGAGTCCAGCTGCCAATCCCCCTCGTCGAAATGAATAGGTTTTATTGGTCTATTGGTTTTGGATTTTGTATAGAGGATATGTATAGGTCCTGATGTTGTGGTTATGTACTTATGAAAGTTTGGGAATAATTGTGGTGTCCTTATGGACTATTCAATTAGTTTGGTTGTATGTTCCTGCTCAGATGGCAGAAGGGGTAAGTCTAGATGTTATAGACTTCATTTATTTACTATGATGGTTGGCCTGAGGCCTTATGATCTGCGTGTGTAGATGTTTTTGTTCCGGTCGTGTTGACCGATGTATAGTGGCCGTGTAGGCCTTGTATAAAATTGATATTGTCACCCGTACAGGGGAGATGTTGTCGGATTTTTTGTCTCAGCGGGACTCCTCGGGCGTGATAACAATGGTCTGAAATTAATTCCCGCACCACGCCCATTTGCGAAGCCATGAAAAAGGTGGTGCTGGGAATCTTAATCCGAACATGGTGGTGCCGAAAGTGAATTGCGAACCACGTCTGATTTCGAATCGCCGAGGAATACGGTAGGCCGAATTGAATCTCAGGTCTCAAAATTTAATTCGCACCACGCCCATTCGTGAATCGCCGAGAAAAGGTGGTGCGGAATCTTAATCGAACACAGATGGTGCCGAAAGTGAATTTAACCACGCATGCTTCGAATCGCCGAGAATACGTAGTCTTTGGGAATTTAACTCCCAGAATACAGTGGTCTGAAATTTAATTCCTGCACTACGCCCATTCGCAATCGCCATGAAAAGGTGGTGGGAATCTTAATCCCAGAACACGGCAGTCTTTGGAAAGTGAATTCCCATAACCACATACGCCGAATCGAGGAATACGGTGGTGTCGAATTTAACTCCTCGTGAATCCATTCGCGAATCGCCGAGAAATAAGGTGATCTTTGAATCTTAATCCCAGAACACGGTGGTCTTTGGAAAGTGAATTCGTAACCACGCATAGCCAATCGAAAGAAATACGGTGGTGCTGGGAATTTAACTCCCAGGAACACAGTGGTCCTGGAAATTTAATTCTCAGAACCACGTCCAATTGCGAACTGGCCGAGAAATAAGGTGGTGCTGGGAATCTTAATCCCAGGAACACGGTGGTCCTGGAAATATAATTCCCAGCACCACGTAGATATCCCATCACAAAATCATAAAGTCGAAGTTGTTGAAATATTTAACAAAGTATATTTATTCCATAATTGTACAGATACTACACAGATTGCAAACACCTTTGCAGCTGACTAATGATTTTTAGTCTTACAACATATCCCACTATACAGCACAGTCATAATTGCAAACAAAATTGTGAGCTGCGCATTATTCTATTCCCCACCACGAATCTGAAGCTCCTCATATCCTGCTGTCTGAATCTTTTAGGGTACCCAAATAGTATGCTCTCAATGTATCGTATTATAAAAAATGCGCAATCATAGCTGTAAAAAATTAAAAATTATTAGTCCAATGCTAGCTTATAAAATATGGTATTTACACATATTATTAGATGTCTTACGAAGAGCTTTGTCTGGGACCCTGGACTCGACGCACGGAAAAGTTTGCATTACAAATTTTTTCAGCCGAGCCAGGATGTCAGTTATCATAATACGAAGAGTGTATCTTTTTAAAGAATTCAACCTGGGACCGAAATAAATGCTATGAATCTTCCATACACAAACAGTTTATTTAGCTGAAATCTAATCTAATGCTTACTGTTTCTTCAAATTGCGTAGTGTAAGCCTTCCTGACGGACAAGGAGTTGTAGTGGATGAACTCTGAATTTTCCAAGTCGGCCACTAGTAGGTGGCAGTGGTCGTCACGGATTATTGGACAAAATATGTATCTGATTGGATTGCCTGGGGTTTTAAAAGTTTGCTCGAATGATTGGGCGTACATAATATTAAACATATCTTGTGTATAAAAAAATCTGTCAAAACACCGAGGCCGTAAAGTCTACAATTCCTTGCAAAAGGGCCAAAAATTTACGAATCCAAATTTATAAAATTGAGTTATAGTACGCCTTATCAGTCACCTTGCACTGCTCAGCTAAGACCGAAAAATATGCAATCCCCATGTGTCAAAACATTCCAATCAAATATTGTAAGGAAAGAGTCCATGTATAAGTTAATAGCATCGGTCTTCCACACTGGTCCTGATACTGTCACACTACACAAGGAAGGGGTTATTAGCAACTCTCAAAACATAAGATGAAAGGTATATACAAAGAATATAAGACTGTCTTACTCTATTTTTTTTAGTTTCAATAAAGACTCCCCGACGTTTGGATCCATCTTACCGGTGAATTCTGTATAAGCTTGCTGTATACAAAATAAAACTGTTCAGTTTCAGAAATATTTTGTCTGAAAAATAGGACTGGACAGGATAACTGATGCTCACCTCCAATATCCTCTGCTTGACTTCGTCGAGTGTTGGTTGTCTGTCTGTGGAGACTTGTGTGCCGGTATCTGATATTTCGGGTTCACCCTCCTCGGCAATTGATTTCCCTTTTATATCCTGGCCTGACTCCTGCTCAATGTTTGCCTCTGCAGGAGAGATATTAGGGTCTACTGAGGGATACTCAATAGCCCTGCTGGGGACAATTTGAGTTTCAACTCTCCTTCTTTTAGGGATGTTTGAAAACCATGCAGGAGGGAGGCTTCTAAGGCTAGGGGGTGATAGACCATCAAGAGTCTTCTTCCTCACACAAACCTTCCGCCTAGGGTATGCAGAAGAAGGCTGTTGGGTTTGTACAACTTGTATAGGCTGTGATTGTAACCCCTCTACATCCCGGGATTGTAAATTGAGTTGAAGCTCCAGTATTAAACTGTCCTTTTCAGCGATTAATGCTTCTTTTTCAGCAATTATATCATCCCTTTCACTTATCTCGTTGTCCTTCCTGTTCCTGACCTCCTCTAACTCTTGAAGAAGCTCCTGTATTGTCTTTTCTTGTTGTTCGATGGTCGCTTCCTTAAGTAGGGAGGTGCTTTCAAAATCACACCTTGCTTCAACTAGCTTGGTGCTTAGAGTAGATACAATTTCTGCATTCTCCTGGCATACTGGACAGGCCATTCCTCTTGCGTCGACATGGGTTTCGGGTTGAGGACTTGATGCAGAAAATCTAGGTGGGGAAGCGGTATGTAGCAGGTGCAGCTCTGACTGTGCTGGAATTAGATCGACAATGATTTTGTCAGGTAGGAGACCATCTACCATCTTCTTAACGACCCTTACATTTGTGGAACTCCACCTCCATCTAAGAATTCTTGGCAAAGCATGAGGGACGTGTGGAGGTAGGATACACAAATGCTCACACATCCATACCTGGAATGACAAGATTAGTTGTTAATAGACTGATTTATCTATACTATTTACGGAAGACATAAAATATATTCACTCACAGCCAATAAGTGTGAAACCCTTAAGCATTGGTCTCGTGGATCCACCTACGACGTCTGCTTTTGGTCGCAATGTGACTCTCATACCAATTGACTCCATTTGAGGAGTCATGTACGTATAAAGTGCTTCGCACCAATTGTACCTGCCTAAGCTATCAAAATGCTCTACACAATCTATAAGTGATCGCATAGCTATTCTAGGCTTACTGCTGGTGGTAGTAAAAAACACACAAGAGAAAAAATATAAAATAAACAACTGACAATAAAGTAGTGCAGATCCTAAATTATCAGGAGATCTGGAAGTCTTCAATAAATCCTCCAGATGCTTGTTAGAGCAATCAGCTTCCACGAAATATTGAAAATATAGGTCGTGCAGAGCTTCATTATTCATAGGAACTTGAGTCCATCATCCGTAGACTAAGGATGAGGAGACATCCGTCTTTGAAATGCAATTTCTTGTCTTGGAATATAAAACATTTCTCCGCAAATTCCCAATTATCAAACATATTCTGAACGAGGGGTCTGACATGGGTAATATCTGGAATGTCCAAAACCCACGCAAAGGGGGAGCTCCGAATAAGCGTTTCTTCTTCCACACTCGGCGGCACACTTGCAATAAATTTTTTAAACTGTGAAACATTGCTTTTCCAGTTCATTCTCTTGGTTCTTCCTTGCATCAACGCACGGGTTCTTGCAGAAGTATCGCTTGATAATTCACCAGTTGAAGCCATCGTTAACTGAAAAAAATTCTTTAGGTTAACAACCAAATGCATTGTAATACAGCGATTTTAAACTAATAGATGAAATGGATTGAAACATGTGTGATGATACAAACATATGTTACCTCTGCTTATATGGTAAACCCTAAAACCCTAAACCCTATCAAGCCCGAGTTTAAACGAGATCGTGAACGGAAAAAGGCAAAAACCCTAGATAGATCGGAAGAAACGATAGCGACACAGAATTTAAGAAATCTACAAAACTTACTTAGGTTGAAAATCGCGTTAAGATGGTGTTAAGCTGCTGTTGAGATGCTTTAACTCGCACCGGGGAGGTTCAACTGACACCGACAAGGCGTTATCGCACCGGGAGTTTGAATCGAATCGAGACTTTGAGCGACCGCCGAACGCGAATTCCACAGAGACAGAACGCAAGGAGCGATAGAGAAATGAAATGTGGTGTTGAGATGTTTGAACTTCCACCGGGGAGTTTTATATTAACGGGTCGGGTGCGGTCGGACGGATTTAGAATACGGTGGTGCTGGTAATTATAATCCCAGAAACAAAGTGGTCCTGTAAATTTATTTTCCAGCTCCACGAACAATTTTGAAATGGCTACGGAATAAGGTGGTCCTGGGATCTCAATTCCCAGGACCACGTACAATTTATAACTGGCCGGGGAACACACACTGGTCCTAGGATTTCAATTCCCATGACCACGTACAATTTAGAATCGTAGGAGAATCACGGTGGTCCTGATTTCAATTCCCGATTACGTACACTTTCAAACAACCGGAAATAAGGTGGTGGCAATTTTAATCCCAGAACACGGTAGTCTCATGTAGGGCCATCAATGGGTTTTGGTCGAAACCCATTGATGGATCTACAGGAGTCCAAATTCCGAAATCTTTACATCGACTGAAAGACCTAACGGCTTCACATGTTGTTGCATCGAGGAAACTTCCTTCTGATCCTCCTACCTCCAAGTTTCGGCCGCGTGCCACTTGACACGGGGCCTGATTTCTAAAAATTGGCTGTGTAATCGTGATCCTGCCTTGAAAAACAGATATGTTGGACACTATACACAGAGGGTCAAGTCCCAAATCCACTGGAGTTGGTTTGGACCGAAGTTGAGGTGACTAGGGCCATCAATGGGTTTTGACCGAAGCCCATTGATGGACCTACAGGAGTCCAAATTCCGAATTCTTTACATCGACTGAAAGACCTAACGGCTTCACATGTTGTTGCGTCGAGGATACTTCCTTCTGATCCTACTACCTCTCAGTTTCGGTCGCGTGCCACTTGGCACGGGGATTGATTTCTGAAAATTGACTGTGTAAACCTAATCCTGCCTTGAAAATCAAAAATTTTGGACACGATACACAGAGATATTGAGATTACAATTTTGCAAAATAGCGTACCAAAATTTTCCATTACAATTCTGCAAAATAGCTTAACATTAACATTAACATTGACATTAACATTAACATTAACATTGTTTCCTTTAAAAATATTTACACATCCACAATAAACATACTTAGGAATTAGTAGCCGGTGGCATTCTACAAGACCTCCTATTATGCCCAAGCTATTTGCATCTGCTGCATTTATTTTTCACCCTCCCAGTATGTTTGGACTCTATGCGTGCCTTTTTTCTTCGCTTGCCGCATAAGGCTACGAGGAGGTAGAACTCCAAAAATTTTGTCACCATTAGGCCAAAATTTCTTACTTCGACATGGGTAAATACGATCCATGTAAGTGGCCTCCCAGGTTTTCCTTAGAAAATAATGCTCGCAGTAACGGTATGGATCCATGTTCCGATATATGATGACTGCAATAGCATGCGAGCAAGGAATTCTTGAAATTTGAAACTCACCGCATATGCAACTTCGCCTATCCAAATCAACAATATCTCGAAGAAGCTATTATGCAGTACTTCCATTTCCGTTTGTGAATATGGGAATACCGAATATAATCGAGTTCTTTCTCTCCTTTCATCAATCTCTTTAATGGCGTAAGGTGTTAGAAAACCTGACCTTTTTGAAGATTCTTCCCTACGGTTATAGAACCATTGAGCAAGCTTTCTTCTAGTGTTGTCAATTAAACTGGTGATGGGGAGTTCACGTGTTTCCTTGAATAATGCATTTAAACTCTCGGAACAATTAGTGGTTAACATTGTGTACCTCCTGCCCAGAAAGTGTGAATTGACCCATCTTTTGGATCGATCTTTTGTACGCATATGCTTCCTTGTGTTTATATGCATGTTCTGCATTAATCGATCAAAGTCAACTCTTGTATTGGCTCTTGCTGCTGCCCAAAATAAACCTAATGAGGATCTATCCCGGGTATCTGTTACCATGTTACAAGACAAGTGATAGCAACAAAAAGCATGATGGGCAGATGGATACACTTTGTTAACTGCTGATATAATCCCCCGATGTCTATCCGATACAATGCTCAACGACTCTGGCAGGACATCAAGGAATGTCTTTACATGATCCAAAAACCACTCCCAAGCAGATCCACATTCAACTTCGGCAATTCCAAATGCAACTGGCATAATTTTTGCATTACCGTCAATGGCAGTAGCCATTAGCAAAACACCAGGATACTTGCCAGTCATATGTGTAGCATCAATTCCAATTAGTTTTCGCAAATACAACCTGAATACTCTTCGACAAGCACCAAATGCCCAAAAACATCGCTGGAATTGATTTTCACCATTTCTTAGTACTGCAACATATGTATCAGGATCTCTAACTCTTAACTCACGCAAGTACATTGGAAGATCAATATAGGCCTGATCAAAATCACCAACCACTCTTTTTAATGCTTTCTGTCTGGCTGTGTATGCTTTCTTGTATGAAATGTGAACACCAAACCTAGCTTGCATTTCTCTTCGAATTGAACTTGGTTTGTAATCATCAGAAGTAGCTAACCGTCCTACAATCTGGTTTGCTACAAATGTAGATGTCTGCAAGCATGATGATCTCTTTGTTTCTAACACCGTCACATTCATGCTTTGCTATATTTTGTGACAAATGAACTCACGTCTCCACTTGCAACTAGACTCCATGAACAAGTGACTAAAGCAAATAACTTTAATTCTATTGAGTCCGTGTCAATCGCTTGTATCTCAAGTTTTTAGCATCGCATGCCTTACTAGTGCATCTTTAAACTCTTGTCGAGAGGAAAAAACTTGTCCAGTGAAAAATTCATTTGGATCTGATGAACCGACATCTGCCAATAGTCTTATTTGTGGATTTAAAACATAGGGATCATCAGCAATTGGGAACACTTCCTCTAAGTCACTGTACTGATCTGGGTTTAACTCACCTTCTTCATGTTGGATATCATCAGCTAAGAATTCTTCCGAAGAATTTGTATATTCTAACTCTTCTATCCCATGTATATCACTTACCTCATCTTCACTCCAAGTTTGTTTAAAATATTCATGATCTACTGTAGTAGCAGTGACAAACTCTTCTTCGAGTATGGAACGAGCATCTCTATTTATATCAAGGTGTTGATCACTGGTAATTCTATTGCCCACATCAGTAAACTGAGATGAAGATGGAATATTACTTGGGCACAGATTTATGGAATCTTGATCATCTAACTCTCTATCCTTCAAATTTGATTCAATTGTTTCCAAAAATGTTAACACTTCATCAGGAAGGGGGTCGTCCCTGCAAATGTTTTTAAAATCAACACTGTTATATGTAGTGTGCTATGCAAGTAGGCTGAATTTTTTTAACTAGGCTTTAGAAGTCTGAAGACAAGTGGAGGATGAGAGTTTATGGTTAGGTTTCCCAATTATGCACTTAACTAATTAGAACATTTGATGTTGATAGGGCCATCAATGGGTATTTACCGAAACCCATTGATGGACCTTTCAATGTTGAACTTATGAACGGTTTATATGGAATGGAAGAGGAAGACATTTACAGGGTTTATGTGCAGAGGGATACTTAGTTCCCACACTCCGTCAGGCAGTTATGGGTGCGTGCCAATTGGCACGCAGCATGCCAATTGGCACACTCGTCTGAATGTTGGCACAGAGCATTAATTTTCATAACTACTGTTTGGGAGCATAAGGAAAGGTGGAGAATGATAGTATAGGTCACGCTTGGACTCATCCCTCCTAGAGGACTTTATTTATCTCCAATATAAATTGACAGCACCACTCTTTTTCTCGGCCAGGTTCCCTCTCCATGGTGCTGGAAATTTATATCCCAGGCCCACGGTGGTGCTGGGATATAAATTCCCAGCACCACCATTTATCTCGACCAGTTCCATCTCCCTGGTGCTGGGATATTTAAACGCAGAACCACTGTGTTGCTGGGGTTTTAGTTCCCAGCACCACCAACAATTCCGGCAAATTTTATGTACATGGTGCTGGAAATTTCATTCCCAGCACCATGGTGTTGCTGGGGGTTTTAATCTCATTACCACGGTGGTGCTGGGATATAAATTCCCAGCACCACCATTTATCTGGACTGGTTCCATCTCCCTGGTGCTGGGATTTTTAAACGCAGAACCACTGTGTTGCTGGGGTTTTAGTTCCCAGCACCACCAACAATTCCGGCAACTTATATGTACATGGTGCTGGAAATTACATTCCCAGCACCATGGTGTTGCTGGGGGTTTTAATCCCATTACCACGGTGGTGCTGGGATATAAATTCCCAGCACCACCATTTATCTCGACCAGTCCAATGTCAATGGTACTGAGAGTCTTATTCGCAGGACCATAGTGTTGCTGAGGTTTCAAATCCCAGCACCACCCTTAATGTCGACCACTTATATCTCCCTGGTCTAGTGAATTAGATTCCCAGCACCAAGGTGTTGCTGGGAGTTTGAATCTCATTACCATGGTGGTGCTGGAATATAAATTACCAGCACCACCATTTATCTCGACAAGTTCATTCCCCATGGTGCTGGGAGTATTAAACTCAGCACCACGGTGGTGACGAGATTTAAATTCCCAGCACCAGATTTTATCCCGAATTTGTTGAACCTTAATGGTGCTGAGAATTCAAGCTCACACACGATGTTACCGGGATTTAAATTCCCAAAGATCACTTTTTATCCAGATCAAATGAGCCGACTCTCCCATGGTGCCGATTTTAAATTTTAGATCCGGTGCCGAAATTTCATTAGACCACCTACTCTCTCAGACAGATTGAATCTCCTAGTGCTGGAAATATCAATCAGGGAACTTAAGTAATCGTGAGATTTAATTGGAAGCATCACCTTTTAGGTTAGGTGGAATTTGTTTAGGTGCCGACAAAACTCGATTATGAATCTCCTGCATCGCAATTATGGGTGCATTGGTCTACTTTGGTATGATATGCCTACATCGTATTTATGGGTGTGTGACAAACTTGACTATACAACCACCTACAATGCATTTATTAACCTCATAGCCGTCTCAAGAATAAAAACATATACATACATGATAATACCATGTGAAGAGGCTGGTGAGTGAGCTGCGCCAACTTCTGGATTAAGTGCTGATATATTCGTGAGAGCAGTGATGTCGTTGATAACTATTAGGGTTTCATAAAAAATGGTGTTGCTCAGTTGGTTTACGGAGGAAACCTGTGTGTGGTGCTCATCAACAGCATGGTCCTGCCACTCCCACGCGGCTGGAAGTGACGTTTGGATGACTCGGGATTTTCAGTTGTGGCTCGGATGGATGCAAATCTCTCTCTGCATTAAATTGCAATCTGTTTGGCGGGAGGGGTATTTTGGGAATTATGCGTGCGATTTGATAATTCTGAAAGTATAGTGCACGTTTTGGGCATTTCGAAACTTTATCAGCTGTGTTTGGTAAATTGCCGATTCAACTTTAGGACCGGGCATATTGAACCAACATCACTATTATCTCCGTGAGTTAATAATTTTTTTTTCTATTCATAATTCTAAATTGAATTAGCAGAAGAAAAAAAAATATATAAACTAGTTTTATATACGGATCCTGAATCGAATTAAATTCTGTCAAATTTTAAAATAGTTTTGTTTAATATAATTCAGTAATATTTATAAAATAAATTAATTAAAATTGAATTAAATATTTTTTAAACGCTTACTTTTATTTTTTTCTCTATTTTCATCTGTGTTTTTTTTAAACTAAATTATTTATTTTCGCTAGATAGATATCAATAACTAACTCCCTTTGCAATCGTAAGATGTTACGAGCGATGGATTTAATGATTCGAAGTGTAGTATTTACACAGGGAGCAAGAAGTTCAATAAAATAGGTTGACTATATAAATATATATATATAATGAGGAATGATTTTTTATATAATTTATTTATAGATATTCGTGAACATATTTATTATTCACCGTTCGATTGAATAATATTATAGTTAAATTCTTGAATTCTAAAAATCGAGCGATAGATAATAGAAATATTCACGAATAAATTATATAACATAATATTTCTATATAAAAAATATATAGATAGGTAAGTTGTTAAATTAGACGGAGATGGCCAAGTCATCACGGAGCAAGTAAATCTATAAGTTGACTACGATGTAATGATAAAACAATTATATAATCTTTTAAATATTTTTAATTTGATCTTCTCAATATATTAGTAGGAAATTCTTTTAAAAGTGGAATGATAAATTTTAAAACGATCGACTATTGAAAGTGCTCTCTGATTTATTTTGACTATTAATGGGAAGCTTTCGTGAGATCAAATTGATTGCTCCGAAAATTTGAATATATAATGCCAATTAAAAAAATAAATTTAAAAGTTTGAGATGGTTTTTTTTATAAAATCAGAGTTTGCGATTCACACTATATATTATCTTTTTAGTATTTGAATTACTGATGATGTATAGGGGTGTACAATCGGTCGGTTAAATCGAAAAAATCGATCGAACTTAAAAGTTCGGTTCGGTCTAATCGGAAATTTGATTTTTTATTAAAAAATATCGATTTATTCGGTTCGGTTTCGAGTTTGAACTGAAAAAATTCGGTTTAACCGAACCGATCGATTTTAACTGAAGCAGTCGACTGATTAGAACATCAGTCGACTGATTGGATTATCAGTCGACTGATTTGAGCCATCAATCGACTAAGAAACATTCTGTGTTTCTGTCCACTGGATTTAGTTGACTTCTATATAACGACAATCGACTGATTGGGTCATCAATCGACTGATTTGAGCCATCAGTCGATTGGACATAAAAAATCGGTTTTTAACAAAAAAAACTGATTTTTTTTTTCCAAATCGGTTCGGTTCGATAATAAATTTAGGTTGATTTTATTTAGATAAAAATTTTTTGATTTATTCAGTTTCGATCTTAATCGATTTGGTCGGTTCAATTTTAATCGATTTGGTCGTCGACCGATCACCCGCCGGTCACTGCCGGCAGCCGGTCGTCGATCGGTCGCCGGTCGGTCGCCGCCGGTCGTCGGCCGACCGCCGCCGGTCGTCGGCCGCCGATCGATCGGCGCCGTCGTCGATCGATCGCCGTCGATTAATCATTTGCATGCATGCAAATGTCATTTATTGTATGCAAATTGGAAGCTTGTAATGTAATCTGGATTACATAGGTTTTGGTTTGTAATCCAGATTACAAAACTTTAGTGCCTTTTGTAATCCAAATTACATTACATTACAGCTCTAAGACAATAACAAACAAAGGAATCTGCCTTGTAATGTAATCTGGATTACATTACAAGGCAGATTACGGCATACCAAACGTAGCCTAAGTTTCTTCCCACATTTTCCTACTAATTTTCTGCCTTGAGCGTCGGAGAGGCGTTGCCGAGATCCCTCTCGGCGCCCTTGACAAGTTTGTTGTTGTGCAGATTCTTCATTCGGCTCGGGTTCGCGTCATTCAGCTCGGCCATCCGATAGCTACCGCGTTTCCTATTGTGTCGCATCGTTCTTCCATCCCGTCTCTTCGTAGTAGGGTTGTCGGTCCTCGCCGCTTTCGCTACTCGGATACCTCACCATCATTGTCTCCACGGGCAACATAATTGGCGACATCTGTGGGAAACAATTCCTTATATAATCAACGCCTGAGGCAATGATGGGAGACCAAAGAGCGAATTCTGGCAACCACAACTCCACAGAGGGAAGTATGACAAGGGAAAGCATCATAGCCCTTGTCAAAACCACCATGGAAGACGTTCTACGCAATCTGCGGCCTCGAGGAAACCCCCCATTGCAGACCTCTCCTAGCCCAGTCCAAGGCCATATGCTCACCTCCATCCCATCTACTCCCGCTGCACCAGGACCAACTCCCGCTGTCTTAATACCAGCCGAATCATCTTCTACTGCCTCGTTATCACAATCTTCTGAGAAGGAACCCTCCTATATGCCGTCAGAAAGGGACCCCAAAAAGGGCAAGGCCCCGACAGTCAACACTGAGTCTCCTCTCGCTCCCAAAGTTATAGTTGATAAAATGCCCAAGTCCTTCAAACAAGTTTCCGTAGGAGAATATAGTGGCTCGACTGACCCCGAAGAGTACTTGGGGAGAATCAAGAAAGCCGCACTAATACACAACTATTCGGACGGAGCTAAATGTAAGGTTTTCTCTCTTAATTTAATCGGCTTTGCCCAAAGGTGGTTCGACCGACTTCCGGTTAGGTCGATCCACTCTTTTCAGGAACTGTCTGCATTATTCTTGCAATGTTTCGCCAGTAGCAAAAGGTATCGGCGGACGACCCAATACCTCATGACTATGAAGCAAGGAAAAGGGGAGTCCTTGAGAGATTATTTACACCGTTTTAATCGGGTAGCTGTCGACATCCCGGAAGCTTCACCAAAAACCGTGGTAGATGCTCTCTCTCACGGTCTTATACGAGGAGATTTCTCCAAGTCACTAATGAAGAGGCCTTCGCCGCACTTTGAGGCTTTGTTGGTCGGGGCCGAGGCATATATCAATTTAGAGGAAGCTGAGAAGGCAGCCGATGGGCAACAACGAGCTGATCAGCCTAGACCTCAAAAGAGCAGTCAGAAGACCCGACCACATCCTCGACCTCCAGGGGCTCCTCCTGCTTACCCTCCTCGGCTCATAAAGGACCGAACCATCCATGCCATACAAGAGCTGCCTGCCGCAGCAACGTAGCCCGAACAACGCGGGCCTTTCTGTGCTCTTTATCAGATATATGGTCATTCAACTCGGGAGTGCCGCACTTTGGCCGAAGAAATCAGACAAGTGATGAGGGAACAACAGCATACTCTCGCTTTTCCACCTCGCAATATGAGGCCAGAACCACGAGAGTATGACTGGCGTAATCCAACTAGAAGGGCCCCTAGGCCGACTCAAGCTTCGCGAGAATCTCGGGAGGCTACTCCGGGCAAGGCTACCTCTCCACCTCGTTCATCACAAGAGTTCAATACCCCGCATAGGGGAACAATCAACATGATCACCGGAGGGGCTACCAATGGGGACTCAAACCTTGCCAGAAAGACTCACGGAAGACGGTTGGAAAATATGCAAGTGAGCACCATCCGGAAACCCGTGAATGGACCCGCTATAAATTTCAGTTCGGAAGACTTACGAGGGGTTGCTACCCCTCATGAAGATGCCCTGGTGATAAAAGCTATTGTCGCCAATTATGATGTGGCTCAGATCTTCATAGACACATGTAGTTCAGTTAACATATTGTTTAAAGATGCTTTTGACCGTATGCAGCTTGAAACAATTCGGCTCCAGCCGACGAACACCACTTTATTTGGCTTCTCGGGGCATGAAGTCAAGCCACTCGGCCGAATCAACCTCCCTCTATCTCTGGGAGACGAGCCCCTTCGTCGGACGCGGACGACCACCTTTACCGTGGTGGACGCCATTTCAGCCTACAACATCATTTTGGGAAGACCAGCTCTACATTCTTTTGAGGCCGTTATCTCCACTTATTATCAGAAAATCAAATTTCCCGTGGGCAATCAGGTAGGGGAAGTAGCTGGAGATCAGATGGCTGCCCAAAAGTGTTATGTAGAGGAAGTTCGTACTGGACCCAGAAAAAGCCAGAAGACAGAAGGCGTCGGCGTGTACACTCTGGGGGAGGTCCCCTCAGAAGAAATCGTAGGAGAAGAAGAAAAAATACAAGTGTGGCCAGATCAACCCGAGCAAACCCTCGGGATAGCAACAGACTTACCGGATGATTTGAAACAAAAAATGAAAGATTGCCTGACTAACAATCTAGATGTCTTTTCTTGGCCAAAAGAGCAACACCAGAGCATCTCCCGGACCGTCATGGAGCACAAGCTAAGTATATTTCCTGGATCTCGGCCCATTCGGCAAAAAAGAAGACACTTCGGACCAGAAAAAGACCAAATCATTCGAGATGAGGTGCAGAAGCTCCTGCAAGTTGTATATATCCGAGAGGTGCAATTCCCGGAATGGCTAGCTAATGTGGTACTGGTACCAAAATCGGGGGGAAGATGGAGGGTATGTATAGATTTTAGAGATCTCAATAAAGTATGCCCTAAAGATTGCTACCCTTTGCCTCGAATAGATCAGGTAGTAGATTCCACCGCTGGCTGCGAATTAATTTGTATGCTAGACGCCCACTAGGGGTATCATCAGATTCCACTCGCCATGGAGGATCAAGAAAAAGTTAGTTTTATCACCGCAGATGACACCTTTTGCTACAAAGTCATGCCGTTTGGATTAAAGAATGCAGGGGTCACCTATCAAAGGTTGATGGATAAAGTGTTCCGGTCACAAATAGGCCGAAACATAAAAGTATACGTCGATGACATCCTCATCAAAATCGCTAAGGCCGAAGATGTAATCTCGGATATGACCGAAACATTTAGCACCCTACGACAATATGGAATCCGCCTCAACCCGGGTAAATGTATATTTGGAGTTCGAGGGGGCAAGTTCCTAGGATATATTATCCCTGAACGTGGTATTAAAGTCAATCCCGAGAAAGCTCAGATTTTACAGAACATGGCTTCCCCGGAATATCAAGGAAGTGCAAAAGTTGTTGGGCTGAATAACGACCCTCTCCAGGTTCATCCCTAAGTCGGCCGAGCGGACCCTCCCTTTCTTCAAGGTGCTCCGCAAGTCGACTCGGTTCTCATGGGATGACAGATGTGAACAGGTTTTTACAGAGCTAAAGCAATATATAGCTGACTTGCCCATGCTGGCCAAACCAGTCCCTGGGGAAGAACTATAGTTATACCTGGCCTCCTCTGAGGAAGCTGTGGCTTCAGTATTACTCCGGCAGGAAGCAAGTAAACAATTGTCTATTTACTTTGTCAGTCATTTATTAAAGAATGCTAAAAGCAGGTACATGACCCTGGAGAAGCTGACCCTTGCCCTGCTTATAACGGCTCGAAAGCTCCGGTCGTATTTCTTATCTCATCCGATCACGGTCCTGACCAATAGTGGCATCGGAAGGATATTGAACAATCTGGAAGCATCCGCCGGCTTAATCAAATGGATTACCGAGTTGGCTGAGTATGATATCTAGTATCAACCCCGCACAGCTCTCAAGGCGCAAGTACTGGTGGATTTCTTGGCTGAGACATTAGGGATAGAGAAAGATGAAGAATGGAAAATATACGTGGACGGCTCGGTAAACAAGCAGGCAGTGGGGTAGGAATACTATTAATATCCCCCCAAGGGGATGCTATCAGAATAGCCGTACAACTCAACTTCCAGGCTTCTAACAATGAAGCCGAATACGAGGCCCTATTGGCAGGGATGCAAGCCGCCCGTCATCTCGGCGCTACTCGGATTTCTCTGCATTCCGATTCCCAACTAGTCATAGAACAACTCAAGAGATCATTCGACATGAACAACCAGAGGTTGAAACGCTATAAACAAGCTTATCAAAGATTGACTTCGGAATTCCAGGAAATAGCCCTACACAAGATACCCAGAGCAGACAACCATAAGGCTGATGAATTAGCCTGTATGGCAAGTACACTCACAGCTTGGAACCTGGAGGATTCGATAGCCGAGATGCAGCTCATCTCCAACATAGATCAAGAGCCGCTGGTATCTCACAACCCTCCGGACTGAAGAAATCCCCTAATCAACTACCTCAAGAATAGGGAATTATCTGACAGCCGAGCTGAGGCTCGAGTTGTCAAAAGAAGAAGCGCTCGTTTCGTCTTAATAGGTGACACATTATACAAGCGATCTTTCACTCGACCCCTACTCAAATGCCTCGGCCCGGAAGAAGCAAATTATGTTATGCAGAAAATACATGAGGGCTGCTGTGGAAATTATGCTAGAGGAGTCTCCCTCGCAAGAAAAGTTCTATTGGTCGGATATTTTTGGCCCACTCTACAGCGAGATGCCTCCCATTTCGTACAGATATGCCTTAACTATCAGAAACATCAAAATTTCTCTCAGAAGCCGACCGAACTATTGAAGGCCTCTGTGACCTCTTGTCCTTTCGACCAATGGGGAATGAACATAGTAGGGCCTCTACCCATGGGGCCGAATCAGAAGAAGTTCCTATTGGTAGTTGTAGACTATTTTTCAAAATGGGTGGAGGCAGAGCCACTGGCTAAAATAACTAAAGAGGTCGTATTAAAATTTCTTTGGAAAAATATAGTATGTCGATTCGGCATTCCCAGAAGATTGGTCTCCGACAACGGACGGCAATTTCAAGGCTGTAAACTGAAGGATTGGTGTCAACAAATGGAAATTCAACAAGTTTTCACCTCGGTGGCTTATCCGCAAAGTAATGGCCAAGCTGAAGTCACCAACCGAGAGTTGATCCGAGGGCTCAAAACCAAATTAGATCATACGGAAGGAAGTTGGGTAGATGAACTACCTAGTATCTTGTGGGCCTACAGGACTACCCCCAAGGACAGCACTAACCTCACTCCATTTCATTTAGTTTATGGGGTCGAAGCTCTTGTCCCAGTAGAAATTGGCATGAGGTCTCCCAGGGTATCTGCTTACATGCCCGACGACGAAGCCAATCAGGAAAGGAGGTCAATTGAGCTGGACTTGGTATCCGAAGCTAGAGAGCAGGCAGTTAGCCGAATGTATGCTTTCCGAAGGAAAATTGCCCAGACTTACAATAAAAAAGTGGTACCTCGCTCCTTTCAGCCGGGTGATTTTGTGTGGAAAAAGATTCAACCAGCCGGGGAGGTTCGAAAACTAGTACCCTGATGGGAAGGTCCATATAAAGTTATTAAGAAGCTCAGTTCAGGTGCTTATTATCTCTAGGATAGTGACGGGAAGGAACTCGTTCGGCCTTGGAATGCCTTCCATCTGTGACTTTATTATGCTTGATAAACCCCCATGTAACAAGATTTTCTTATAATGGAAATTCCATTTCCTGAGTCCGCATGGTTTTCTGATCCATTGAGCTACAAGTGTTCTCAATCCGACCACTTCTTCCTTGGGTATCGCTTATCACAGATGGTCCCAAGTGTTCTCGATTCGGTCATTTCTTCCTTGGGTATCGCTTATCACAACTGGTCCCAAGTGTTCTCAATCCGACCATTTCTTCCTTGGGTATCGCTTATCACAACTGATCCCAAGTGTTCTCGATTCGGCCATTTCTTCCTTGGGTATCGCTTATCACAGCTGGTCCCAAGTGTTCGCGATCCGGCCACTTCTTCCTTGGGTATCGCTTATCACATCTAGTCTCAAGTGTTCTCGATTCGACCATTTCTTCCTTGGGTATCGCTTATCACAGCTGGTCCCAAGTGTTCTCAATCCGACCATTTCTTCCTTAGGTATCGCTTATCACAGATGGTCCCAAGTGTTCTTGATTCGACCATTTCTTCTTTGGGTATCGCTTATCACAGCTGATCTCAAGTATTTTCAATTCGGCTATTCTCCTTGGGTATCGCTTACCACAGCTGATCCCAAGTACATCCATTCGATATTCTCCTCGGGTATCGCTTATCACAGCTGGTCCCAAGTGTTCTCGATCTGGCCACTTCTTCCTTGGGTATCGCTTATCACAGCTGGTCCCAAGTATTTTCAATTTGGCTATTCTCCTTGGGTATCGCTTACCACAGCTGGTCCTAAGTACAGTCGTTCGCTATTCTCCTCGGGTATCGCTTACCACAGCTAGTCCCAAGTATTTCAATTCGGTTTCTCACCTGGGGTAGCGCTTAAGGCATCCTGCTCGGATTTCGATCTCTAGGAATGATCCTCCTTCCGGTTAAGACCTTTTGTCGTGCGAGGTGCGCTCAATGTTATAAGAATAATTAGATATTGAGAGATTTTTTCCGAATAGACAAACATTTCTTTTAATAGATCTCTTCATATAAGGAAAGACCACTAGGGCTACAAAATCCCTTACCGACAAACAACAAGCAAACAGATGACAAGGATAAAAACTAAGTCAGACTATTGAGGAAGCCCCCCTAGTGTTGAATCTGGTGTCTCGTCGATGAGGCGTTGTAGGTCCAGGAACTTAGTCGGAGCCCCTCCAAGGGGGTATCCGGCCTCCTTGAAGTGTCGGGCAGCCCCCACATATCCTATCTCTATGAGGTCCAGAGTACGACCCCCTATGATGTCGGCAAACTCCTCGGAGGCCAGGAATGCTTTCTTCCGTTTCTCCCACCGACCCTCCTCGCCGGCCCGGTATGAGAGCAGCTCCTCTTTGGCTTTCTCGGCCCGATCTGACAGCTCATCCCGCCGTTTAGCCTCGTATTCTGCCTGAGCAGCTCTGATCTGCTCAGCTTGCAATAACCGAGCCTCCGCTTCCTCGGCTCGGGCCTTGTATTCTGCCGCTTCTGTGGCCTTCGCCTCCAGCTAGGCTCCTTGGAGCTTTATCTTCTGGGCCCTTAGCCGAAGATCGTCTTCAAATCGGATAGCCCTGGCCTGGAAGATGGCCGCCTCGGACTGGGCTAGGTCGAGCTCTGCTTCCTTATCCCGAAGTTGAGTCTTCAAGCCGACCATTTGCGCCCGCATTTGCTGAAAGACAGCAGTCATAAGGGGTATCCGAGCCATTAACTCCAGATGGTACCCTCAGAACTGCAAGAGGGATAGAAAAGTTAGCCGAGTTGGTGTGACTTAGCCATAGAGACGGACAAAGTAAAAAGAGAGACAGCTTACCTTGGTGAGATAAATATTCATCTCATCACTGATGGCCGGGATAGATTTTCCTCTGACCGAGTCACCGACAGCATCCCGAATTTCTTGAAGAAGGTTGCGGGACGGCTGCCCCTTACCCGGTTGCGGTCGGCCGAACACTTCTGGCATGGGGCTAGAACTGCCCGGAGGGGAGGAGGAGGGTCCCTCTGGTGGAGGGGCATCCCTTGGTTGTTCCTCCCGCTGGGGCTCTAGGATGTCTGGCCCGGTACCGCTGGGTCCTTCTCCACTCGGCTCGGCCGAGTGTAGAGGACTTGGGAAGGAGGAAGGATGTCATGCCCCGATGGAGTCCCCGCCAGACAAAAATCCGACAGCATCTCCCCTGTACCGGTGACAATGCCAATTTACATACAAGACCTACACGACCACTATACATCGGTCAACATGACCGGAATCCAAACAACCCACGCAGATAATAAATTAGGCCTCTGGCCAACTATCAAAGAAAAAGGTAAACAATCTACATAACTAGACTTACCCCTTCTGCCATCTGGGCAGGAATACCCCAACCAAAACTAATCTAAATAAATCCGATCAAAGGTCCCTAAGGACATACCAAAACATCCACAGGTACAAATATCCAACTCCAGTCCTAAACATATATTCTAATCAAAATATCCAAAACCGTAAACACAAATAGCAATTAGAACTTTCACGACGAGTGGGGTTTGGCAGTTGGACTCTCCTGACAGCTTCATCCTGAAATAGATATAAATCAACGGGGTAAGTTCAAAGAACTCAGCGGGTATAGTTGATATGCAAAGTAAGATATAGCTAACAATAAAAAAATCATGTCAGTACAGTCTCACATATAGGGTAAGCAAGAAATAAATGCAAAAGGACTGTACTCACCTGAATCTCCTACCCTGATATAGGAGCATGTGCCCTACTATAAGAGATAAAGTCATCACCATATACGAATATGAATCCTGTATGCATGGCAATCATATGCAACATCCAAGGCATCAATAAAATAATGCAGCAAACACAATACAAATACGATCCGTGTAAAGTGCATGTCGTGCAAATGACATGGTCACCCCTGACGCCAGTCAGCCGCTTCACACGCGATGGTGAAACCGAGTAGGTAGGGCTATGACAACTGTGCACTCTGCCATCACTGCTCCTGAGTGACCGAGTGGATAGGATGCTGTCGGAGTACACCTATCCTCCTGCCCCAAATAGAGTGGGGGAGCTAAGCTCTCATCTCTCGGTGTCATAGACCAGAGGAGGGATCTCTGCCCGCTACCACGCTGCCTCATCGCTACCCATGAGCGGACCAGCGGAGTCTGACAGAGCAACTGCACACACCCTCCTGATGTACCACTAACCCATGAGTGGCAGTGTGTGCAGGTCATGTAACTGGTTGCGGGCTCAACAATAAAGGAACCTCGTCCAGCCAGCATGCAATCATGCAAGATGGTGCATGATACTAAAGCATGTAAATCCAACTAAATACACCTATCCGAATAATATGCACAATCAATATGTACATATCCATAATTCAAGTAACTATGATCCAAGTAAAACAGGGAAGATATAATCATATCCTATCAAATGCATGTATCAAGTAGGCACATATTATACTAGGCATATAAACATAAAAATTATTGCAAGCTATCCTAACTAGCATATCAACTTGACTATATCTAAAAGATAAGTCAAAATACCCGCCTGCCAAAATGTCCGCAAAAAGAATCAGACCGTCACGACCGTGAACCTGCCTCGTGACTGAAACCTACATAATGCATAACTATTGTTAAGCACAAAATATCATTCACCGACAAATCGAATACTTAATCGATTCCTTCCATAACCAAATAATCCAAAGTAAATCCATCAAATCCAAGCACACGACAACGTGCTAAATTACTACTATGTATCCCCAAGTAGACCCTCAACCCCTAGGTCACAAATTGTGATTAACTCCTCAATCCAAGAACATATCCTTGCAATTAATCAAATCGAATTCTACATCGACCTCATATCCGATCCACTAGATTGATTTAATTATCCTCTTCAACCTAATCAATCCTCCATACATAATTACAGAACCGATCAATATCACACCGAAATCAACAATCCAACCAACCATAGATCACTAAGAATTAACTCACACCCAAATCATATGACCAAAGTACAGACAACCACTGTCAATAACCTGTAATTAAGTTATAATCATCCTGTATGTAATCCAACCAATCAATCACAGTCATCCCCATTGCAGCAATGAAATTTAACAACATCCTAAATAAATCCTTCATTTTCCTCAAGCTTAATTCATAACTCCACAACAATATACAGAACATCTCACCGATCATAAATATGAATCCAGCCTAACCTTAGGTGACATATACACAGCTCAACCAAACCTTCAATTCACAGTCGACATCAACACGCCTGACCCCCAAACACCAATCTCATCACAAGTATCCACACACAACAGCAAATAAATTCAACAGAACTAAAAAAAAAAATAAAGTTGTAAATACCTCTTACCTTCCTTAGAAGTTCCTCGGCAACCCCTTTCTCCTCCTATCCTCTGTTCACCGGAACAACACCCCCTACCCACTGCCTGTCACGAGAACCCACTGTAGTTACCTGGCCCCCAAGGTTATCTGCCCAATCACAGATCCAACCCAACCAAAGGAAATATTTGTCGCTTACCTATTCCCGACGACCATCGGTAGCGTAATCCACAGAACCAACTACCCTGTTCACCGGCTGTGACCGGTGCTCAAAATCCTCCGACGACTCTCAACCAGAAGGCCTGCGATCGGCGCTCAAAATCCTCCAGCGACGCTCGGCCAGAACACCGGCGGTAGTCTCCACACCGACAACCCAGGCGCAACGAAAGGCGACATCGATGGCAGAGAGGGCTACGACGACGGCGATCCGGAGGCTACAGGCGAAACCGGTGGCGTCAGTGACAAAGGAGCCGACACGTGCGGCTGTGGATGGCGAGGAAGAGAAGCCGGCGGCCTGGTCATCGACCGCTGCGGTTAGAGATGAGGAGGACAGCGCTGTCGGCGGCGGCGAGAAGATCGTGCGGAAGAAAACTTCCGAAGGGGAAAGAGGGGTCGCGGCGCGGCGGGGAAAAGAAAAAAAACTAAATAGAAAAATAGAAAACTTAGGTTTTCTATTTAAAACTATATGTTAATAAAATTTATTAACCCCTCAATACTGATAAACCAAACAGGCCCTTTAAAAGCCTGTTTTTCTTATCCTCGTAAATACCTCGTACGAACTCCGTTTAAATCCGAAAAAATTCCTAAAAATCCCGAAAAATTTCCAGGATTATTTTCCTTAATTCTTTGGTCATTTAATTTAGTATTTTAAATTTCAGTATTTAATAAAGGATGAGGAGAGGAACGTTGAGAGGAACTCCCCTCGGCAGAAGAGAGTACTAGGCGACTCCTCTTACGCTGCCTCTGCTGCTCTTCTGAGTCCCCTGAGCTTATCACCTCGGCCACCATGGAGGGCCGAGGTGGGGTGGGGGGGGGGGGGCGGGATGTCCGAGCCTCCCTCTTCAAGTGTGTCGGAAGGAGCACCCTCAGGAGGGACTATCTGGGCCCTTCTCCACTTCAGTTTCTTGCTGATAGAGGCCCAAATCATAACTTCCGCTGTCATGAGACAAGACAATACGTTAGGAAACACAGAAGTGACACAGGGAGAGGAAGACAGGATAAAGAGTTCTCTTTACCTAAGGAGTCACTCAGCTCGGCCTCTATCGGACTTAAGTCGAAATGATGTAGAAGTCCCTCCTCCAGCAGGACGTTCACATCGAACCTCAGGCCGAGCAGGACCGAAGCTATCTCTTGATAAGTCATGGATTTTTGGAAAGACCGAATAGAAGGGGAGGGTGGCAGTTCGAGCTGTCATCCGATAGGCCAAAGAAAAGGTGACTCTGGGCGAACATACATAAATTTGGATTTCCAATGTTTGTGGGAGGTAATCAGGTTCGACAAGAATTTTACTTCTTGCCGAGCCGAGAAGAAGAAGACGTCGGCTTCTTTCTTCTTGGGGAAGAAACAGGAATGGAAAGCTTCGGCAGAAAGGGGAAGGTGGTAAAATAAAAAAATAATGATGCTAAAGGCATTAGGGGCCAATTGGTTGAGGGGTATCCTAAAGTAGGTAGATATCTCAGTGAAGAAGGGATGAAGAGGAAACCGGAGACCGACCGACAATTGGTCAAGGAAAAAGGTGGTGAATTCGGCAGGAGGCTCATGAGGGCGCTGGTCCTTTTGAGGGGCTCGAAGCCGGTAAGAATTCGGAATATGGAAGACAGCCCGAGCCTCGGAGCGAATCTCCGAGTCTACGGTGCTGCGGGTCCTCAAATACCAAAGGTCGGTCTTTGGGGCCATGGAACATAAATGGAAAACGCAAGAAAAGGGGAGGAACGGGAAACTTACTAGTAAAACGGCGCCGGGGAAGAAGAGGAAAATGGTTGAGAGACTGGTGAGGAAAGAAGCAGCAAGCGAGAAAATGACAGAGGTGTTGGTGCAACAATGCCCCAAGCATTTATATATTTTGATGTTTGGATAATCATTTATGTTAGGCAATGTTTTGTGATCTAATTGTAAACATGTTTAAGTGACAGGAAAATCCAAGTATGAAGACTTGGTAAAAGACAAGTCCAAGTGTGATCTTGGCAAAGAGAAGTCAAAGGAAAGGTCTTGGTCTTGGCAGCGTAAGTCCAAGCATGTAGTCTTGGCTGCGTAAAGTCCAAGCAGTCCTTGGAAAAGAAAGACCAAAGGAAAGTCTTGGCGGCATAAGTCCAAGCATGTAGTCTTGGCGGCGTAAAGTCCAAGCGTACTTTGGCAAAGAAGAAAACCAAAGCATGACGAAACCGAAGGAAGCTTTTGAAGGCAAGCGCATGGATGGAGTCATGGACTCAAAGAAATCCTGGAGGCGCAAGGCTGATGGAGAAGCTAGAAGGTTAAGTCTAGGCTTAGATTATGTTTTCAAGTATGAATTAGTCATACTTGGGGTGTGCGATCATTTGGAACATGGTGTCGGTCGAACTGGCCCTTAAAATACAACATTAGAGGTTGGAAGGCATTAGCGATCGGTAGAGTTATCGATCAGGCGATGAGTCGACTCGGACGATTACGCATCTGGCGATCGGCCCGTAAGCGAATAGCCCGTGGCCAGTAGCGATCGGCTACGGCAAGCGATGCTCGATCGACGCTCTGTTGGCGATCGGTGATAGTCTTCCGTTGGCGATGACGCGGCAAATCTCGAATCCGGTTTGGCGTTAGAATCGGCGGCAGTCGATTGATGTAAGTCATCAGTCGACTGATGGACCTCCAACGGGAAAAAGAGGCTCTTTCCTATATAAAGAGCCCAAGGGGAGCAAGAAGGGGCTAATGCTTATATTCTGATCATTCTTCTAAGCTCCCACAAGTTTTCCAAGCTTTCTAAGTATTTAATCTCCCTCCTCCTCTCAAATCTTCATTGTCATCTTTTGTAAGAAGAGGAGGTCTTTGTGAAGAGAAAGCTTCTTAGTGGAATTGCTTGGGTTGATCCACCTTAAGGATCGCCGTGGAGTAGGAGCGTTATCTCCGAACCACGTAAAGGCCTTGTTAGCATTGTTTTTGTGTTTTTACATATATTATTTGTGCTTGCTTCTGCTAATCATTTTTGTAGAAACCGAAAAGCGCTATTCATCCTCCTCTAGCTTCCAAACGATCTCCAACAAGTGGTATCAGAGCCCGGATCGCATCGGAAGATCTAACCATCAACCGGAGCATGACATTTCAAGAGGGATATAGCACGGCAAGGCCTCCATTTTTCGACGGCAACGACTTCGGCTATTGGAAAGGTAGGATGGAATACTATCTCATGAATGACATAGAAAATTGGTTTAGTATTGTAGATGGATTCGAAAAGCCGGTCGACGAATTCGGAGCACCACTACCGACAAAAGATTGGACAAGAGAGATGGCCAAGAAAGCACAAGCAAATGCAAAAGCAACGACCACACTTCAATGTGGTCTATCCAAGGAGCAACTCTCTAAGGTCGGGCCCTTCAACTCCATAAAGAGCTTTGGGAGAAGCTCATTGAACTCAACGAAGGATCCAAAGAGACAAGAAGGGCCAAGAGGGATCTTTTGATTGGCCAACTCCAAAGCTTCACTATGAAGACAAACGAGACCGTGAGTCAAATGCAGGGGCATTTCAAGGAAGTAGTCAACGGACTACACGTTATAGGTGAAAAGGTTGACAACCGTGACCTTGTAAGGTATGTATTGCAAGCTTTCCCTAGAACCACCTTATGGGCCTCAATGGTAGATGCCTATAAGGTCTCTAGGGATCTTTCATTAGTCAAGTTAGATGAACTTTTTTGTGAATTTCAATTACATGAACAAGCTAACACTTCATCCAAAGAGAAGGGTATAGCTCTTTTTGTAGGAAAGAAGGAGAAGAAGAAGAAGGAGAAGAAGGAAGTGTCCTCCTCATCCGATGAAGACTCATCAAGTAGTGAAGATGAGTTATCGGCAAGCGAGGTGGCACATTACATCAAGAAGTTTGGTGGGAAGTCAAGGAGACTCACCAAGAAAGATGTGAAGAGGATGTTCCAATCCTCAAGAAGTAAATCTTCAAATAATTCAAATTCTTCATCTAATGTAACTTGCTATGGTTGCAATAAGAAAGGACACATCAAGCCAAATTGCCCGGAACTAAAGAAAAAAGAGGAGAAAGAAAAGAAGCATAAGGAGAAGAAGGAAAAGAAGGAAAAGAAGAAGAAAGAAGCAATGGTGGCACAAACATGGGACACTCTAAGTATGGAGGAGTCTTCCAACGATGAGGAAGTATGTCATGCCACCCGGAACCTAGCTCTTATGGCATTAGAGGAAGAAGTCGCGAGCTCAAGCGAGGAGTCCTCTTCATCTTCAAGTGATGAATCATCATCAAGTGATGATGATGAGGTAAACAACTCACCTAAAATAGATTTACTTTATAAGACTATTGCATGTTTACAAAATGCTTTAAATAGATCAAAAATTAGGGTTAAGGATCTAAAATTAGAAATTAAATCACTCAAAAGTGTAGATTCATCATGTTGCAAACAATCTAGTGATATTGATGAATGTACTCTTAGGGATGAAAATGATGAGTTAAGAAAAGAAATAGGTAAATTAAGAGCATGCCTAGAAAAATTCACTAATGGTTCTAAATATCTAGATATGATTATTAAAAATCAAAGGGCAATTTACAATAAGGCCGGATTAGGATATAGACCTAAGGAGAAAGAGGTAGCATTTGCATCCCTTGTTAGTAGAAAAACAATGATTAAAAGCAAGGGGAGAAAGACATGGGTACCAAAGAAATTCATAATTGATGCTAGTGGTCCTAAGATTTGGGTACCTAAGGATTGTATTTTTCATGTGACATAGGTAGAAGAACCAAGCTTGTGGATAGTTGATAGTGGGTGCTCAAAACATATGACCGGGGATGAGAGAAAATTCTCCACTATCAACCACACTAGCAAAGGAAAAGTGTCATTTGGTAATAGCGGCAAACTTAAAATTTTAGGAAAGGACACCATTGAGGTATCTCCCAATCTTGCCATTCATAAAGTTCTATTAGTTAAAAATATGAAATTTAATTTACTTAGTGTAAGTCAATTATGTGATGCAAACTTTGATGTTAAATTTGATTCCTCAAAATGTTTTATAAGACACAAAATTATAAACGATTGCATGTTAGTAGGTTTTAGGAAATCAAATATATATTATGTTGATTTATCCTATGCTACTAATCCTTCCACTAAGTGTCTTATTGCAAAAGAGGAAGAAAGTTGGCTTTGGCATAGGAGGCTAGGACACATAAACATGAAGAATATAGCCAAAATAGCAAAATTGAAGCTAGTCAAAGGATTGTCTAGAGTCAAATTTCTCAAGGACAAGATGTGTGATGCTTGCCAAGAAGGGAAACAATCAAAAACATCACACAAAGGTAAAAATTTACTTAGTACCGCTTTACCATTAGAATTACTACATATGGATTTATTTAATTGCCATAGTACCCCATCTATAATTGGTAGTAAATATTGCTTGGTAATAGTAGATGATTTTTCTAGATTTACTTGGGTGTTTTTCTTGAAAAATAAAGATGAAACCTTAGGAATAATCATAGGATTTAGCAAAAGAGTAGAAAATGAAAGAAAACTCAAAATCAACCGGATCCGTAGTGATCATGGTGGAGAATTTGAGAATTCTAATTTTTCAAATTTTTGCTTAGAACAAGGGTACAAGCATGAATTTTCTTGTCCTAGAACACCTCAACAAAATGGGGTTGTGGAAAGAAAAAATCGTGCCCTACAAGAAGCGGCTAGGACAATGCTTAATGCATATTCCTTACCTAGCTACTTGTGGGCGGAAGCGGTTAATACCGCTTCCTATATCCAAAATAGGGTATTGATTCATAGGGTTTTAGAAAGAACTCCTTTTGAATTGTGGAATGGTACAATTCCAACAATTCATTATTTTAAGGTCTTTGGATGCAAAGTTTATATCTTAAATACCAAAGACAACCTAAGTAAGTTTGAGTCCAAAGCGGATGAAGAAATCCTAGTTGGATACTCATCCACTAGTGTAGGATATATAGAGTTTACAATAAAAGGACTCAAAAGATTGAAGAATCTTCAAATGTTCAATTTGATGAAACTTCAAATACATACCCTAGGAAATCCCTTATTGATGATGATATAAATATTGAAAATCAAGAAATTACCAAACAATTTCAAGACTTATAATGATCAAGGGGAGGATTGAATCAAGGGGAGGATTGAATCAAGGGAGTAAGGGATGATTCCGATGATGAGCATAGGATTGAGGTTGATCATGATCAAACTCCATCTAACACACCTCCTAGAACCATAAGATTTCATCAAAGTCACCCTTTAGATCAAATTGTGGGTGAATTATCTCAAGGAGTTAGGACTAGGTCATTCCATAGGGATCCTACTAGTCATATTGCTCTAATCTCTCAAATTGAGCCCAAAACAATTAAAGATGCATTACTTGATCCGGATTGGATCTTAGCAATGCAAGATGAATTAGCTCAATTTGAAAGGAGTCAAGTATGGGAGTTAGTTCCTAGACCAAGTGAAAACACTATTATTACTACAAGATGGGTCTTTAGGAACAAACTAGATGACCAAGGGAATATCACTAGAAATAAAGCACGATTAGTTGCAAGGGGTTTTAATCAAGTTGAAGGACTTGATTATGATGAAACATATGCCCCGGTTGCTAGGTTAGAGTCCATTAGAATACTTTTAGCATATGCCTCCTATATGGGTTTCAAACTCCATCAAATGGATGTCAAATTGGCATTCCTAAATGGGTTTATTAAGGAAGAGGTGTATGTAGAACAACCTCCCGGGTTTGAAAATATGGACTACCCAAACCATGTATACAAGCTTAGGAAAGCCTTATATGGTTTGAAACAAGCTCCCCGGGCTTGGTATGAAAGATTGTCATCTTTCCTAATCTCTAAGGATTTCAAAAGGGTAAGTATAGATCAAACTCTCTTTATAAAGTCAACATCTAAGGACATCTTTGTAGCCCAAGTGTATGTTGATGACATTATCTTTGGGTCAACAAATGATGAACTTCTTCAAGACTTCATTCAAAATATGGAAAAAGAGTTTGAGATGAGTCTAGTTGGAGAATTAAATTTCTTTCTAGGATTGCAAGTTAAACAAACAAGTGAAGGAATTTACATTTATCAAACCAAATATGCTAAGGAAATGATTAAGAAATTTGGTTTGGAAAATGCTAAGGTAGTGTCAACTCCAATGGCAACCAATACTAAAATAGATAGTGATAGTGAAGGAAAACAAATAGATCTTACCCTTTATAGGAGCATGATTGGTAGCCTCTTGTATTTAACTGCTAGTAGATCCGACATATTATTTGCGGTTGGTATGTGTGCTAGGTATCAATCATGTGCTAAGGAATCTCATTTAGTTGCCGTTAAGAGAATTTTAAGATATGTTAAAGGCACACTAAATGTAGGTCTATGGTACCCTAGGACTAGGTCCTTTGATTTGGTTAATTACACGATTCCAATTATGCCGGTTGCAAATTGGATCGGAAGAGTACTAGTGGTGGATGTCAATTCCTTGGGTCCTCCCTAGTGAGTTGGAGTAGTAGGAAGCAACCTTGTGTTGTTTTATCCACCACCGAGGCCGAATATGTGGCTATAGGTGATTGTGTAGCTCAATTATTATGGATGAAACATACCTTAGAAGATTATGAGCTATCTTACTCCAACATGAAAGTATTTTGTGATAATGTGAGCACCATTAACTTGACCAAGAATCCAGTGCATCACTCTAGGACCAAGCACATTGAAGTGAAACATCACTTCATTAGAGACCATGTGGCTAAGGGGGGCATTGAGCTTAATTACATTGAATCTAAGTCCAACCTAGCCGACATCTTTACCAAGCCTCTCCCCGAAATATAATTTTCATCACTTAGGAGAGAACTTGGAATGTGCTTTGTAGAATAGAAATGTAGGTTTGCATGATCCTATAGAAATACTATGATTTATACCTTTAACCATCTCACAAAATACTTAGAAAACCATGATTTTTGTATTGAGCCACCTAGACAACATGTGAGATGTTAGGAAGATGCACTTGGATCATCATGCTTGTTATGATGCATTACTATGAACCAAAGTGTCATCTAGAGACATTAATCCTTCATTGGACCAATCATTGGGAAGACCTATGTACAATTAATGTGCATATAGCTCCAAGAATATAATTGGAAATGTCAAATAAAATAAAATTTAAGCTATGTCTATCAAATCTTGAGAAACAATTTCCTATTGATAAGCCAAAGTGATACAAAGTTTTGCAAAAATATTATAACTTTTGCAAAATCTCAAGATTGTGTCAATATCAAAATCTAGAGGTGATATAATTTTAAAATAATTTTTCCTTGATAGGAAATGTTCTAAAAATATTACCCACAAAATTTCGTGATTTTTTGATCTTTATTGTAATCGCTCAGATGCGATCGTTCGACTAATGTCTATCACTCGACCGCATATTTATGGCGGGCCGATCGACGATACGTAATCATTCGTATGCGATCGCGCGCTCGATCGATCATCGATCGGCCGCCGATTAACGGTAATGATCGATGTCACATTTTTTAGGGCTTTCCACCGGTTCGACTCGCCAAACCATCCCGATTTTCTCTCCTCTTCCTCTTCCGACGAACCTCCACCGCGTCGTTTAGCCGTTCTCCCTCGCTTTTCCGGTGTCTTCACCGACTGGTGCTCCCATTTGGAATGCTCTCCAACTCGAGGACCTTCTCTTGTCACTCCGCTCGCCTAGTTTCACCACTTAGGGTTCCGTGGTCAAGACGCTTGCTCTTTGTTCACCATGCCGCCTAGACTTAAGCACTTTGCTACTAAGCGTACTCGGGCACCTCCGACCAACGAGGGCCCGTCAAACCCTCGACCCCCTGTCGATCCTCGATTTCCAAACCCCGCACTTGAAAGTGCTTTCAATAAAAACAAATTCCAATTTATTCCACTTAGATCAATGGATCCCAATTTTCTTAAAGACTACTGTTTTGACATTATTCAAATCATTCAACATTACAAACTTGAGTCTTTAGTCTTTTGTGAACATCATGTTAATATCACTCTTCTCTCTGAATTTTTTAACAACCTACGACCGACTAGAGATGGGAGATACCGGACTCGCATTGCTCAGCGCGATCTGGATTTCAGTCCTCAGATCTGGACTGATTTTCTCGGTTGTCTCTCTTCCGAGAATGATTTCATCTTATATCCATCTTGGAGTGAACCTCTTCCACCTCCTTTTGAGGGGATTTCTTTGGATTCCCTTCACACTACTTTCTATCATTCTCCTCGACCTTTGAACACTAATCTATTTTAATCACAAGAACTTTCTGCCTCTGGCAATGTCCTTTATAAGGTCATTGCTCATTGTCTTCTCCCTATAGTTACTCGTGGTTTAGCTTTGGTTCGTCCTCCACACTTACTTCTCATGCATCTCTTTCGTTCATACTTAGACATCAATATTGGCCTCAATACCTTCCATTGCATCACTCATTTCATAAGGCCAAACAATGGAAGGTCTTATATTCCTTTGAAAATGTCCTTACCCAATGGCTCACCCGTAGGCATTGATGTCAATATAGGAGTCATTAAAGTCATGAATAGAAAATATGATCGATGACTCGACTGAGTTTCTCATGGCCCAAGGCCGACAGAGGATCCGTCGGGACCCAAAGACGACGGCTAGTGGCGCCCGCACCGAGAGGATGCCGCGGAAGGAGTTGTCAAGGTGTTGCCGAGGGTGTTCCGAGGGAGCAGATGCGGGGAGACTGCCGCAGCGACATCTATGCCGATCCATCCTTCGCTCTGCTGATGCTTTTGCGGAGCGGGTAGACACACGCTTTGAGGAGCTGCGCTTAGAGCATCAGGAGCTTCGCCGAGAGCATCAGGAGCTCCTCTCCCTCGTGAGAGGGGTGCATCTGCAGCAGCAGGACATCTTGGCGATTCTCCGCCTTGCTGCACTTGGACACCCACCTCACGATGGATCGCCATCTGCACCGATGGATGCTGAGGACGACGATCGTTAGCTCGCTTGTTTTTTTTTTATTTTTCTTTTTGGCTGTATGTACGGCATAAACTCCTACTTGTGTCATAACTTTTGATTAATGAAATGAAATTGTGTCCTTGTTTTAATTCATTTCTATTCGTGTCTACAACTTGTTATTTGTCAAGTTTAGAAGTTGAGCATATAGTACGAAGTTATGAATATTGATACGATACAATTACACTTTTTGTGTCATAATTTTGTTATTTTGAATATCGTATCAATCCATTAATCTGATGAGCATATTTTTCGTCTAATATTTTTCATATGTTATATTAGTCGAATAAAATGTGTATGACGAGTTTCGTGATTTTTGGACACCCACGGAATTTTCTACGCATTTTCAAACCTTGACTAAAAAATTCGATTTTGATTTGTTCGATATCACGATCGATCAAGTTATTGGCTGATCGCTAAGCCGCTTGACTGATGCCTATTCCAGTCGAACCGGTGACACTATTTTGGAATAGAAAACGATTTTTCATTGGTTAAAAGGTTCAATTTTGGACATTATATGATTTCCACAGTATATACATGATAACTTGTATGGAAAGGTGGATTTTCTTGGTGCACTGGTTTAGGGGGAGCTACATCCCTAATTTCTATAATTGTTGGTACAAGGCTATGACATATTTGCTTATGCTATTGCTTATGCCTTGCTTCACATGTTATTTCCCCATCATGAAACATGTCTTGGATTTAGGGGGAGCTTCATATCAATTTTATACCTTTGTTCAAAGATATGTCAATTCTTCCTGCACTTATTGGATTAACTTTTCTCTTTTTGTTGTATGTCAAAGGGGGAGAAGGGTTATTTAAGTTAGAATTCATATTGAAATATGTTTATATGTATAGAAGAAGACCTAACTTAAATGATTGTCAAACATCAAAAAGGGGGAGATTGTTGGTGCAACAATGCCCCAAACATTTATATATTTTGATGTTTGGATAATCATCTAAGTTAGGCAATGTTTTGTGATCTAATTGTAAACATGTTTAAGTGACAGGAAAATTCAAGTATGAAGACTTGGTAAAAGACAAGTCCAAGTGTGATCTTGGCAAAGAGAAGTCAAAGGAAAGGTCTTGGTCTTGGCAGCGTAAGTCCAAGCATGTAGTCTTGGCTGCGTAAAGTCCAAGCAGTCCTTGGAAAAGAAAGACCAAAGGAAAGTCTTGGCGGCATAAGTCCAAGCATGTAGTCTTGGCGGCGTAAAGTCCAAGCATACTTTGGCAAAGAAGAAAACCAAAGCATGACGAAACCGAAGGAAGCTTTTGAAGGCAAGCGCATGGATGGAGTCATGGACTCAAAGAAATCCTGGAGGTACAAGGCAGATGAAGAAGCTAGAAGGTTAAGTCTAGGCTTAGGTTATGTTTTCAAGTATGAATTAGTCATATTGCACGATCGAACATGGTGTCGGCCGAATCGCCCTTAAAATGCAGATTAGAGGTCAAGACCGTTAGCCGATCGGGGTTATCCTAGTCGAATCGATGAGAGTTGATCGCACTCGATCGCCGTGATAAAGCCGACAATGATCGCCATTATTGGCCCGATCGCCATAAAACAATGGTCGTAGTCGATCGCCGGCCATTTAGCAGATTACGAATCGCCATCTGGCAGCCGATCGATAGTCTTCTGCTGGCGATGACGATCAGAATCCCGCGAACTGGCCGCTCGTAAGCTGCTAGAATCGACGCAGCCGATCGATGTAAGTCATCAGTCGACTGATGGACCTCCAACGGGAAAAAGAGGCTCTTTCCTATATAAAGAGCCCAAGGGGAGTAAGAAGGGGCTAATGCTTATATTCTGATCATTCTTCTAAGCTCCCACAAGTTTTCCAAGCTTTCTAAGTATTTAATCTCCCTCCTCCTCTCAAATCTTCATTGTCATCTTTTGTAAGAAGAGGAGGTCTTTGTGAAGAGAAAGCTTCTTAGTGGAATTGCTTGGGTTGATCCACCTTAAGGATCGCCGTGGAGTAGGAGCGTTATCTCCGAACCACGTAAAGGCCTTGTTAGCATTGTTTTTGTGTTTTTACATATATTATTTGTGCTTGCTTCCGCTAATCATTTTTGTAGAAACCGAAAAGCGTTATTCACCCCCCTCTAGCTTCCAAACGATCTCCAACAAAAGGAAGGGACACGGTGAACTACTTATAGCGGTGCCGCGACGATCCCTTTTCCCGAGGTTCTCCTCTCCAACCACGTGGCACGGCTAGAAGAACCCTAGAAAAATGGGACAATCGTGGGAGTTAATGGATATGACCAAAGGCGAGATCTTCTCCGTTTCCGAGGAAGCCTTCACCATGCCTCATTAAGAAGGAATAGGAGGGAGAGTCATGGTCTGAACCAAACCAGTCTAGTCAGTCAAGTTACGTCTATCCTTCGACTAGACTCGAGGGGGATGCTTATGATACCAGGGTAAAACTAAAACTATGGCTAGGTAGACAAATTGACCCCACCGCATCATCTGATTCATGACAGGTGGCAACCCAGATCTCTATCATATCGGACGCCCCGCGTCTCGGTTCGGATTTCTCTCATACCGGACGCCCCACGTCTCGCCCTGAATTTCTCTCATACCGGACGTCCTGCATCTCGGCCCGGATTTCTCTCATACCGGACGCCCCGCGTCTCGGCCCAGATTTCTCTTAGACTGAGGATTTTTTCGCCTCGTCCGTTGTATCTCTCGCCGAAGATATGCCATCTCTAATATGTCATTTTTCCATATGAGCCCTTTTATTATAAGCTAGCTCATTTAAAGAAGGAGGCGGTTATTTCATATCCTTAAGCTGATGTGGTCATTCCCATCATCACCTCTCCTCGACAAAAAGTGCAATCCTCTGACAAGATTTAAATAAACATCTGCGGCATTAATTGAGAATTGTCTCCCATCAACCGCGCGACGTATATTAATTGCCGCCCACATACAAGGGCAAAATCCCCTGCTGAAATCTCAGGAGATTAGCTGCAACATTAAGTAAGACTTGTCTCCTATCAACCGCACGATATGCATTAATGGCGACCCACGCGTTGGATGCAATTTAGGTAGCAATGATCATGATGTATGACTCTCTAGGACCATATCATTTCTACTGGCAGAATCTCTCGGTAGGGAAGCTTCCTCTCTCTATATATATGGTCCTCCTTGAGAAAGGGAGGTAAGCTGTTTTACATTGGTAACTTCATTACTCTAAGTTTCTTCCCACCTTTTCCTATTAATTTTCTGCCTTGAGCGTCGGAGAGGCGTTGCCGAGATCCCTCTCGGTGCCCTTGACAAGTTTGTTGTTGTGCAGATTCTTCATTCGGCTCGGGTTCGCGTCATTCGGCTCGGCCATCCGATAGCTACCGCGTTTCCTATTGTGTCGCATCGTTCTTCCATCCCGTCTCTTCGTAGTAGGGTTGTCGGTCCTCGCCGCTTTCGCTACTCGGATACCTCACCATCATCGTCTCCACGGGCAACAGTAACATATCTGATTGTGTCGTATTAGTTTGAAATTGATTAAAGTGATCTAACTATTGTGTGTTTTGGTTATCGGATTTGTATTATTGGATGTGAGTTATTGGATTATAGAGCTATATGTGTAGAACTCATTAATCCATATATCGTTAGCATTGATGAATTGTTAACTGATTTAAGGATAACTCTATATATATGGTGTGATTCTCATAGGAGAGGGATCGATCGACCATCTCTTTTTCCCCATTAGACAGAGAAAACGGAATCGTCACTCTCGACATGTGAAAGATCAAGCCCTGTGACTCTTCGTCTTCTTTCAACTTCAGATTCTTTCGGCGATAATGTCTCCAGATTTAGGTGCATGGTTATTGCTTTGATTATGTTTCCGTTGTATTTAGTTTTTTCGCATGTTTGTTGTAGATAAATTGACAAGATCTTGTGTTCGGATTGTTTTATTTTCTTTTGTTTGAATGCATATGCGGATACACGATCAATTAACGGATTCAAAAGATCCATCAATTAGTATCATAATACAAGGTTAGGTATCACTGATCGTATAACATTAGGATGAGTTTTTATACTATTTTGGTCCGAATATGTGTGTTTTGCATTAGTTCTTGATTTAAGGTATTTAAACACGCATAATTGTCGAATCTAAGGGTTAGGAGTCCTAGGTTTAGCGTCAGATTGAAGTTTTTCATATTTTTTCGCAAAGAACATGAAGAACGGCGCAGCGTAACCACTGTCACTTTCATCGAAACCATCACTTAGATCTGTAGAAATTTGGTTACCGATCGACTGATGTAGACATTAGTCGACTGGAGCAGACATCAGTCGACTAATATGGATTATCAGTCGATTGCTGATCAAAATTCGGCGTACAAAATCCATTTTAGTTGATTGGGCATTTGACTGATCTTCATCTGTCGACTACCATAAGAATCAGCTGATTAGTGCGTAGAAAATTTTAAACAGAATATTTGCGAGTCGACTGCGGAACTCGACTAGGGTATTCCAGTCGACTGACGTTTTTGTCAGTCAACTGGTGGGATTAGACTTCACACAGAATGATTTTGAGTCGACTGAGGCAATCGACTGATGGTATCAGTAGACAACCATCAAGCACCAGTCAACTGTTGAGTCGTAGTTTGAGCACAAAAGATTTGTTAGTCGACTGGAATAATCGACTGATCACAATCAGTCGACTACTATATGACAACAATTAACTGGTGACGTAGAAAATTTTTAGAGGTCATAACTTTTGCTCGGGATAAATTTTAAGGCGTTCTTAGTTGTATTTCGAAGCTCATTCAGAGCTCTACATTTTCTACGATGGAGTAAACCCCCGTAACACCCTGTTTCGGGCCTTAAAAATATCATTTAGGATCTTTTTGGAAGCTTCAAAGTTTTGGGGTCCCGAGTTAAGGTCGTTTTTAGCTCCCTACATCATATAAGAGAAACAAAGTAGTCGAGTTACCAAGGATTTCATTTGTATCCATTAACACATATGTTATTAAATTGAGCTAATATTATCACCAAAGTGAGAACCATTAATTAAACTTAGTGCATCATTGTGTGAATGGATGTATATCTATGCTAAACATGGTTGGCCCAAAGAAAATCATCTTTAGCCAAATGTATGTTTAAGGCGATTCATTATAAATATCGTACATGTAATATGTCGACCCAAAGGAAGGTATATTATGTGACTGATTAAAGAAATGGTGAACTGTAGTTATAATTGATATAATCAAATCTACTTCATATTAGGTTATCAATCATGCACATAGTGTGTCGGCCCAAATGAAGGCACATTGTGTGATAAATTACAATATTTTGAGTTAAAATTAGAGAGTACCACTGCCAAGTTATAATTTAATCCAAAGATTAATTATAATATTGTATTTGACATCTCACAAAGGGACACATTATATGTGCATATATTTTTTAGTGTTTACTTTATGTCATTGTTTATATATATGCATGTTTATGATTATTAATGTGAGCATTTGTTCTGTTCTTTCTTTTGTCTTATAGTACAAATGATATATGCCAATAAAATTAATATTCCAACAACTTTAGTTTTAGAAACCACTGAACATAAAAGGACCATTAGAAGTAAGGTTACTAAAACTGCAGTGTCTAGTAATGAACTTCTCAACTTAGTTCAGAAGTCAATTTTATCAGTGTATCTATTGACAATTGGTGAATAGACATTGGCGCTACCACTCATATTAGTGTCACTGAGCATGACTGTCTTACTAGTCGACTGCCTATCAATGGTGAAAGATACATTTATATTGGTAATGACAAGAAGACTAGAGTGTCTGTTATAGGTGTTTTTAAACTTTTTCTAGGGACCGATATATTTTTGGATTTGGAGAATACATTTGTAGTTCCATCTTATAGAAGGAACTTAATTTCTATTTTTTTGGACAAATCAGGATATACTTGTTCATTTAGAAATGAAAATTTTAGTATTTTTCAAGATTAAAAATAATTGGTATTGGTTCTCTAGTTGATAAGCTATATAGGTTAAACGTCATAACTTTCACAGACAATATAATAATGCACAATATAGATATGAATCACAATTTGACTGACGAGAATTCATCCATGTTGTGACATAGGCGTTTAGGACATATATCCAAACGACGCTTAGAAAGGTTAATGACACAAGAAATTATCTTGACATGTTAGACCTTGATATCTGCATACAGTGTGTCAAAAGGAAAACAATTAACAAAAGGAATAAAGGTGCAAGTCGGTGTAGTAGCACTTTAGAACTAATACCTATAAATATATGTAGACCATTCCCTAAGATATCTTGGAATGGACAAATATATTTTATCAATTTTATAGATGATTACTCCCGATATAGCTACTTGTACCTTTTGCATAAAAAGTCACAATCTTTGGACATGTCCAAGATCTTCAAAGTTGAAGTTGAAAATCAACTAAGTAAAAAGATTAAAGCTGTTAGATCCGACCATGGAGGTGAATATTACGGTCATTATGATGGATCAGATGAACAACATCCAGAACCTTTTGCCAATTACCTATCTGAGTGTGGTATTGTGGCTCAATACACCTGATACTCCTCATCAAAATGATGTAGTTGAGTGAAAAGAATCGAATTCTAAAGGATATAGTGAGAAATATGATGTCTTTCACTTCTTTACCGAAGTCCATAAAGAGTGATGCACTCAAGATTGTAGTTCACTTACTTAACAGAAAACCCGATAAGGCAGTAAGTAAAAATCCATATGAGTAATGGACGGGTAAATAGCCTAGCATTAAACATTTACACGTTTGGGGTTGTCCAGCTGAAGCTAGGCCTTATAGGCCTAAAGAAAAGAAATTGGACTCAAGGACGGTTAACTGCCATTTTATAGGGTATTTTGAAAGGTAAAGGGGTTTTAAGTTTTATGACCCCTCAAATAAGTCTTTTTCCGAAATGGAAAATGGCAAGTTCATTAAGGACATTGGGAGAACAAACCTAAGGGACATATCTTTTGAGGAGGATAGCACTCGCCATGCTACCTCAGTTACTATAGGTGCAACTAGTAGTGGTATGATTATCATACCCTATGTTATTGATGTTGCACATCCGATGGAAGTAGTACTTCATGACATCCTTGTGTCCTCCCCTATGCAATTAGAGGAACCATCTACTCAGGTTGAGGTACAATCTCCTATGGTTGAGCATGTTTCTCAAGCACCTCAAATGTCTCAAGAACAAGTGCCTATGAGACGATTCACTAGAGAAAGAAGATTCATGATTTTCACTTGATTATGCTTATCTCCAAGAGCTTGAGTTTGACATAGGGTTGGAAGATGATCCTTCATTTTTTCTAGGAAGTCAAACATTGTTCTAATATTGAAAAGTGAATTGAAGCCATGAAAGATGAGATGAAGTCTATGACAGACAATGACGTATGAGAACTAATCGAATTGCCAGAAGGGGTGAAATCTATTGGTTGTAAATGAATATTTAAAACCAAACAAGATTCACTAGGCAATATCGAAAAACATAAGGTATGCCTTGTAGCCAAGGGATTCACTCGGAAGAAGAATATTGATTACAAGGAGATTTTCTCACCTGTATTTACGAAAGACTCTCTAAGGGTAATCATGACACTTGTAGCTCATTATGATTTTAGAGCTACATCAAATGGATGTCAAGACTGTATTTTTTAATGGAGACATTAAGGAATCGATATACACGGTGTAATCATAGAACTTTGAATATGATGATTCAAAGCACCTAATATGTAAATTAAAGAAGTCCATTTATGACTTAAAGTAGACATCCCGTCAGTGTTACAAGAAATTTGATCAAGTGGTTACTTCATTTGGTTTTAAGGAGAATTCAGTTGTTCAATATATATATGTTAAGTTCAGTAGAAATAAGTTTGTAATACTTGTACTATATGTAAACGACATATTGTTGGCAAGCAATTGTAAACAATTACTGCATGAGACCAAGTCATTTCTATTAGGTAAATTTGAAATGAAATATCTTGGTGAAATATCTTTTGTATTAGGCATACAAATATGTCGTGATAGATTCAAGGGTATACTTGGATTATCACAAAATACCTATATTGAAAAGGTGCTAATACAATATGACATGCAGAATTGTACACCTATAGACATACTTGTGTCTAGAGATGATAAATTTAGCTTGCAATAATGTCCACAACGTGAACTTGAAATAAATTAGATGAAAAAAATTCCTTATGCATCAGCAGTAGAGAGTCTCATGTATGCTCAGGTTTGTACGCATCTGGAATTAACGTACATAGTTGGAATGTTAGGTAGGTATCTAAGTAACCCTGGGCTAGGGCATTGGAAAACTGTAAAAAGGGATGCAGTATCTATAAAAAACCAAAGAACTCATGCTCACATATCAGAGATCTAGTCAGTTGGAGGTGATTGAATATCCAGATTTCGATTTTGTTGGATGCTTGGATAACAGTAGGTCTACCTCAGGTTTTGCCTACATGCTTGTCGGAGAAGCTATATCATGGAAAAACGTCAAACAAACACTCATAGCGACTTCAACGATGGAGGCAAAATTAATAGCCTACTATGAAATATCAAATCACAGGATATGACTGTGAAATTTTATCAAAGCATTATAGGTCATCGATTGTGTTGAAAACCCATTAAAAATTTATTGATAATAACGCTGCAGAACTCTATTCCAAGAACAACCATAACTCGTTGAAGTCAAAGCACATCGACATCAAGTATCTGGCGATTAAGGAAAGAATTCAGAGTGGTCAAATAATAATTGAGCATATTCAGACAGACTCAATGCTAGTGGTTTGCTCACCAAGGGACTATTACTCAAGGTGTTTTATTGGCATGTATTGTATATGGGGTCCTTCATATGAATGAAGCATCCATTTAGTGAGAGTCTATTTGTTATTTTGAATGCTCTATGCATATAATAGACACTTGTAAATTTTTTAGTTATCGTACAAATAAAATTTTCCTTTTACATATGTATTTGTTAACACTCTGAATAAAGAAACATTATGATTTACTAATGTGATTTGCATATGTCGATTGTAAATATGATGTATGACTCATTATTGAGTCATAAGGTGATCATGGTTTACTAATGTGCTTTAACACATGGTGCTTACAAAAATAATCGAGATCCGATATTGAATCATAAGGAGGATCAGTTTAGAATAGACATGTGGATATCACATTTCATGCATTTCTCATGTTACACATCCACATCAGATATATATAATTGATGACATTAGTATTGTGATTACTGATAGGTCATGCTACCGATTACATATATGGAGTAACAAGAATTACTTTAGTTCTATACCAATGAAGTTGATAGACCAGATTGTTTCAGTTCAATACGACATGATATCACAACAAAGGAATTTGATTATGTCTTACATTTAGAATCACATATAGCCCAAGTGGGAGATTGTTAGTGGTGAGCTTATATATGATTACCGTAATATATCTAATTGTGTCGTATTGGTTCAAGCCGGATTAAAGTGATTTAATTATTGTGATTTGATTACCGGATTTGTATTATTGGATATGAGTTATTAGATTATGGATCTATATGTGTAGAACTCATTAATCCGTACCGTTAGTATTGATGAGTTATTAATGGATTTAGGGTTAACTCTATATATAGGATGTGATCCCCACATGAGAGGGATCGATCGGCCATCTCTTGTTCTTCATCGGACAGAGCATACGGAGTTGTCACTTTTGACCTGTGGAAGATCAAGCCCTACGACTCTTCCGCTTCTTGCGACTTCAGAATCTTCCGACGATGATGTCTCTAGATTCAGGTGAATGATTATTGCTTTGATTATGTTTCCGTTGTATTAATTTTTTTGCATGTTTGTTGTAGATCAATTGACAAGATTCTGTGTTCGGATAATTTTTTTTCGTTTGTTTGAATACATATGCAGATGCACATGATCCATCGACGGATTCAAAAGATCCATCATCTCCTAGTTCAAACGGTGTCAAGATTTTGGATTTTGTACACCATACGACCATGAGCGAGTTTTTGGTCAAAACTGGTCTTAGG
The DNA here is from genome assembly GCA_025175895.1 of Wurfbainia villosa. Taxonomy (NCBI): domain Eukaryota; kingdom Viridiplantae; phylum Streptophyta; class Magnoliopsida; order Zingiberales; family Zingiberaceae; genus Wurfbainia; species Wurfbainia villosa. The sequence continues at coordinate 2,345,383 of CM045987.1, read as the reverse complement.
AACCTTATAATCATTTCAAACTATGACTATTATATTTATGAGAGTGTCTTGAATGTAATAATGCCCTCACAACTGGATTTCATAGCTTAGATTTAGAGATGTTGATTTTTGAAATATTCACAATCTTAAATAATTTGATAAAGTACTTAGACTCACTCACTAATACAATCAAAAAGTTTTGAAACTCAATTAGTTTAGATCATATCAAAGATTTTAAAATCATAAACGTTGTAAAATTATAAGTAAGTTTTGATTAAAACTCATTAATGATCTTAGGCATATTAAAAAAATTGCAAATCAAATTCATTATGTTTTTTATATCATCCTAAGTGTAACTATATTCTCATATATGAATTCTATACTCTAGATAGAAAAAATTATGAGTTTTTAAAATTAAAATAATTTTAAAATATTTTATCACGAACTTATTAAAAAGTTTAGCTTATAATAAACTAAAAATTTAGCAATCAATGGTTAATTATTTAATTATATATTTTTTGATAAATATAAAACCTGACTACGCGGTTTAGCCAATTCAATATCCGTCGCTCCTGCTCGTTGAATGATTTGTCAGAATATTCTTTAAAAAATAATTTATTATAATTATAATAATTATTAGAGTGGTTGGCGCTTGAATCTCATGTGAGAAAGGTAAGTCAATGTTAGGATTACGGTGTAATGATAAAAGCGAAAAGTTATTTATAATTCAATTCTTTATTATGATATGGGTTTGATAATAAATTTTAAAAAAAATTATTAAAAATATATTTTAATTTTTTTTTACGATCAATAAAGATTATTTGGATTTTGATAGTTATTGAAAAATTATTGGGATAGAATATTCGAATACTATAAAAAAAAAGTCAAAGTCAACGATCAAACGTCGATGACCCGAAACCTCCCCCATGTCAATATTGCAAATATATTGACAACGTGACCCGCCGTCTATATATTTTATTACTCCGACGAGCCGGCCAGTTAACGTCAGGTAGAACGAGATCGATCAGCAGAGAAAGGGAAGAGGAGAGGTGATGGCGACGAAAGGAACGGAAGGAGATCCGGCGTTGGGTGTGCCCTACGGCTACGCTTATGGCCAAGCAGTGCCTCCGCCGTCGCAGCCTCTGCCACCGCCGCCGCAGATGTATTACGTGGGTCAGAACCCTTACCAGGCGGGGATGATCCCGCCCAACGCGGTATACGGCGACCCGAAAGGGATTCCCTTACAGCAGACGATGTTCCGAGACACCCCTGCACCCTTCCAGTGTGTTTATTGCGGGTCCTCCGGCCTCACGACCATCAGGTTTCGATTCTTCTTTGCCTAGGACGATTCTTTTTCCCTTTTCTTCAGAAGATGCGTCCTTAGTACCTTGATCCGTCTTCTACTATTAAGATCGTACTTTGCCCCCTCTTGGTTCTGTCAGTTCCTGTTTATCGATCCGAATGGTTTTGGGTTTTTTAGTTTTTGCGATGGTTTCTGATAGCATCGAACAGCTAAGAGATTAGAGATTGAAGACAGTGCCGAGATTTGGTGTTTTTATGGAATATCGTCTGAATTTTCATTGGTCAATGGTCCGCGAAGCGAAGCTTTTTTCCTTCATTTAGGGTTTTTTTTTTAAACTTTGAAAAGTAAAATTGTTTATATATGATGGGTTTGATCGCTAGTTCAGTAACTGAAGGTCGAAGACGAGGTTGAATTTGATCTAAATTTTGAATTTCTTTCTATCTTGTTTATATGATTCATATAGCAATCTTTTTCTTCATCCCAGCTTCGAAATTTGCCATTTGCGGCGTTGTTTAAAACAATAAGAAAGTTTTACTCCGGCCATATTTTCTGTGCCTCTGATGGTTGTTGATATCCATGAAATCAAGTGAATCTTGATTTTTGACAAATCCTTGTGAATGGAACATCGTTGCTTTGATTCACCTTTTATGCTTAAACAAGAATATACAGATAGATCCATTATCTTCTTTGTCCTTGAAATTTTAACCAGTTTATATCTACTGATCGAGAATTTTTGATTAAACTAGTTGAGTCGAATAGAGTTGAAAGGTGTAGCGGTAGTGATAGAATAATCAATGTAGAACTTACATGGAATTTACATACATACATGTTAATTGAGGGATAAGCTCATTGAAGTTGACCTCAAATGGTTGCATAGGCATGATATATTTGTGGGAGCTCTTTTTAGTATATATTTTACTAATTTCCTCTTCCTTTCTTTTCTATTGATGACAGACTAACTAGGTATTTGCCCGTAATGTAACCAAAATGTCCTTATCATTTATGGTACAATTCAGCATTTCCTTAATATATTTGGATTTAGAAGGGGAAAGAGTGATGTTATAACTTCACATGATTTCCATATGTAGGAATCTTTATCATCTATTAAGACGTGTGCATAGTCATTATAGGTTTTGAAACAATATTAAATAGTAACGTACAAAATAAGAACTGTCTGGACTGTTTAATTTCTGTCTTGTGAATAAATGACTAATGAAAATTTCTCAGTTTCTTTGAAGTTTTGAAGTGATGGTAAGGATTTGATACTATTGCGAATTTAGCATGCGAAACCATTAGATGCGTTTGATCAAATGCTGTTTGATCAAAGAAATCAATCCCATCTGATAGTCTTTTTTTTTTGGGTTAAGTTTAATTAAGTTGGTATGTTTCTACTAATTGGTTTTCCTAATTGGATTTGATCACAGAGGGAAGTATGCATACTTTGCAGTTTAGGATCATCCTTTTATTTTGAATAGTCTCGCCTACCTTTTAACTTTGGTTGTTTTGTCACACTGTTTTCGGATTGGATAAATAATTTTGATGTAGCAAAAAAAAAAAAAGTAGTGAAGGACTGCTGGAGTTTGATAATGGATCTTATTTCAAAGATGAAGGTCCCAATTCTACCTGTATAAATCAATATAAACCAATGTCGAACACCTCAATCAAGCTAGATAAACACAAAGATTATCAAAGACTAACAAAATAAGAGAGACTAAGTCGTAGTTACCTTCTGATTCTTTTGATTATGGTTTCAGTCTCAGTTTATACATAAACTAGCAACGCACAGAGTATGCCCTGACAGTGAATTCAACTACTGTAGCTATTTTTTTCCCACTTCTTGCCTTCGATGTCAGTATGAACTTATGAATTGTGATCCATTAATTACGCTTAAATAGTTTATAAGGCGAAATGTAAACTCTTTGATTGGACACAGATCAAAACCGAGCCTGGCTGCTACTGTCGGATGCATGATGCCATTTATGCTGGGAGTTTGCTTCCTTTGCCCATCCATGGACTGCCTGTGGCACAAGTATCATTACTGCCCTAGCTGTGGACAAAAGGTTGAACTCATTTCTTGCCTGTGATTTCCCTCCTGCTCATCGGTATAACCGTATTAGTATTTCAACTCAAATAATTCGTGTGTTGCAGGTCGCTGACTTTGAGAAATCAGATCCGTGTTTGGTTATGGATCCACCGAGTTGGCAGGAGCCGAGTTTTGCTGTTCCCGCATAGTGATTTGCAGTATAATTCGCTAGTAAAAGATGATTACGTCCCGATACCTCTCACCGCGGGTCCAAACCGATACCATACATCGGTAACATGTCAATGTCCTATGCAGTCACTGGTATCTGTACAGTTTTTCATGTGGTGTGGTGGTAGAAAGAGAGATAGATATCAGAATAAACTGCAATATTTGGCACGATGTTGTGCAGAACATGGGGTGGGTTTAGGGTTGGAGTAGGTACGGTGAATCATATGAATTTATAACATTCTTAATTTGTTACCCTTCACTGTTATTCTTATTTCAAAGAATGAATGATGATAAGTTTTTAACTTTGGAGCAAAAAACGGTATTTAAGTTAGAACAGTAGAGAATCATCTGAATTTAAAAAAAAAAATTTAGACTTTTGTCAAATTTTGATTTTTATGTTTTTAGAGTAGATCCGTTCTGCCTAGCTAATAGGTCATCCCAAAGGGATTACGATAAGTTTTTAAGGTTATACAGCAAGGTTGCCATCGTTCTGTTCTGCGAAATAATAATACAATATCATGGCACCATTTTGTTATCTAAAATGAAGGTAAAGGAATTTAGAAATTTGAAATACTAATTTACAAAAAAAAAATAGCACCGGTCAATGAATTCATCTATTCGATTTTATTAAAATTTTATCGACTATCTAAATAAATTAAAAAATATTTGCAATGGATTATTTAATAGTTCAATATTTTAAAAAAATTTATAATGCATCGTAATTAAAAATTGAATTGAAAATATTTAAAAAATTAAATGATCATTTTGCCGCTGTGAAAGAATATTAGAGGGTAAGATGGCGGCTTTAATATTGAATTAATAAACAGAATATAAAAGTAGAAAGATTGCACGAGGGGAATAGAAAAATGGAAACAGAGAGATGGGCAAAGTGCACGCTCACCCCTGTAATCCATCAATTCAAACAATGAGTAATTTTCTACCGCGCGACTGAACCTCCGCGCCCCGTCCGCGACCATACGACCTCCCATCGTTACGCCATCGCCGCTGGCGTCCGCCACGGCCGTCGACGGCGCGATTGACGCCGACTTCGCGCCGACGGTCCGACGGTGGCGGTTTCCGGCGGTTAGCGCCCGAATCCGCGCAAACCGGCCGAACGACGGTTCACGCCGGCCGGCGCGATTGCCCGCGACGGCCTGAAATAGGCCGCGAGTCGGCGGCCGATTTCGGCGCGTCGCGGCGGTCCGGATTCGACCGAATCCGGCGCCGGACCGCCCGGCGGCCGACCGTTCGGCGCGGATTCGCCGCATTCGGCGAATCCGACCGCCGCGGCCGAAATCGGCCGCCGATCGCGATTCGGCGGATTTCGGCGCCCGGCGTCGAATGGCGGCCGGCGTTTATCACCGGACGGACCGGCGTTGGCCTGGTCCGTCCTGGCCACCCGGAATCCGCCGATCACGCTCGGCGATGGCGGCGTGAGCGCGTTCCGGACCGGTTGCGCCGGATTCATCGGTCACCATCGGACCGCCCGCGAGTTGGGCGTCGTTAGTTGAATTTCACCAAATTAATAAATACGAATGAATCATAGATCCATAGGAATTTTTACAGAACGCTGCACCTCCCTTAGTTGTGGGATAGGAACTTTATTGTTCTTTGGAGATGGTCGGTTGATTAGAATAATAAAAATATTATTATAGATGGAATAAAAAATCAATTTTCGATATAAAATTTAAAATCTTTATTCGAATTCAAAAAATTTTCATTGTTTTGACTAACGAATCAAGAATGTAGCTCTCTAATTTTTTTTTCAACATTATCGAACGATCGACGGTGAAGAGTACGAGGAACGAACATAATCATTTTTACTAAAGGTGATAAAAACTTTATCTGCAAAAATGGTGGCGGCGGAGCAACTGACTACCTCCAACACAAGAATAAAGAAAGGATACACAAGGAAACAAGAACACCTTCCAAAGTGCACATTTCCAAAATTAATATTTCAAGTGAAGATTGATGCGAACAACAAAATTAAACACTGGCAACCCTTCTTTTGCATTGGTACTGGTAGCTAATTCAGAGTACAATTTAACAAACGCCAACCTTTTGCTGGGTGTCGATAAGATGCACACAACAAAAGATATGGGGGAAAAGAAGAGAATGAAAAACAAATGAAAATATTCCAAATACAAAATCTAAAATAGTAATTAAGCTTGCCATCCATGGTGAAAGAGCTGCCCGAGCGTCCTACCCATTATCCATTCCATATCGGCCGATGACAAGGGTATATGGTTTGCTACGAGAGGGACAGCTTCCTTTGCCTCTCTATAACCACACTCGTTGACAACGAATGGGAAGTCACTGCAACAAAGACTCATAGACATAATCACCAGCAAATGATGTGAAACGTCTAGGTAGAAGCATCTTATCATTTTGAAGCATAAAAAAACATTAGCCTGCATGTTCATATAATTAATTGATATTTAAGAAAAAAATATCTATTTTCTTTAATAATATTAGAGTGTCGAGAGAATTAATGATCTTAGTTTTCATGAAGAGTTGCAGTTATCGACTCCCAGAAAAAACTTTGAACGAGTACCTTCCCCACATGACATGATTGGCCCCAAAGCTGGAGATTACTTTAGCAAGAAGGTCTCCTGTGTCTTCGTATGGATACTGGTTTCTTGACAGACGGAAAAGTGCACTAAATTTCACATAAACCTATTCAACCCAAACATTTATGTAAGCACAGAGTGAAACAGAAGACCGACAGATCCAAGACCAACAAAGAAAGAAAATAAAATGATGAACAATTAACTGAGTTAAACTAGAGTTATCTGAAGTTTAAATATAAACTTTGGTTACATGCACAAAAATTGGATGGATGAAAAACTCATCTATCTCAGTGTATTTATGACGATGCAAGTTAAAAGTCATAAAATAATACGGCACAGTAATATCACCATAAATGTGATTTTCTTATCTAATTTTCTTTGCTAGAAATATGCCTGAATTAAAATAATTTTTCATAAATGAGAATCTTTCAAAATTATCAGAATACATTGCACAATAAATGATGCAATTTTCATAAATGAAATAGATCCTTCTATATTAAAAAAGCAAGAAAACCACACAGGGAAGTAAATGGTGTAAGATGAAAGTTTCCATAAACTTGCGTGGATTATATTAGCCTACGTGAATTATATCATGTTAGTCAAAAGAATGTTTGCTATTTCCATAAACAATGCATGAAAATCATCAACACACCTAATACATTACAACAAACTCAAGGGTTTACCATCATCCTGGGGAGGACATTAACAAGTCAGCAAATCGTGACTGGGTCGCCAGGTGCAAGAACATACAAGCTTTCCTTGAACATGTACTAAAGCAGAAAAAATAAACCCCAATTACCTGTGGAAATCTGGACAGCTTTAGCAATGAAGAGAGCGTATTGTGTTCCTCATCGGTCCTGGTAGGATAACAAACTGTTAGAACAGCTCTAAGCGCAATATGGCTATAGAGCACATCAGGCGCATTAACTTACAATGGAGGTTTGCAGAAACCCATATGGTCAAGTAGTACAACAGTTGAAGAATAATTTTCACAGAGCTCCTCTATTTCTGATATGTGCAGGCTGAGACCCTGCAGAAGGCATAGAATTGGTACTTATCAAGGACTGATATGACTAATTAGTTTTTGACTAATGATAAGTTTGAAACGAGACAAATAACTATCATATATACTAATACATAGAAACAAATATATGTTGCATTTTTTTGTCATTAGCACAGGAATAAGTGGGGAACTAATAATGAATGAAGGCATATTTGATCTCAAGATTATAGTATACCAAATATTGATCTACCTTCATACACATAAATCCAACTGGAACTCCTAGTTTGCCAGCTTTAGAGTACAATGCTCTCCCAATTTCATTTGTCATCTGTTCAGATGTAGACAATTGGTATATGTGCAACAAAAAGGAGTAATCAGCATATTAACAAAATATTGCAATCATAAATATGACAAGTGTGATGTTATTGTGCATTAGTTGAAAGATAAAATGTGATTCGAGATAGTAAAAACAAAAAAACAATAATGGAATACCTTTTGACCAGGAGGCCACAAATATGGATTGAATCGAACAGCTCGGTATCCATCCTTGAAGATGAGAAAGAGTGTAAGATTCACCGATTAGTGTTAATAACTTCCATGTATTAAACTACTAGCGTTTAGTAAAAAACCTTCAGTACTAGATCCTCAAGTTGTCTAATCCCGGATCCGTCATCTGCAGGATTTGCAAGGCAGCAACCAACAAATTTGGATGGATAACGCCTCAAAACACTATTGCATTCAAATAGAAAAGAAAATCAACTTTTTTCCTGATTCAAAAAATCTTAACCTAATGTTTACATAACTACGCTTCATCAAATGAATGTACAAAGTACAAGAACCAGTTTGTTTGTGTTGCATATAAAGCAAAAGACAACCTAGTTACTAAAGAATGATCAAACATATGGTTTATTGGTTGCACAATAAGGGCACCATCAACTCCTGCCTCTGACATGCACTGGAAGAAAAGGCAAATATGTCAGGGATTTTTTTTTTTCATATAAGATCATTAAATAAGTTATAAACAAATTCACATATGATTGATTGCAGCAAGACAACTTGGAGACTAACCACCAGATGGTATATTCAAGCACCTTATTCTTAGCAAAAGTGAAAAGTATATTCAAGAAATTGCCCAGCAATGTGATATACAATCATTCTCAAACAAAAGTAAAGTATGATAAGTTAACTCCCCATTACTGGGAAATAGAATATCCCTTATTAACAACACAAAAGGCTGGGGTCCTAAACAAGTATTACAAATAGAAGTTATGTAAATTCTTTTACTGAATCTATAGCAAATCTAACTGTGAAAAATTGTAATGTGAAGATAACAATGCACTACTATTAGGCAAAGTAACAAACAGGTATCAACGAAATACAGTTTCTTTTAATAATGCATAAAATGCTACTATGCCGCCAATTTATCTAAAATGACACTGGATCAATAATTCCAATAAATGTGCACAAGGCTAAACAGATAATATGAACCAGTTAAATTGTTTGAGTTAGGGACAATACAGGACTTGCATATACTGACAGTCGCTAATTTGTTACCTAAGTCGACTGATTTTAACCAATAAAATTCTAACTCAGCAATATGGAAAACAAGACCAAATCTCAACCGTCCAACATAGTTGGTGAAAGACCATAGATTCATACGTCAAATGCCAGGCACACAACCCGTTGTACTAACCTAAACAGCTCAAGTGGTCTCGGTCACTACAAGAACAGAACTCCAACCTAGGGCAGCTAAATTCTTCGCCTCTTATTGCTTCAAATCGACTTCCTCAACCCCAGAGATTATTTGAAACTCTTATCCAAAAAAATCCAAGTACCTTGAGCAAGAAATCCGCGTCCCCAGGGATGGATGGCTCCTGGCCAGGAAAATAAGGGTAATTCTCTGCAGCCTACATGCCAAGGAGGAATCGTCAGCGTCGAAAGAAAGCACCTTTCAGAGGCGTCGGGGGATTTACCTCTTTGGGAGACGCCCATACGTGGAGATGTGAGTCCAATATCTTGGGAGGAGGACGAGATGAAGGAGCCTTGGAAGGGGTGGCCTCGGCATTGGAGGAGGCCATCCGGACGGCGACGGAGAGGGTTCTCGGATTGGAGAATGGGAGCTTGTGAGAGAGGAACAGGACGAATGGAGAAGGGGAAGCAGCAAAGAGCATGTTCGTTAACCTCATTCTTCAACGGGGTAATTATTATTTTTTGGAATGGATATAAAATGATATGAGATAGTGAACAAAAAATATTTTAAAAAAAAATAGCTTTTCGCGTTCAAGGATATAATTTTATTCTCGGATTTTTAGTCTCATGTATTTTTTTTGTATTAGATTAATTTTTTTAAGGCTTGGAAGCGGCCCACAAGCCCAAATTCTCACACAGGTCGGATTGCGAAGCCCACATAAACTGGAATATTTAACAAAAACATTGTGGAATGTATCAGAGCCAGGTTTCGATCCTGGGACCTGTGGGTTATGGGCCCACCACGCTTCCGCTGCGCCACTCTGATTCTTGATTTAAGGCTAACTTGATTCTTAACAATTGGTTTATTCATTCGCATTTTACCACTTAAATAGATTGATTCTAATTTGTACCATGAAATATAAGTCCTATAACTTTAAAAAAATACAGCATAGATTCCGTTGGGATCTCAAATTTTACAATCCACCAGTTAGTTCAAGCCATATCGACCAATTTGAATGGGACAGGAAGTTGCACGTGTCAACAGAATCGATCATAATTTTCAAATTTAATCTTAGATGAAATTAAAAAATTAAATTTTATTTTCATTATAAAATTTAAAAAATTAAGTCCTACAAACTTTAAAAAAAAATAGATCTTTGACGAAGATTCCAACAACCCTCTCCCATAGCCAACTCTGTGTCAATTTAGGTTCTAGTTGAACCAGTAAAATTAGATTCATTTCATAGCATAAGTCAAATGAATCATAAGTGTCAATTAAGCATTTAGACATGTAATATAAGTTTAATGAGTCGCGAAGTGTCTTGATCAGTCGAGCCTAATAGGTAAGACAAAGAGGTTCAATCTGGCATATTGATTCGGCTAACTCACTCAAATAAGCTAGTTAATTAGTCTCGTTGGATTTAGAATAATTTTATAAATTTGAGACAAATGGATAAGTACATTAGTCGAATGGAATCATTCGAAATAACAGAGTCAAGTTAATTAATTAAATAAATCTAAACTCGATTGAGTTAAATGAGTTAGATATATTTATCTAATTGTAAAAGATGATAAAGTCTGAATGTTTTTCAACATTAATTTTATAATAGTATAAAGAAAGATAAATTATAGTGGATCTTTTAATTGCATTGATGATTTAATCATAACGAAAGATAGACATCTTGACTGATATTTTCATTTAACAGAGAAAATTAACTCTTATTCATCTATTACAAATATACATTGTATTAGTTATTCGATTAAATAAATTAGATAGGTTTATCCTTCGAAATCCGTCAATTGTATGGTTTTTATTAATCTTTTTTCAGATCATCTTAAAGGAGATAAATTATGAAAAAAAATTATTTTAAAATTCATTGATAAATCATGAAGAGTTGTTATCCTTAAAAAGTGGAAGATTGACTCTGAACAAATTCACGTACGTTTACCATCCAAATTGATTCATGGGGCAAATTAGATAGGCTTATCAAACCATGTGGGCAGATCATTAGGTCCAGTAAAACTGTGCAACTGAATTGATTGATTCAGGATCAATAGCTACGAACTCATCTAAAGTGAAAAAAGGAAATAAAAAAATGTTTTAGAAAAACATAAATGCTTTATAAAATAGAAAATAAACCAAGCGATTAGCTGCCAACTCATTCGAGGTGAAAAAAAAGTAATAAAATTTTGAAATAAATAAAAAAGGTAAAATGCGTCTGCCGGGAGTCGAACCCGGGTCTATTGCTTGGAAGGCAATTATCCTTACCGTTGGACTACAAACGCTTAACAAGCAATGAGAAATATCATTTTTATCCTTACCGTTGGACTACAAACATTTAACAACAAACGAGATATATCATTAGTATTAATTATTATTAAATTTTATTGTGCTCAATTTTTTCTGATTGAACTAATTTAATGAATATTTTATTAAAAAATAAAAATAGAGTTGTTCTAGCTAGCACCGATGACAGAATTATTGTAAAGAGAAAAAATCAATTTTCAAAGATTATAAAATTTTTTAAAATATTTACTCTCCCGCCATATTAGTTCTTAGTTGATAAAATTATTCTTTGTGATTTATCTTTCTTTGTTTAGTTATGGGATCGACGATGAAAGATGTCTGAGATGAATGTAGATCCGACAAATCTAGACACGATACGAAAATGATCCATTTTTTTTCTTGTTTGAATCGTGCATTTTCGGATTTGTGTCTATTTTGTATTCATCCATTAGACATGTAAAAATTTCATGTCGGATTAGTATTTTATCTTTTAGATCCGTTAGATCTCGTAGACCCGTTTACTTTTCTTTTTTTATTTATTTAAAAAAAATCTAAATATGAAAAATAAAGGAGATGGATGATATTTGCGTAATCTCTACCAATTTAAATGATGATGATAATTTTTAAAATTTATTTTATATTTTTATGATAATTCTAGGGTATATATTTTTATGGTCATGAATTTGTAATCTCAATTGGGTAACGTGGATTGTAGAGATTGTTAATTTTTTATAAATTCATTTATTTAAATTATTACATTATCGTGTACTTATAGATCTTTTCGTATCTGTTAGTTTGGACCATGTCTAGTAATCTATTTTATATTTTTTTTAAGTTATTGTATTTTCGTATAATTAGGGGTCATTTGATACGTATTTTTTCATGTCTAATAGATTGCGTTGTGTCTAATAGAAATTATGTGATTCCTATTCGGATTGAACCCATTGATATAAAAAATTAAACGAATTGAATATGAATTAATATTTTCGAATTGTATCTAGATTAAGATATGAATCCGATCCATTATCCGATTTATCGAGTCATAGCCCCCACTAATAGAAATAGGGTCTCGGAGCTAACATATTCTTAGCTTAAAAAAAAAGGAAAATAATATATAGGGCCTCTTTCTCTGGTGGACTAAAGAAAATCAGTGTAAAAGTATTAAGTTAAGATAAAATAGTAGAAGATTTATTAAGCGAGTTTACAAATTTCACCGTCTAAATTTAAAAAAAAATGGGAAAATGAATCGTGAGAGTATTTAGTTAAGGAGTGGAAGTATTTATAAGGATTTTAAAAAAAATTCTAATGATCTTTAAGAAATTTTTTGAAGATGTCCTTATAAATTAAATTATGCTTTCTATTTTAGAGGCAATATGATCGTATGAACAGAGGTTGGACGAAAAAAACTAATAACTTGGCTCATTATGGTATGTTAGGTGCTCTCAAGCCAGACTTAATTTATTTAGGACTAAGTTAGATCATCCTTGGCAGTTGGCACAGGTTACAGTAGGGAAAAAAAAAAACATAAGCGAAATAAAACACCTGGAAAAGAATAAGCTTATGGATTTTTTTTTTTACAAAATTTCTGAAACCTTGCAAATGAATGACGGATATATATGTACATAGCATAATTAATGTCGAGGGAATTCACATTAACAATCGACCAACTGTATTTTGCATTTATACAAATATCTCCAAAACATAAATATTTCAACTGCTAGGAACAAAGTTCATGCAAATTGGTGGATCAATCCTAAAGATTGAGAGGATTGCCGAAGGAACAGTCCATATTCCATCGCCACATATCAGGCCGGAGGCAACTGCTCCGGCATAGTCCTCAGCTTCCTTCTTGTTCAACCGTTCCCAGACGAACAAAATCACTGTCCCGACGAACATATCGATTGCAAAATATGCTCCAATGTAGAAGGGAACTGCCATTGCCATTGGTATCGGGATGTACTTTGATACGGTCGTTGGGGTTGCATCCCTGAGAAGATTAATCGCCAGTGCAGCTACAAAGAACCCACAGCAGAGCTCCAGGCAATGCTTTGGCAGCGCCGAGAAGCCTTCGACGCCTAAGATGGCCATTTCCCGGTATATGACTGCGTACGGAGCCTTGTAGACACCATCAGGTGACCCAATGTCGAAAGCAGTCCAGTAGAGCCAGAAGGTGAGAGGAGCAATGACACAACCTAAGGCCGTGCCAATCAACTGGGATACAAACATGGACCTCGGAGAGGATAGGGTAAGGTAGCCCGTCTTGAAGTCCTGCATAAGGTCGGCAGCGGTAGAAACAATGGACATCATAACACCGCATGCAGCCAGGCCCGCGATGACCCCGCCGTTGCTTCCGACCAAGGAAGCAAAGATGAAAAGTCCAATCTTCCCGTAGGTCGAGGCAAGGCTCCAATCAGTGAGGCCAGTGCCATAGGAATTACAGAAGGCCAGTGCAGGCGCAACGATGTAGCACGCAAGGACCAAGTACCATCTCATCTGAGGAAAGATGTTTGGAATCACTGCAGTCGATACAGCAGCAAGACCAATGTACCCAGAAGCTGCAAACCAGGATGGTATGCTATCCTTTATAAATGTTTCTTCTCGTAGTTTTTCTTCAGTTAAAAGCTTGGAGCTTGCATCATCTGCAGACAAGTTGGTTAAAAGTTACAAGGATTTTTTTATTTTCCCTCAATATGAATATCCATTTTTGTCACAAAATAAGTATGACACGGCCAAGTTGTTATTATGGAGTAAAAGGATAAAGAAGATTTAATGAAGATAAAACATCAGTGAAGATGAAACAACACTAGAGACAATAATGTGCATAGAGTGCGGTTCAATACTAAATCTATAGTGAAGAATTGGTCATCATAACAAGAATTAGACGTGTGAATGATCGTGTTCATGGCATTCATCCAACCAAACAGTTTGCATAAATTGCATTAGTAAATACATTGAGAACATGAATTTCTGTATTGCTTATTGGCTAGATCATTGTCTTTTGCAAAGAAAAAATAACGAGTAATTTTCTGGGCAACATATCAACAAAAATAGGCACCTTCAGGAGGAGCTACCAGTGGGAGTGATGCCCGCTTTGAGTGAGCATTCAAAATTTCCCTTACAGTTATTATCACTATTTTAATCAAGTTGTAAAGACCATCTCCTAGGATAAGAGAGATTGCAATGAAAACCTGCAGATAGAATTTAACAACTGCAAATCAGAAATTCGGATAATGACTGGTTATGAGTTATTCTACACAAGCCAGAAAATTTAAAACAAATTCGATTGAAATCACAAATCCTAATGTAACAAGTACTTAAAAATTAAATAGAACAAACAGAATCAGTACAAAATGAAGCAAATATCCGAATCCGAGGTTCTGAATGATAATCAGGTACATAATTAAACATGAATACACACAACACATTAACGTGAGTGACAAACAAAATCCATCTGCACAAAGGATAAAGCATATTAGCAGTTTCACTGGAACAAATGCCACAAACATCCACAGAATGTGATGAACCTCCAAGTTAGGCAAGAATTTATTTGTTTATTGTTTGTTTGACGTGGGCTCAAATCAATGATTTTTTTAGATTAACTAATATATCATAATTATTATGACATTGAGATAGGCTCAACACATTCAACATAAACTTTAGTAACTTCAGAAAGTATAAAATATTACAGCTACATTTGGTGATGCTTGAATAATTTAGCTAAGAGAATTAGATAATACTAGAAAGCAAATCTATAATATGTTGCAGAAAACAAAATTCATACGAGAACCAAAGTGTAATCTCTAGTGAATTATGCTGCAGAAAACAATATAAACAGAATTAAGAAAAGTAATAAAGTTTCTTGATAGAATAAATAATACAAACCCAATTAGTGACTTATATCTAGTATACAAACTTTGGTGCTTCTGACATTAAAAGTTGGAGCAAGTATACTTTAATCTAGTTAGTTGAAATATCACAACCACAAAATCAAAATTCCACTCAAAACCTATATTTTCCCGAAAGGTAACCATGTTTAAGAAACTAAGCGCCTACTAGTTCCCGCTCCCAGCATGCTACTAAAGTCACATCATGTTGAAAGAGTAATATGAGAACACTTGCAAATTCATGAATCAAATCATGTCAAATTCTACATATAACTAGAAATCTAGAACCATAATATTTAATTTGATAGGGAAAATCATAAAGATATGGTGATAACTTTCAAGGGGAATTATAAATGGATCCCATCAAAATAACACCCCAAACTAGAATGTTAAACATGTGCAACATTTCCTGCAATCAACTACCCTGTTACTATTAAGATTGCAATCTTACTGTAGCAAAATCTAGAAAAGTAAAACCTTCTACATTGCTCATTGTTTTAGGGCAAGATTTTTAGCTATATCTATAAGTTCAACACAGTTAAAAATGTTTACAGGAGAAATTTCCAGATGGCAAACCATCTGATACTATGTAATACCTTGTAACCATAGAGGCCTTTAAAGTCACTACTACCAAGGTTATCTGGATACCAATTCCCAGCTTTAGTAGAGATGAATGGCCAAAGGAAACCCCATGATATAATGGCTCCAAGCAGGACTGAGCAATTAACAATATGTGGGCAGATGAGACCACATCCCACATATGTAGGGCTAAAATCAAAATAAAACCTGCAAATAGGTAAGCCAAACAAAATTAGATAACATAAAGATTAGAGATCCCACACCGGTATAGGGAGTTTTTCCTGATGCATTCTTTCAATTTTATAAAATAACAAATAAATAAAAGAAGATGAAGAGTCTTGGCACAATGGTAAAATTTGTGACTAGAGGTGACGGATTCGAATCTTGAAAATATTCTCTTACAAAGGAGAATAAGACTACATATAATAAACTATTCTCTGGAATCCCGCATGGCGGGAGTTTTGTGCACCGGACTATCCTTTAACAAATAAATAAAAAAGCAAAAGTGTAGATATATACAAATGTCTCTTTGCAGGGGCACATGCTGATAGTAAAATTTTGCAGAGTATATGCAGATTAGATTGATGGAAAGAAAGGTTCAAGCTGAGCAATCTGGTGGTAGCTCACTTGTTACTTTATTGTTTGCCAGCATGCACTTACATCGGCACAGGTAGATACCTAGCATACGTATGTAGGCCGAAAACACTAAATTCTTTAGAATTTCACAAAAAATGAAACAAGAAACAAATGGCTTTTCAGATAATAGAAATATCAATCAGACAAAATTAACTGAAACACATTAGCCTAAATTTGCCCAATGGAAACACAAAGCAAAAAGGTAGTTTCAGAGAATGCTTACGTATTCTTAAATGCTACAAGGCCGAGACTAGGGAAATTATCAAACCCACATGAATCTCCTACACCACTGAAGAACCATTTAAAGCAGCACCAGAAAAAACTTAGGCTTAGATACTTTCCCAGGCAATGTACTTGTTTCCTGCAGTATATTGCATATCAGTAACCCTAGAGAAGCATAAATTAGGCAGTTCAATGTTGTCAAAGAATTTAATTATGTTTCAGCATATTTTTTGAACAAAGTACAAGAACTAACAATATAGATAACTGTGAATCATTTATTTCTCTTGATCATCAGCGGTAGCAATTCATCAATCATTAGTGAAAGCATATCAACGCTTCATCAACACTGGCCACTAATGGGAGCATGACACCGGAGTCATCCTTTTTTTTTGTGTTCAGCATTCAGTAGCTTACATGAGTACTATTATACAAGTAAAAGCAATTCAGTTGCACAATCTCATGAACAAAAGAGTCCTTTCTTTATGAATAACTTATCATATGACAATTCACATCAGTGAATTCTTATTTTTTTCCTTAATCAAACTACCATGTAATCAATACAAAAGAGAAGTATGGAGAAATCAAATAAGCAGTCACTGATCACCAATATAAGTTTTAGCTGTATTGCACTTCCAGAATGTTTCAGAGCTGATGCAATTCATTAGAAATAAGAATTTAATAATAGAACTTGGTTAAAAATTTGTATGAACTAATTTTCCTGTTATGAATACCATTTTTCATAGTTAAGCACCATATAGGTAAATAAGCCAATTTATATGTCTTACTCTGCAAGCTCTGCTCCTGTGTCAGTGTGAAAACTGTTTATTAACAATGCCGTAGCTGTCCCACTAGGGTATGTAAGCTTATAATCGATTACCATTACCTGAAAAATTCAAACAAGACAATAGATGAAATGTTAAATAAAAAATTTTGCTTTTTTTTAAATGCCACTATTTACTCTTTATGTGTTCAGAATTTGGACATGGCATGAGTAGAACTTGCAAAACATTAGGTTGAAATCTATAAATTCTTTTGTTGCTTTTATTTGGCTCATCTTCCTTGTAATTCAGCATTGAGACAATATTCTTCTTTAGGTTGGACGTTGGTAAAGCCTAGCTATTTTACTTACGTTATTACTGAAGACTACAATAGTTCTCTCTGATATGTAACATAGATCTTCCAGACGGATATTCCAACCAAAAAAACTTCAAAATAACACCTAATTATAATCATCAAGCTATGTTTATTCCAAATATTTGAAATGGACTACATGGATATTATCCTTCCATTAACTCAATGCAAGGCTTATTGGCAGTAATATTCAAATGAATTAAATCCTTTTTTATCACATCAACTAAAATTTTGTTTGTCTCCTTTATCCTTGCACTGTCTATCTAATTGATTCATCTCTTCTAAAAATAGGCTTCACTATGATACAATGACATGTAAATACCTCTTAACCATGATAAAGTAGTACCATGAACACTCACACATGGAATATTAACTAAATATCAGAAAATTTAAACTCTAAACAAATAAGGAATCAATACTGTTGAATTTCCTAGGTAAGAAAGATTTTTTATACATCATTGACGCATAAAAAACAGCTAAGCTTCATTCGCATATTGCAAAAGTCACCAAGATAATCATAGTTCTTATCTTTGTTAAAATTCCTACTTGGTTTCAAGGTACGAGATAATGCCGAAAAATTTCTCAATATGTAAACAATTGCAAACTAATTATCAATCTTTGTAAAAGTAGCGAGCTTAAGCCTAGAAAATCAGAGTTTTCCATAACTTTGCTTAGAAATTACCATATTCCAAAATAAAAAATTGATCAGCTTTTAGTCCACACTCCAACCAATGATGTAAAATAAACAAAGATGATATTTATATGGCAATGTTTACAACAAAGGCTACAACAACAATAAAAATAACAACCAGGCCTTATTTCATTATGCGGAGTCGATTATATAGATCCTTATACGTCATTGAGGTCTATCTCCTACGATATCATTAACTATATTTAAATAAAATTTATCTTATTTTATTATTACTAATTAAGTCTTCTTTAGTATTCTTCTTTCTCGTTTGATTTGTATATTTGTAATAGTTTCACATTATCTAACTAGAGCATTTACCACAATGTTATATCCACAAAATTCAAATTAATCATTGCATGTGAATTAACAAGGAAAAGAAAATCAAATTCAAAAAACTAACCGACAAACATATCTTCCTTATTCAACTCACATAACTATACCAAGCATGTGACATTGACTTATCAATAGCAATTATATACAACAACAACAACAACAAAGCCTTATCCCACTAGGTGGGGTCGGCTATATGGATCTTTCTACGCCATTGGACTCTATCCCCTACTATATCATCATCTATATTTAAATAAATTTTATCTTGTTTTATTGTTGCTAACCAAGTCTTTTTTGGTCATCGTTTCACATCGCCTAACTGGAGCATTTATTGGTCGTCTAAGTACATGTCCGTACCACCTTAAACGTATCAATAGCAATTATATGTATGTTAATAATTCTGAAGTTAGAAATCCAAATGACTTATGTACTATCTGGCAGACTTGCTAAGTAAAAATATTATTGAAATCCTTGAACACCACCAAATGACTTATGTACTATCTGACAAATTGAATAGCTAACAAAATATTTTTTTTGGAAGCTTCAAGAAATTTGACTACAAATATTCAGGTTAAAACATATTAACTTGCAGTTTACAATTGTGTTATATCCAAACTAATATTGGCAATACAAAGAACAATACAATTTTAATCTAATAGGACAAATAATAACTACTATTCTAGCAGACAAATTCTGAAGTTAAATTGTGATAGATTCTTAATATCAGGTACCTTGCGCAGTGTCACGAGGCTAAACAGCCCAAGGAAACTCACAACAAACATGAAACCAATCATCCAACCCAGAGAAGGATTTTTAACATCCTCTGCTCTGTTACCAGGATAATCAGTTCCTATAAGCTCATATGTCCTTTGATCCATAGAGAGCATGTATGAGCCAAACCCTCCTGTTGGAAAGAATCATAATCACAGTCATCCCTGTTTTTCGATTTCTAACTCAGAATTGAAAGGACCTATAAAATGCTACAATGAAGCAAATTTTAGAACAATAAAAATCATCAGTATAACATTAAAAGAGAACCAATCATGCAGCCATCAATACCTCACTTTCCAAGCTCAGGAATCATACATAATTGCAGAGACAATTTTTTTTTTTGAAAAAAAAAATGCAGAGAAAAATCTAAGATTTAGTATTATTAGGTGTTTTTGAGTCAGTTAGAACACAACTTGATTATCTCTTTATACAACTTAACCTCCCTGTCTAAGGCTCTACACTTATATTCTATCTTAAACAGTCTCAATTGGAACCTTGGTTGCCATGAGGCAATATTCTCTTTATTTAATTTTCTCTTTCTTTCCGGTTCTAGTTTCAATTGTCCACGCCCTTTTCTTTGTTCTTGGCTTGAGCACTAACGAAATATATTGAGGATAGTTCACCAAAGTAAGAATAAAATAAACACACATACGAATTGCAGCTCAAACAAACAATCATCGGGAAGAAGGCAAGTACCACTGAATGCCAGTCCATAGCACGCCACCACGCACGTCTGGATCACCGTGTTCTCCTGCCTGGTGAATGGCTTCGACCACAAACCGATCCGCCACGCGAATTGGGTCCAACTCTTGATGAAGAAGAAACCCAGAAGCCCAGCGGCCACGTTGAGGGACGGAATCACCCCGACGGTGAGGTTGAGTTTGTGCGTGATGATGCAAAAAAGGGAACCCAAGATCGCGCTGACAAGCAAGCCCCTGATGGTAATTTGCTCCTTCCACGGTGGGATATTTTCTTCGGCATTCTCAGCCGACAAGAGCGGCTCCGAAATCTCCGCCGCGGACGTCACCTCCGTGCCCATTGCTGCG
The DNA here is from genome assembly GCA_025175895.1 of Wurfbainia villosa. Lineage (NCBI taxonomy): Eukaryota > Viridiplantae > Streptophyta > Magnoliopsida > Zingiberales > Zingiberaceae > Wurfbainia > Wurfbainia villosa. Next base: position 2,325,011 of record CM045987.1, on the reverse strand, counting down.
CCGAGGCTAATCTCCGATCGAGGCTGAGGGTGAGGAACGAGGATTTCTATGGGAAAGGCGTTACGGATCGTTGGGACGAGGGAGAAGGCAGAGAGGACAGAGAAAGGAGATCGGAATGGCTTCGCTTGGCGGTGGCTTTACGGAACAACCCAACGCTCCGTTCCGTCTCCCTGCAGTTTTCTGACCGGTAGTTGGAAGGTGTCGTGACTCGCCCGGTGACGATACCGTACGATTACAGTGAGTTATGATTTATGAATTGAAGGAATGCATTTTTATTTTGGATATTATACTTACTGAAAAAGAAACCTAACAAATCACAAAAAGCCACGTAATTTCTTTCTTTTTTTTATTCGTTTGAATGATTCCATTGCGTTTAAGAAATGCCTTAATTATGCAATTTAATGCGAAATAATTTAGTTAATTCGATTCCTATTATTTTATTACATATATTAAGAAATTATTTTACAATATATTTTAATAAGGGAACTCATTTACCAGCCAACATTATTGTTGTTATATTATTATTACTATTATTTTATTTTTTATAAATAAAATTTATTAATGCATCAAAACAAATATATTTGTTAGATTCAAACACTTAGATCTCAGTGAGCATCTCATCAAAATTAGTCATACTTGTAACATTCTTTTTGTTGTGCTTATCTCTTGTCGCATACTTAATTCATAACTCTTTATTGACTTTACATTTAAATAGAATATATTTCTAGATCTCATTTGTCATTTGACACAGTGGACATATTTTTACATTATATATAAGATAATCGATCTTTGATCTACAACTGTCCATAAGTCAACAGTCAAAGAATAAAATTAATGTTTGGATATAATGTCAGTTTGCCAAACTATAGAAGCTTAAGAATTTTGTACTCCTCTTTGTACGAAGTAATTTCCGTAATTTATTAAAGTACGCACTTTGAATTTGAAATTTTCTAAATATAGTTTGATCGTTTCATATTTATCAAAGAGTATATATATTTTTTTTTTTCTCGTCAAACGTGAATTTAATGCTTAAATATTATATGCATCTGAGCTCCAACTAAAAATGCCGGCAATGTAGGGGATCGATTGGACGCTAAAGGGGGGAGGGTGAATAGCGTGTTACCGTTCGTTGATGGAATTCGATCGTGATTGCGTCTACAAATCGTGTTAGCGCAGCGGAATAATAATAATAAAAGCAATAACACAAAAACACAATCACAAACACAATGACACGAGAATATAACGTGGTTCGGAACCGAACAGTTCCTATTCCACGGATTGGGTTCGTACGAACCCTAGCGATGCCACAAACACCACTAAGCACAATAAACTCCTTCTCGACAAACACGTCGGAGGTGGAGAAACCTTGTACAAAGATTACATTAAGTAATACAAAGTAAGACAAGCAAATACAACAATAATACAACAATCTATGTAAAGAAAACTTTACAAATACTCTTTGGATTGTTTGCTTTTGGTTGCCTTGGACTAGCCTTGAAGAACTGGAAAAACACCAACTTTACCTTTCAAATCGCCCAAGAAAACGCTTGCTTGAAACCCTCCACACGCTTTTAACTCGTGACGGCCGATTTGGATTCCGATCGGTCAGCCATAAGTCACGGTGATCGATGCCATCGTTGTTGTGAGACAACAGGTCGATCAATGTTGGAAAAACTCCAACGGATCTCTTGGCCGATCGTACAGCATCGTCGTCACGATCGAGCATTATTCTATGCTCGCGACTAAACTAGCAATGATCTCTAGTCGACTCACGGAAGTTGAACCGACCATAATGTCAGTCGACTGACAACCTCAAACATGAGATTTTAACTCAAGTATAATACCCCTTGTTGGGAATTGCTTCGGAGGCTCGTTGGCTCTCATGTCCCCGGATTAAAATTTTCACTAATGAAAACTAATCCGGATGTGATGAGTTTCCTAAGCACAACCAATTCGTCGTCATGCTAACGACTCGAGCAATCGCTTGAACAAACTTGTTGTTCAAACAATCAACTCTTCTAGTCGGTTAGCCGCGGAAGAGACGACGGACGGATCGCCGGTTTTTGTGTTTATCTTCGGGGTCCATGATTATACAAATACATACAAATGTAAACTAGTATAATCAACACATACTAAGATAAGGAACATAATAATAAGAACATGCAAAGATCAATAATAAAAGTTGTAAAACTTTTATACCTCTCGATCTTCTACCGTATGTCCTAACCTCCTTGTAAACTTCGTGTGGGCGAAGATCCTCCACAAGTTGAAGCCTCCTAGATCACCTTCTTCCCTTCCTTGCTCACTCCGAACAAAGAGAAGAACCAAACAAAACTCCTTCTCCTATCTAGAACCGACCACCAAGCCAAGGAGCTTGATATAGCCGCCGGCCAAGGAGAAGAGGAGGAATAGGTTGAGCGCCGACCAAGGTAGAGGGAAAGATAGAGTGGGCGCCGGCTACACCTTAGGAAGAGAAAGGAAGCAAATCCTAATCTCCCACCTTGCTGCCGCCCAAGCCAAAACCCTAACCTTAATCCTTTGGGCGCCAGCCAAAGCAAGGAGGAAGATGGAGTGGGCGTCGGCTACACCTTAGGAAGAGAAAGGAAGCAAACCATAATCTCCCACCTTGTTGCCGCCCAAGCCACAAGCCAAACCCTAGCCGCCCAAGGGACAAACCCTAATCCCTCCTTGGATTTCTTGCCGCCCAAACTCTTGAGAGGCAAAACCCTAATCTTCCAAGCATTAGGTTGTCGCCCAAGCCTTAGCCCTCTATTTATAGAGTTGGGCTTAAGCCTCCTTTAATCTCCACCGTCGGATCTAGAGTTTCATCCCAACCGTCGGATCTAGGATTTCATCCCAACCGTCGGATCTAGGGTTTCATCCCATCCGTCGGATCTAGAGATTTAATCTCAACCGTCGGATCTAGAGATTTAATCTTAACCGTCGGATCTAGAGTTTTATGTTCCATCATTAGATCTAGGCTCCATGAGGTTTATGTTAGGCTACGATAGGGACCATGAGGAGGAGTTGGATCTTGGCCACCTGATGGATCGGAACCACACAAACTTAATCCATCAATGATGTTCCATTCCACTAGAGGATCATCATTGAATTACCTCACCAACCCCCATAAATTAATATGGGCTCCTTATATTATTTGTACATCCATCTCCCCGTGTTTAAGATATCGAATGTCCGTCAATTAATTGATTTACTGACCATCAATCAATTAACATCTAACTCCTCGAGTAGTACCACTCAACCTTATCATCATGTTGACTAAGTCAACCTGCAGGGTTTACATGATGAACCTTATGAGCTCCTCAAGGGGACATCATCAACCTAATATATAGGACACGGTTTCCTCCTATAACTAACGACACACCATGTAAATAATATCATTTCCCAACTTACCGGGCATATTGATTTAATCCATAGAAATCTCACTCTTTCGTAAATCAAAGAAATAAATACTAAGTACATGTGCCCGTTATTATATCGGGATTAAGAGAATGTACAACATAATATCCAAGGTCCGATTCAATTATGTAGTCAACAATAAATTGAATCACCTCTATGTCGGTCCTGCTCAATACACCTAAGTGTACTAATGTAACTCTATGGTCAAGACAAACCAATACCAAGCTACACTACAACCATGCCAATGGTTTGTCTAAAACCATCTTGGTTGTGAGCCTCTACTTATATTCTACAAGGGACTGATAACATGATCTTCTGTGCCACACCAAACACCATGTTATCTACAATATAGAGTATTAGAAAATATGCACACATATAATAAATATAAAGTGCAAACAATGATCATGTGATTCTTATTTCAAAATAAAATATTCATACAAAAAGAGTTAGGCTTTCAGTATACATCCTGTTGGGTTTCCGGCACCGCGGCGTGTGTGTGTTCGATCACGTTTCGTAAACATGAACACAGCGGAAGCAATAAAAATAATAAATCTACATTTATTACAACACACACAACACACGCATGCATATTACAACAAGTGTAGACATAACCGTAAATTTAAATTTGCAATAAAAGGAAATTTATCTACGTTATACCTTTCGTATGACGTATAGCGGGAACGGCATCAACCGGAACGATCCTAGCTAGAATCGTCTCTATCCGTATCCACGCCGAGTTCCTCGGGATGACTTCGCTAAGCCACGAGCTTCGTCTTCGTACGGGTTACTAGCCTCGTGTTGAAGACGACATGATCGAGAGATGATCACGATCCAAATCCAAATTCGAATCCTAATACGAGTTCTCAAAACTCGCTTCTCCGGAGAGGTATTCGTCAACCAATTGACGAATCCTTCGTCCTCCACCTCAGAGGATTATCGGAGATCGAATCCCCGGTAAGTTAGCTGCTGTCGGAGCTCTAACCGTCGTCCAAACGACGCTCCGACGAGAGGAGAAGAAGCTGTCCAGAAAACTGGACAGCTTGGTGGAGGAGTAGGCGCCGGCCAAAACAAGGAAGCCAAGTGCTCACCTTTTCACCGAGGCCTAGGAAGATCACCGGAGGGTCGCCGGAGGATCACTGGCTGAAGCTTGGTCGCCGGCAAGGAGCTGGACGCCGGCACAAGGGGCTGGGCGGCCAAGGAGCTTGGGCGGCAACTCCTTCAATGGGGTTGGGCGGCAACTTTTGCTAGGGCTTGGATTAGGGCTTAATTATCCATTAAGCCCTCTTTTATAGAGAACTAATTCTCTTAATGGTTATTGGATCATAACCATTAGGCCCGTTAACCCGCTCCATTAAGATAAGTTAAAATAAACCAAACCATGATGGTTTATTTTAAGTTAAAACGAACCGAACCAACTTTTGGTTCATTCGTTTAAAATAAACCAAACCCTTTGGTTTATTCTCCTCCATTGGATTAGAACCAAACCATTTTGGTTCATCCATTATGTCTTCATAAGACACGGCCCATCCACACTTTCATTGCGACTGAAACGATTTCATGCTCGCTTTATGTTTGGTCCAACCAAACCCAGTTTCTCTCGGTCTGAGAATCACATTCTCAAGCTCGTTTTAAATCCTTCGGATTACGCTCGTTGTGCGTATGACCAAATAGGTTCTCGGTTTATGTTGGATGTCTATAATTAACCATTAATTATAGAACGATCATGAGTGACACCTAGTAGTACATCATGATCCCCAATTAACCGAAAAATCAACGGTTGATCCAGAACTATTTCTGAAACCCTTCAGCAGCTCGAATGATTCGTGCCCCATTCCCTTCACTCATCTTATACTCACTTGGTTCAGGACATGGTCTATTGTGTCAGTCCCCACTAGGCTGACTACGTCACACCTAGCCCAAGTATCATTTCCTCGTCCTATGGATTCTAGTTACTCCACATGTATCGAAGAGTACCTTACTCTAAACATGTAATGCTTTGGCCAAAGACTTTAGTAACAATCCGACGAGAGGCCATGGGTATACATCTCCTCGCAAGGAGTGGTGAATCCTTTATAGGCTATTCAAACACCTTGATCGCCCGACTTATACCCAATCATCCCGGGTCCACATCTCCTTAGAGATGTTTGCTTAAGATGTCAAAGCATAAGTCTCCATGATCAAGATGACTTGAATACCGCAAGTCAAAGGAACATCGTACTTAAGCTACAGTAAGAACTTCATTGACATATCTATATATGCAGAGAACCATATGAAGTCTTACGGCTGGTCACTCCAATGAACTAGTTACCATAACTAGCATCCACGATTAACTCCGGACATCACAATGTCTCTCGGCCCGGTGAGAATCGGTGCTTGGATACACCGAGGTATACCTCGTGCTAGTCTAATTGATGGTGTCCAAATCCATCAATTCATCGACTAGGGATAATTCCGATACATCACAATTACACATGTAGAGATACTCACTAGTTGTGATCCAATCACAAATTCTCTCATGCTGTGAATCGTATCGTGGACATTCAGTAAATGAGTTTAAGATCCAATCAAATACATAAAACATGTATACTCAAATAGTGAATCTTCATTTATCATATAAATGGTTCATACATAAGGCGATTGCCTTAGGACATCTCTCATATATTACTAACAGACTCCCACTTGGCCTAATGCCAATCGCTACGGTATCCAATACCATAAGCTCGAACATGACCCTCAAACTTATTTTGAGGTAATGCCTTAGTCAACGGATCCGCTAACTTCCTTTCAGTGGGAATTTTCTCGATTTGTATTTCGTTCCTACTGATGATCTCTCTGATAAGATGATAGCGGCGAAGCACATGTTTGGATCATTGATGAGACCACATCAAGTTCAGAGATGAACTTCTTGATCCAAACCGCTTCCTTTGCTGCTTCCAAAGCTGCAATGTATTCTGCCTTAGTGGCAGAATCCGCTATAGCGTCAAGCTTGGAACCTTTCCAACTTATTGCGCCTCCATTCTAGGTGAATACATACCCAGACTGAGACATGGAATCATCCTTGTCTATCTGGAGCTGACATCCGTATACCCACGTATCACCATGTACCCTTCTCCATATATTAGGAACATATCCTTAATTCTTCTCAAGTACTTAAGGATCGTCTTAACAGTCACCCAATAATCCATTCCTGGATCAGACTGGTATCTGCTCGTGACACTCAGAGCGTACGATACGTCGGGCCTAGTACATAACATAGCATACATGATAGATCCTATTGCGGATGCATAGGGAATCTTACTCATGCAAATCCTCTCGTCTTCTGTGCGCGGACACATAGACTTCGAAAGGTGTACCCCATGCCTGATGGGTAAGAAACTTTTCTTGGATTCCGAATGCTAAACCTCTTTAGCACTCGGTCTATATATATAGACTGCGAAAGACCAAGCAACCGTTTCGATCTATCTCTATAGATCTTAATCCCGAGGATGTAAGTTGCTTCTCCCAGGTCTTTCATGGAGAATGTCTTGGATAACCAAACCTTCACTGACTGTAAGATTGAAACATCGTTTCCTATAAGTAGTATGTCATCGACATACAATACTAGGAACACGACTGCACTCCCACTAACCTTCTTGTACACACAAGGTTCGTCTGGATTTTGTGAGAAATCAAACTTTTTGATTGTCTCATCAAAACAGATATTCCATCTCCTGGATGCTTGCTTCAATCCATAAATGGACCGTCGCAATTTGCATACCTTGGTTTTATCAACCGATGTGAAACCCTCAGGCTGTATCATATACACGTCCTCGAGCAGGTTTCCATTAAGGAAAGCTGTTTTCACATCCATCTGCCATATCTCATAATCATAATGAGCCGCTATGGCCAGGATCATCCGAATGGATTTAAGCATAGCTACAGGCGAATAGGTTTCGTCATAATCAACACCTTGTTTTTGATGATATCCTTTCGCCACCAATCTAGCCTTATAGGTAATCACATTACCATCCATGTCGGTTTTCTTCTTGAAAACCCACTTGCACCCTATAGGCTTTATCCCTTCAGGTGGGTCAACCAAGTTCCAAACTTGGTTTTCATACATGAAATTCATTTCCGACTTCATGGCACCAAGCCACTTATCCCTTTCTGAACTTGTCAGTACTTCTTCATAACTGGTAGGCTCCTCATCATCAATGAGTAACACGTCGTTCGATTCGCTTACGAGAAATCCATATCTCTCAGGAATATTGCGTGTTCTACCAGATCTACGAAGATGTGGTGTTACAATAGGTCCAAATTGATTGCTCATCACTATGAGTTGTCAGTTTGTTGTGCTTCACCAGGTATCTCATTAATGTCTATTTGAGTCTCTCGAGCCTCCTCAAGCTCGATGACACTCCCACTGTTTTCTTGCAAGAGAAACTCTTTCTCTAGAAACACACGCATGCCTTGAAACAAACACCTTTTGTTCCACAGGATGATAGAATTGGTAACCCCTTGTTTCCTTAGGGTATCCAATAAATAGACATTTATCAGACTTAGCATCCAATTTGTCTGATACAGTCCGCTTCACATAAGCAGGACAACCCCATATCTTCAAGTAAGATACATGAGGTTTCTTACTATTCTATATCTCATATGGAGTAGTTGAGACTACCTTGGTTGGCATTCTGTTTAACAAGTAAGCGATTTATGCAAGTCAGGACTTGGAAAGAGTTGCATGATTCATCATTGACCTGACCATGTCCAACAAGGTCCGGTTACGCCTCTCAGATACACCATTATGCTGTGGTGTATAGGGCGGAGTCCATTGAGACAATATACCATTGTCTCTTAGATAATCAAGAAACTCTTGACTTAAGTATTCACCACCTCGATCCGATCGAAGTATTTTAATACTCTTGTCATGTTGTTTCTCTACTTCATTTCTGAATTCTTTGAACCTTTCAAAGGCTTCAGACTTGTGTTTCATCAAGAACACATACCCAAACCGTGAGTGATCAGCGGTGAAGGTAATGAAGTAGCTATAGCCTCCTAATGCTTGAGTTGACATAGGTCCACATACATCAGTATGTATTAGACCTAGTAACTCTCCCACTCGTTCACCTTTTACAGTAAAAGGTAAGTTAGTCATCTTGCCTTTTAAGCATGATTACATGTATCGTATGAATCCAATTCAAGCGATTCCGAATTCCACATCGGTGTAATTCGGACATGCGTTTCTTGCTTATATGGCCAAGAGACGACAATGCCACATATAAGTCTATTTGATTATCCTTTCGAGCACGCGTGTTGCTCGCCCGATATTGAAATGTCCTTTGGATCGTCCAGCGTATAAATGCCATTACTCGAGTTCGATTCCATAAAAGTCGCCATTTAAAGTTATATAACAACAATTGTTACTAAGCGTCAAATGGAAACCATTTCTATTTAAGCGGGAAATAGAAACAATGTTCTTTATTAGAGAAGGAACATAATAGCAATTGTCGAGTTCTAAGACTAGTCCACTAGGGAGCTTAAATAAGTTCAGATGGCGTAGCGGACCTTTGCTCCATTGCAACTCATGAAATTTGACTCCCCTCGACAAGTCTTCTTCTATTCCTTAGCCCTATGTCATTACATATATGTGAGCTACACCCGTATCAATACCCAAGTGTCTAAGGAAATAGAATGACAATCAATACGAAGATACGAAGAGGATGGGGCATCGGATGCCTTCTTCTTCTTCATGGACTCAAGATAAATCTTGCAGTTTCTTCGCGATGGCCTTCCTTGCCCGCGTGATGGCAAGTGCCCTTTTTCTTGGTTCGCCTTCTTTGCCTTTTTGTTCTTTCCTTTCTTACATTCTTTTGCCTTCCTCTTAGAACCTTTCTTTGAGAATCAACTATGAGAACCGCCTTCTCCTCATGCTTCTGAAGGCTCCATAGTCTTGACATATTGAGGAGCTCGGGAATGGTGGATTCAATTTGTTCATCAGATAGTTCATCACAAATTGCGAGAAACTCTTGGGCAAACAATGCAGAATTAAGTCAATACTTAACTCATGATCCATCACAAAACCGAGGTAGCTAGCGCTCGATGTACCCGTTCATCTTTAGCACAAAGCACTCTGAGATGAACCTTCTTGCATCTTCGTGGTGAAGAGGAGCCTAGAGACCTCGAACCTTTTGGATCTCGCTTGCTCATCGAACAACTCATGAAGATGGAAGACCATAGTATTAGCATCCATATGCTCATCTTTGCTTTTCTCGGTACCATCGCCGCTAGCATGATGCAACTTCGCTCGGAGAATCACCATGCTTACGATAGACCAACATTTGATGCAGGTTGCATCGTCCTTAGAACGATCGGAAGAGGCTCTTGAGGACATATGCAAGCTTTTCGCCTTGAGAACAATTCTCGAGTTTCTAAGCGATCCAGGAAGTTAGGCCCGATCGGTTTGTTCGAATCCAAAATAGTCGCCAAATTCAAAAGCGTCATGATCGATTTATTGACCTAGAAATACAAAGCGAGCATATATGAAAATGATTTTAAAATGCATCAATATACATTTATAAATCCCATTCATTTTAATTTCAAAAACCCCCAAAATCACTTCGGGAGATCGTAGGTCCATCTCCGAATGGGCTGATATCCATCATAGTTATGAACAACCTTGGAGAGAGTCCAACAAGCCATTCGTAACTACGACGGTAGGATCGTTTATACCGATTGCATATCACGTATATGCAACTATCACAATGTGCTATCAACTAATTGAATGTTCACACATACATCGGGTTGTTAACACATTAACAAGTATGCATCATATGCATAGCACCCAACTTCACCTCCCTTTACATCGACCTTGGAGAGAGTCCAACAAGCCGATGCTCCGGGTTAAAGCCAACCCATTAATCGGAAATAGTTTTAATATGGTTAGGCGCATTCAACCAATTAGCCCAGCTTGGAAGAGTCCAACAACCAAAGCTAACGATTGACCTCGACTCTTACCATATTAGTATTAAACTATTCCATGGTTTGAACATATTCGGGTTGGTAGGGCTTGGAAAGTCCAACAACCCAAACGAAAGCGGAACTCTGGTTCTAACCATATTAATGGAAGGTGTAGGCTTTAATATTGTTTAGGGTTTTATGTCTCATCCTCTTTGCATGCAAATAACTATTATCTACATGACATGACATACATGGCATACATCTACATGTCACGACATGCATGGCATAATGTTATGCATCTAATGCAATTACATGACATACAATTATGTCATGTATATATTTCCTTATATGTCATAACTATTTATGGAAATAAAATATGTTTAAGATTTGATTCTCCAAATCAAATCATAATTAAATTAGGAAACAAATTTCCAAATCTAATCACATATTTTATTCATGGAATTATTTGATTAAGGAAAATCTATTTAGGAAACCAATTTCCTAAATCATTAAAACTACTTATGGAAATAAAATATTTTAAGATTTGATTTCCCAAATCAAATCATGATTAAATTAGGAAACAAATTTCAGAATCTAATCAAATATTTTATTTATGGAAAATATCAATTTCCATAAATACTTCAACTTTCCAAAAGTGGAAGATTTCCATAAATACTTCTAGACTTTCCAAAATTGAAAAATTTCCATAAATACTTCTAAATTTCCAAAATTAGAAAATTTCCAGAAATACATTATGACTATCGCAAAACCATTTTTATGATTATGTCGAAACACAACACAGGCTCGATACCCTTTGTTGGGTTTAAACCTTGCATGGCGTGTGTGTTCGATCATGTTTAAGTAAACATGAACAGTGAAGCAATAAAAATAATAAATCTACATTTATTACAACACACACAACACACGCATGCATATTACAACAAGTGTAGACATAACCGTAAATTTAAATTTGCAATAAAAGGAAATTTATCTACGTTATACCTTTCGTATAACGTGTAAGCGAAACATCAGCGACGATCCTAGCTAGAATCGTCTCTATCCGTATCACGCCGAGTTCTTCGGGATGACTTAGCTAAGCCACGAGCCGTCTTCGTGCGGGTTACTAGCCTCGTGTTGAAGGCGACGTGATCGAGAGATGATCACGATCCGAATCAAATTCGGATCCTGTCTGAGTTCTCAAAACTTCGCTTCTCCGGAGAGGTGTATTCGTCAACCAATTGGCGAATCGCCTTGTCTCCACCTCAGAGGATTACCGGAGATCAAATCCCCGGTAAGTTCGCCGCTGTCGGTGCTCTACCCGTCGTCCAAACGACGCTCCGACGAGAGGCGAAGACGCTGTCAGAAAACTGGACAGCTTGGTGGAGGAGTAGGCGCCGGCCAAAACAAGGAAGCCAAGTGCTCACCTTTTCACCGCCTAGGAAGATCACGGAGGGTCGCCCAGCAGGAGCTCACACGGCGAGGGGGGCAACCTTACGGCCAAGGGTTGGAGGCAACTCGACAAGGGGTTGGCGGCAACTTCTTGGATTAGGGCTTAATTATCCATTAAGCCCTCTTTTATAGAGAACTAATTCTCTTAATGGTTATTGGATCATAACCATTAGGCCCGTTAACCCGCTCCATTAAGATAAATTAAAATAAATCAAACCATGATGGTTTATTTTAAGTTAAAACGAACCGAACCAACTTTTGGTTCATTCGTTTAAAATAAATCAAACCCTTTGGTTTATTCTCCTCCATTGGATTAGAACCAAACCATTTTAGTTCATCCATTATGTCTTCATAAGACACGGCTCATCCACGCTTCCATTGCGACTGAAACGATTTCATGCTCACTTTATGTTTGGTCCAACCAAACCCAGTTTCTCTCGGTCTGAGAATCCCATTCTCAAGCTCGTTTTAAATCCTTCGGATTACGCTCGTTGTGCGTGTGACCAAATAGATTCTCGGTTTATGTTGGTCGTCTATAATTAACCATTAATTATAGAACGATCATGAGTGGCACCTAGTAGTACATCATGATCCCCAATTAACCGAAAAATCAACGGTTGATCCAGAACTATTTCTGAAACCCTTCAGCAGCTCGAATGATTCGTGATCCATTCCCTTCACTCATCTTATACCCACTTGGTTCAGGACATGGTCTGTAGCCGATCCCACTAAGTGACTCGTCGCTAGCCCAAGTATCATTTCCTCGTCCTCACAGTTCTAGTTACTCCACATGTATCGAAGAGTACCTTACTCTAAACATGTAATGCTTTGGCCAAAGACTTTAGTAACAATCCGACGAGAGGCCATGGTATACATCTCCTAAAGGAGTGGTGAATCCTTTATAGGCTATTCAAACACCTTCGATCACTTCGACTTATACCCAATCATCCCGGGTCCACATCTCCTTAGAGATGTTTGCTTAAGATGTCAAAGCATAAGTCTCTATGATCAAGATGACTTGAATACCGCAAGTCAAAGGAACATCACACTTAAGCCACAGTAAGAACTTCATTGACATATCTATATATGCAGAGAACCATATGAAGTCTTACGGCTGATCACTCCAATGAACTAGTTACCATAACTAGCATCCACGATTAACTCCGGACATCACGACCAAGGAGTATACCTCGTGCTAGTCTCGACAGAATTGATGGTGTCCAAATCCATCAATTCATCGACTAGGGATAATTCCGATACATCACAATTACACATGTAGAGATACTCACTAGTTGTGATCCAATCACAAATTCTCTCAAGCTGTGAATCGTATCGTGGACATTCAGTAAATGAGTTTAAGATCCAATCAAATACATAAAACATGTATACTCAAATAGTGAATCTTCATTTATCATATAAATGGTTCATACACAAGGCGATTGCCTTAGGACATCTCTCATATATTACTAACACATCTCCCACTTGGCCTAATGCCAATCGCTACGGTATCCAATACCATAAGCTCGAACATGACCCTCAAACTTATTTTGAGGTAATGCCTTAGTCAAGGGATCCGCTAAGTTCCTTTCAGTGGTACTGAAGTCGGGACTTCCCCTGTCAACTCCTCAAGAACAATCCTACTCGTGGGCTTATGGTTCATCACATAGTCCTCCTCTAGAAATCTAGCATTCGTACTAATGATCACCCTCTGATCTCTAGGACTATAAAACAAACCACCCTTCGTTCCCCTAGGATAGCCAACAAACAAGCGCACTTCTGTGCGAGGTTCCAACTTACCAGCATCAACCTTCAGCACATGTGCTGGACTCCCCATATCCAAATATGTCTTAGACTAGGCTTTTGCCCAGTCCACAACTCTGTGGAAGTAGAAGACACTGATTTAGATGGAACCAAGTTCAGAATGTACACCGCCGTATCTAGAACATATCCCCAGAACGAATCTGGCAAGTCAGAATAACTCATCATCGATCTAACCATCTCCATAAGAGTCCTATTCCTTCGTTCTGCTACACCGTTCTGCTGGGGTGTGCCAGGTGCAGACAATTGGGATTGAATCCCAATCTCTGATAAGTAGTTCCTAAACTCTCCCAAGAGGTACTTACCACCACGATCAGATCGTGGTGTCATCCATATCTTGAATAATCATCTATGAAAGAGACGAAATATTCGAGACTACCTCTTGCCTAGATAGTCATAGGACCACACAAATTAGAATGAACCATTCCTAACACATCTTTGGCTTTATACCCCTTGGCCTAAAAAGGCCTCTCGGTCATTTTACCTTCCAAGCAAGATTCGCAGGTTGGGAGATCCTCCACCACTAATGAACCCAAAGGTCCATCAGCTATCAACCTTTGAATTCTACTCAGGTTAATATGACCAAGCCTTAGATGCCAAAGATATGTTTGGTTCATCTTCGAAGGTTCTTTTCTCTTATTAGAATTAGAAGATGAGTTATAAACTTCAATTTGCATCGTGAGAGGTTTTTGGTTCAAGTGTTTACAAATTTCCTATCAATGTACCTGAACAGATATTTTCCCTATTCCTTTTTATAACAACTCTATTATTAAAAGAAATAGAATATCCATCCATAAACAATTTAGAAATCGAAATTAAATTCTTTCTAAATAAAGGTACATAAAGGGAATTTTCCAGAAACAAAATTTTATTTTTCTTAAGAGATAAATAAAACTTCTCCCACTGCAATAGCCGCCACCTTCATGGCATTGCCCAAGTAAATGGTAATCTCCCCTTTAGCTAGTCGTCGGGTTTCCTGGAACCCCTGCAAAGTGTTGCAGACATGATTAGTGGCTCTCGTATCTACACACCAGGTGCCGATAGATAATGCCTCTAACCATGTTTCAACGACTGGACCAAAGGATATACATTTGTTCTTGCTTTGGATTGGGATAATCCTTCTTCTTATGTCCAGTCTGCTTGCAAGTGAAGTGTTGGGGGATCGATTGGCCGGCTAGAGGGGGGTGAATAGCCCTCGTTCGTTGGATGTCGTAATTTGCTCGTCTACAAAAGATTAGCGCAAGCGGAATATGCAAATAAAGACAAGCAAATAGAAGTTACAAGAAAACAAACGCTAATAAGAAGATGTAACGTGGTTCACGGCTATGCCGCTAATCCACGATCCCGATTCGTCCGAGGTGAATCACTCCTTCAAAGCCAATCCAATATTGGTCTCTCCTTTGCACCAAGCTAGGTGGAGGTAACCTTTACAATCAAGATCACTCTTCTACAATGGAATGAAGATTAGAGCAAGTAGAAGAGTGGAAAAATGTTTAGGGCACTTTGGGAGTAGTTGGGCGTTCAAGCATTAACCCCCCAAAGCCCCATCCCCTTCCTTTTTATAGAGGAAGAGAGTTTCTTCCATTGACGAGGCGTCGGTCGGTGGCACCCATCATGGCCCAGGTCCTGTAGTCGTCTGCCCAATAACGGCTTTCCGCGTTGGATTCCATCAGCGGTATTGATTATCGGTCGTGATGGAACCCATCGGTCGTGGTGTCAATCGATCGAGTCCTCAGAGTCGACTCCACTCTGCCGTGCGGTGCCATCGATCGTATTGTCGTCCCTTGGCGGTCGGTGATCGACCATCGATCATGCGCGTCGGCGGTGGATCAACGGTCGGTGACTTAAACGATCGATCGACCCATCGACTCGAGCAATCATTGTCATGACATGGCGGTTGGTAGTGTCGGGAAAACTCATCGACACTTGGCGAATGGCGACTTTCACCTAAGAGCTACCCCTTCGGGTTACGCTCACTCTCATCCTTGAGTCCCTCGCCGAAGTTCTCTTCGTTCGCGGCCACGTCCTCGGCGCATCGGGCGCCGCGGCTCTGCAATGCTCCTTCGGCGTCTCTTGCCTCGAAGTCTACTTCCTCCGACTTCCTCCAAGCTCCTCGTCCGGCGGTCCTCTCGGATGCTCCAAGCGCACGGCCGCGGCTATCCTTCATCGACTCAAGGCACGAGTCATGAGATGTGAAACTTCGCCATGGCTCCATGTGTGAATTACTAAGTCTGCGCTTACTTGCGCACATATCAAATCAACATATCAAACTAACTTAAACCCTTTGCCACACCATCAAAACCATATTACGACAAGAGATTGCCCTAACAATCTCCCCCTTTTTGATGTGTGGCAATCCGTTTAAGTTAGGTAAAAACATTTGATATAAATTTTAAAGGAAATAAAGCATGTAAACATAAACATGATATAACAACATGCAACTCCCCCTTAATCCATGAAACTCCCCCTTAATTTTCTCCCCCTATCATAATTAACTTAAACATAATCATTTCTTCCCCTTTGACACCATCAAAAAGATTATCACTAAGTTAAAAGCACATGACATCAAGTCTAATAGAAAGAAAATACCACAAGTTGATTTAAAATCGGAATTCAGCCTTTCTTGACGATATTGGTCATCGATTAGTAGCACTATTTGTTTTTGGGATTTGATTTGGGGTGAATTTCAGAAATGCATTAAAAATTCTAGAAAATTTGAAAAATCATGAAATTTGGGGAACACATTTCTTTTAAGTATATCTATCAGTGAAAAATATGTTTTCATGAAAAATCATTATATTTCCACGTATTTGCCAAAAATCTAAAAGCTTTAAAAACTACTAGGTTTTTTATCATAAGAGTATCCATTTTGACACCTAGTTTTGCATCCAATTGTTTCAAAACATGAATACATGTATTTTAAAGTAAGAAATTGTTTTGAAAACATATGAAATATCCAACCATGATCTTTGGGCAATATGTCTATGAATTAAACATACGCCTTCCCCATGATTGGTCTATTATTGCTATTTTGATACTTTAAATGACCATCTAAATGTCATAGGCATTAGTGGACATTTGTATCATCCTAACATCTCACTCATGCTAAGTTTTCAATCAAGGTAGCCTATGGTGAGTGTGAGATGCATCCTAGGGGGTATTTGTGCATACTTAACCAATATATTCATGCAATTCTATCAAGGTTAAGTATCAACCTAATAACCTACATGATCATAATGACATATATGAATTAATTTCACATTATGATCATGAAATACATGTATTCATTAAATAATAATCATGCATTAGGTATTATATGATGATAATAAGGAAAGTATCACCTAAAGTATGATTCAACCCTATTTCTCATGATTACGTGTCAAATATTAAAATCATAAATCATAATTTCAAACATACATAGCAATTACATTAATCATCATGATTTAAACATTATTATCTATTTATGGGCACGTTATCATCACCCAACACTATTCTAAAAATATTGTCCCGTCATCCTAAGTCAACCAAAATATGATATAGGTCAATTGCATATGGTTGACTACCCTAGGGGTTTTCTAACCCTTAAGGATGGATTTTGGAACCCAAAATAGATTCTTGTCTATGGGGTTCACTAGAAATTCCTTGGGGATCCATTTTCTAGCTATTACTTTCTTCTTATCTTGTCCCCTAGCTATTAGGCATTTGTAGACCTTTTCATTTTTCTTTTCTTTGTATCCTAGGCCCTTTTTGTTGAAGCTTGCTCTTTGGCTCCCAATAATCATATTTAATGTGTTAGAGCCAATAGTGAATTTCTCTAGGGCTTTTGTCAAATAGTCTACCTTTTCCCTTAAAGCCCTATTTTCCTCTATGCATGCATCATTAACATCCAAAGGCATATAAAGATCATGTGAGCATGCATCATTTAAGAATAAGTCCTTAGATAAACTAGAAATTATGAAAACTATTTTCTTAGGAGAGGCATTCGTTACCATAGTTTCCATGTCCTCTTCTTCTTCGGATGATGAGGATGTAGAAGCTCCCCCTTCATTTGAGCTCTCCCCACTTGAGCTTGATTCTTCATTTTCGATGGAGGAGGAGCAATCCGAGTCATGAAGAGCCATTAGTGCTAGGTTGGAGTAGATATGCTCTTCTTCTTCGGATGAGGATGAAGAGGCAAGGTCATCCCATGTCTTCGCTTTGAGTGTCATGGCCTTCCCTTTTCCTTTTGCCTTCTTTTCTTCTTCCTTTCTCTTGCTCCCCTTCTTCTTCCTCTTTTCTTCTTTCTTTTTCTTCTCTTCCTTGCTCTTGTTTAGGAGGGGACAATTATCCCTTATGTGTCCCTCTCCTTGGCAATTGTAGCATATGACCTTCCCTCTTGGTCTTCTATTCCTATCATTAAATTTATTAAAATGAAAACCCTTTAAAGCACGTCTTACCCTCCTTACCATATATGCTTCTTCGGTGCTATCCATGGAGGAGGATGAGGATGCTTCATCATCGGAGGAGGAGAGGATTTCCATCTTCTTCTTCCCCTTGTTCGCTATCAAAGCTACTCCTCTTAAGGGTTGAATTCTAGGCTCTTCTTGTATTCCTTCAAGCCTAGTTTCGTGGAGCTCCATTGTTGAGAAAAATTCCTCCAAGGTACTTACTTCCAAGTTCTTGGAGATGTAAAACGAATCCACCATGGAGCTCCATCTTGAGGATCGAGGAAAGGCATCTATGACCTTCATTACCATATCCCGGTTGGAGAGCTTTTCTCCTACACTTGTTAGCCCAATTAATATTTATTTAAATCTAGAATGTAGGGAAGTTACCTTTTCTCCCTTTTCTAATTTGATGTTTGAGAGTTGGGAGCGGAAGAGGTCTCTCCTAGCTAGCTTGGCCTCGGATGTGCCTTCATGGAGTTCTACAAGCTTTTCCCACATCTCTTTGGCGCTAGCACATTCTCCGATCCGGTTGATCTCTTGTTGAGGGAGCACATTGAGAAGATGATGTTTTGCCTTTGAGTTTGCAAGGTGCTCCTCTCTTTGCTTCTTAGTCCAACGTGATTTTTCAATTGGTTCACCCCTTTCATCCCTAGGCAACTCGAAACTATTTTCCATTATAAGCATAATATCAAAATCGGTCTCGAAGAATACCTCCATTCTCTTTTTCCACCGTCGAACCGTGGGTGGATGTTTGAGCCAGCCATTTTTGATGTAGAGCTTGTTGCGGCGGTTAGTCCGGTGACAAGCAACCTTGCTCTGATACCACTTGTTGGGGGATCGATTGGCCGGCTAGAGGGGGGTGAATAGCCCTCGTTCGTTGGATGTCGTAATTTGCTCGTCTACAAAAGATTAGCGCAAGCGGAATATGCAAATAAAGACAAGCAAATAGAAGTTACAAGAAAACAAACGCTAACAAGAAGATGTAACGTGGTTCACGGCTATGCCGCTAATCCACGATCCCGATTCGTCCAAGATGAATCACTCCTTCAAAGCCAATCCAATATTGGTCTCTCCTTTGCACCAAGCTAGGTGGAGGTAACCTTTACAATCAAGATCACTCTTCTACAATGGAATGAAGATTAGAGCAAGTAGAAGAGTGGAAAAACGTTTAGGGCACTTTGGGAGTAGTTGGGCGTTCAAGCATTAACCCCCCAAAGCCCCATCCCCTTCCTTTTTATAGAGGAAGAGACCCATCGCAATAATGGGCTTTCACGTTGGATTCCATCCAGCGGTATTATCGATCGAGTCTTCCGAGTCGACTCCACTCTGTGCCGCGCAGTGCCATCGATCATTATCGTCCTTAGCGGTCGGTGATCAAGCCATCGATCATTTGCCCCATCACCGTGATCGGTGATCAACGATTCGGTGACTTAAACGGTCGATCGATCGACCCATCGACTCGGAAGCGATCGCGCCATGACATAGCGACCGGTGATGTCGAAAAACTCATCCGACACTTGGCCAAATGGCCAAGTTTCACCTAAGAGCTACCCCTTCCCGGGTTACAATCGCTCACTCTCATCCCTCGGAGTCCCTCGCCTTCAAAGTTCTCTTCGTTCGCGGCCACGTCCCACGGCAGCATCAGGCGCACGGCTCTGCAATGCTCCTTCGCGTCTCTTGCCTCGAAGTCTACTTCCTCCGGCTTCACTCCAAGCTCCTCGTCCGGCGGTCCCTCGGATGCTCCAAGCGCACGACTTCCGCAAAGTTATCCTTCACCGACTTAAGGCACGAGTCATGAGATGTGAAACTCGCCATGGCTCCATGTGCGAATTACTAAGTCCTGCACGACTTCAACGCACATATCAAATTAACATATCAAACTAACTTAAACCCTTTGTCACACCATCAAAACCATATTACGGCAAGAGATTGCTCTAACAATCTCCCCCTTTTTGATGTGTGACAATCCGTTTAAGTTAGGTAAAAACATTTGATATAAATTTTAAAGGAAATAAAGCATGTAAACATAAACATGATATAGCAACATGCAACTCCCCTTAATCCATGAAACTCCCCCTTAATTTTCTCCCCCTATCATAATTAACTTAAACATAATCATTTCTCCCCCTTTGACACCATCAAAAAGATTATCACTAAGTTAAAAGCACATGACATCAAGTCTAATAGAAAGAAAATACCACAAGTTGATTTAAAATCGGAATTCAGCCTTTCTTTGATTCGATATTGAGTCATCGATCATTATGTATTTGTTTTGGATTTCGATTTACGGGGTGAATTTCAGAAATGCATTAAAAATTCCAGAAAATTTGAAAAATCATGAAATTTGGGGAACATATTTCTTTTAAGTATATCTATCAGTGAAAAATATGTTTTCATGAAAAATCATTATATTTCCATGTATTTGCCAAAAATCTAAAAGCTTTAAAAACTACTAGGTTTTTGATCATAAGAGTATCCATTTTGACACCTAGTCTTTCATCCAATTGTTTCAAAACATGAATACATGTATTTTAAAGTAAGAAATTGTTTTGAAAACATATGAAATATCCAACCATGATCTTTGGGCAATATGTCTATGAATTAAACATACGCCTTCCCCATGATTGGTCTATTATTGCTATTTTGATACTTTAAATGACCATCTAAATGTCATAGGCATTAGTGGACATTTGTATCATCCTAACATCTCACTCATGCTAAGTTTTCAATCAAGGTAGCCTATGGTGAGTGTGAGATGCATCCTAGGGGGTATTTGTGCATACTTAACCAATATATTCATGCAATTCTATCAAGGTTAAGTATCAACCTAATAACCTACATGATCATAATGACATATATGAATTAATTTCACATTATGATCATGAAATACATGTATTCATTAAATAATAATCATGCATTAGGTATTATATGATGATAATAAGCAAAGTATCACCTAAAGCATGATTCAACCATATTTCTCATGATTACGTGCCAAATATTAAAATCATAAATCATGATTTCAAACATACATATCAATTACATTAATCATCATGATTTAAGCATTATTATCTATTTATGGGCACATTATCATCACCCAACACTATTCTAAAAATGTTGTCCCGTCATCCTAAGTCAACCAAAATATGATATAGGTCAATTGCATATGGTTGACTACCCTAGGGGTTTTCTAACCCTTAAGGATGGATTTTGGAACCCAAAATAGATTCTTGCCTATGGGGTTCACTAGAAATTCCTTGGGGATCCATTTTCTAGCTATTACTTTCTTCTTATCTTGTACCCTAACTATTAGGCATTTGTAGACCTTTTCATTTTTCTTTTCTTTGTATCCTAGGCCCTTTTTATTGAAGCTTGCTCTTTGGCTCCCAATAATCATATTTAATGTGTTGGAGCCAATAGTGAATTTCTCTAGGGCTTTTGTCAAATAGTCTACCTTTTCCCTTAAAGCCCTATTTTCCTCTATGCATGCATCATTAACATCCAAAGGCATATAAAGATCATGTGAGCATGCATCATTTAAGCTAGAAGAAATATTATCATTTAAGCATGCATTTTCTAGCTTATTTTCCAATGCCTTAATTTGATTAAGCATGCTTTTATTTTTCTTTTTCATTCCAAATAAGTCCTTAGTTAAACTAGAAGTTATGGAAACTATTTTCTTAGGAGAGGCATTCGTTACCATAGTTTCCATGTCCTCTTCTTCTTCGGATGATGAGGATGTAGAAGCTCCCCCTTCATTTGAGCTCTCCCCACTTGAGCTTGATTCTTCATTTTCGGTGGAGGAGGAGCAATCCGAGTCATGAAGAGCCATTAGTGCTAGGTTGGAGTAGACATGCTCTTCTTCTTCGGATGAGGATGAAGAGGCAAGGTCATCCCATGTCTTCGCTTTGAGTGCCATGACCTTCCCTTTTCCTTTTGCCTTCTTTTCTTCTTCCTTTCTCTTGCTCCCCTTCTTCTTCCTCTTTTATTCTTTCTTTTTCTTCTCTTCCTCGCTCTTGTTTAGGAGGGGACAATTATCCCTTATGTGTCCCTCTCTTTGGCAATTGTAGCATATGACCTTCCCTCTTGGTCTTCTATTCTTATCATTAGATTTATTAAAATGAAAACCCTTTAAAGCACGTCTTACCCTCCTTACCATATATGCTTCTTCGGTGCTATCCATGGAGGAGGATGAGGATGCTTCATCATCGGAGGAGGAGGGGATTTCCATCTTCTTCTTCCCCTTGTTCGCTATCAAAGCTACTCCTCTTGAGGGTTGAATTCTAGGCTCTTCTTGTATTCCTTCAAGCCTAGTTTCGTGGAGCTCCATTGTTGAGAAAAATTCCTCCAAGGTACTTACTTCCAAGTTCTTGGAGATGTAAAACGAATCCACCATGGAGCTCCATCTTGAGGACCGGGGAAAGACATCTATGGCCTTCATTACCATATCCCGGTTGGAGAGCTTTTCTCCTACACTTGTTAGCCCAATTAATATTTATTTAAATCTAGAATGTAGGGAAGTTACCTTTTCTCCCTTTTCTAATTTGATGTTTGAGAGTTGGGAGCGGAGGAGGTCTCTCCTAGCTAGCTTGGCCTCGGATGTGCCTTCATGGAGTTCTACAAGCTTTTCCCACATCTCTTTGGCGCTAGCACATTCTCCGATCCGGTTGATCTCTTGTTGAGGGAGCACATTGAGAAGATGATGTTTTGCCTTTGAGTTTGCAAGGTGCTCCTCTCTTTGCTTCTTAGTCCAACGTGATTTTTCAATTGGTTCACCCCTTTCATCCCTAGGCAACTCGAAACCATTTTCCATTATAAGCATAATATCAAAATCGGTCTCGAAGAATACCTCCATTCTTTTTTTCCACCAAGAGAATTCGCCGTCGAACTTCGGTGGGTGGATGTTTGAGCCGGCCATTTTTGATGTAGAGCTTGTTGCGGCGGTTAGTCCGGTGACAAGCAACCTTGCTCTGATACCACTTGTTGGGGGATCGATTGGCCGGCTAGAGGGGGGTGAATAGCCCTCGTTCGTTGGATGTCGTAATTTGCTCGTCTACAAAAGATTAAGCCTTGGCGAATATGCAAATAAAGACAAGCAAATAGAAGTTACAAGAAAACAAACGCTAACAAGAAGATGTAACGTGGTTCACGGTTATGCCGCTAATCCACGATCCCGATTCGTCCGAGGTGAATCACTCCTTCAAAGCCAATCCAATATTGGTCTCTCCTTTGCACCAAGCTAGGTGGAGGTAACCTTTACAATCAAGATCACTCTTCTACAATGGAATGAAGATTAGAGCAAGTAGAAGAGTGGAAAAACGTTTAGGGCACTTTGGGAGTAGTTGGGCGTTCAAGCATTAACCCCCCAAAGCCTCATCCCCTTCTTTTTTATAGAGGAAGAGGGTTTCTTCCCATTGACACAGGAGCAGTCGACTGATGAAACCCATCAGTCGACTGGTCCTGTAGTCGTTGCCCAATAACGGCTGCTTTCCACGTTGGATTCCATCCAATGGTATTGGCATCAGTCGACTGATGGAACCCATCAGTCGACTGGTGTCAATCAGTCGAGTCCTCAACGAGGTCGACTCCACTCTGTGCCCGTGCACAATGCCATCGATCGCGTCCCTTGGCGGTCGTGATCAACCATCGATCGCCCATCTTGCGCGATCGGTGATCAACTGATTCGGTGGCTTAAACGGTCGATCGACCCATCGACTCGGAAGCGATCGATTGCCATGACATGGCGTACGGCGGTGTCGAAAACTCATCCGACACTTGGCCAAATGGCCAAGTTTCACCTAAGAGCTACCCTTTCCCGGGTTACAATCACTCACTCTCATCCCTCGGAGTCCCTCGCCTTCGAAGTTCTCTTCGTTCGTGGCCACGTCCCTCGGCAGCATCAGGCACACGACTCTGCAATGCTCCTTCGCGTCTCTTGCCTCGAAGTCTACTTCCTCCGACTTCACTCCAAGCTCCTCATCCGGCGGTCCCTCGGATGCTCCAAGCGCACGACTTCCGCAAAGCTATCCTTCACCGACTCAAGGCACGAGTCATGAGATGTGAAACTCGCCATGGCTCCATGTGCGAATTACTAAGTCCTGCACGACTTCAACGCACATATCAAATCAACATATCAAACTAACTTAAACCCTTTGCCACACCATCAAAACCATATTATGGCAAGAGATTGCCCTAACATGAAGTACTTGCCTTTCGGCTTCTTCACTCCTCCCTGAGATCCTCCCACCACCTTTGCTCCACCTTGTTTCTCCTTCCTCTTGCCTTTCGGATTAGAAGTAGAAACCTTTTTGAGCAACCATGGCTTGAGGACACTCTTTGAAGAGTGCATACTTGTACTTCTTAGCAGATAAGACAATATCTAGATTCTTTTCCAATCAATATTATTTGGGTACAGTAAGTTTATTTCCTTTAGTATCATAGTAAGTGGACTGAAAGTCATTTTTGAAAATCCTAAGAATCACATTGATCAAAATATTAGATTTCAAATATTATTGATTCCTCAAAACAATAAAATTCCGAAATCAACCAACACCTCAAAACACCGAGAATATCGCATGCCACGATAGTGTGGACGTATATGAATTCTACATTTGTAAGAGGAGGTTTTACCCATTAATTTTACTATCTTGTCAACCTTACTTTTTGACAAATAAAATTAATAGTTGGTTCCTCTTTGACCCTACAAATAAAAGCAGTGACTCTGATGGGGAGGATTCTTTTTATTTGCATCTAAGTGTGCACCATTATACGATACTAAGGAAATTATCTCGGATTATGTGTTTTACCGATGTGGAAGTACACACGCTCCTAAATAATTTTCTATAACCATTATTTGACCTAGTGATCCGCAAACAAACTCATCCGATGGGGAGGAAGGCACTCAGAGCCGACACGCAAGTTTGTTGCATCACACGTCAAATTGTAATGGAGGCCGCGGGAATTAATTAAAATATCCCTCTCCCACTTAGTAAATTTAAAATGAGGAATTTTCAAGCACACACAACATGCATATAAAACAAATCAGCAATAAATATGGAAAAAATAGAATTTTTTCCAACTATTATGGCTTTGTTCTCCAATATGCATCCCGTTGTGTCGCCACCTCATCCACTCCATCTTTTCCCGCGTGCAAGTCACCAAAGAGATCCGAGCCGAGATATATCATTTTAATTTACATCCATAGATCCTATACTCCACGAAGGAGTGTACAAACTATCTAGATCGAAAGTAAACTAAAATGATCGGCTAAACAATGCCATATTTAATTACAAAAATTAAATACTAATCTAACCTCGTCAACCCCGAGGATTCAAATGATATACATACAATCACATACACACATATAGCCATAATAGTCGGATCTTATGCCTGCAATCAAAAAGTTAGCCTACGCACATCCTACTATTATTCGGCATACTCAATATATGATAAGTGCGTGAAAGTAACCGAATCAAAAATACACAAAACCGGAAACCGTGGCTCTGATACCATTTGTTGGGAATTGCTTCGGAGGCTCGTCGGCTCCCATGTCTCCGGATTAAAATTTTCACTAATAAAAACTAATCCGGATGGGATGAGTTTCCTAAGAATAACCAATTCGTCGTCATGCTAACGACTCGAGCAATCGCTTGAACAAACTTGTTGTTCAAGCAATCAACTCTTCTAGTCGGTTAGCCGCGGAAGAGACGACGGACGGATTGCCGGTTTTTGTGTTTATCTTCGGGGTCCATGATTATACAAATACATACAAATGTAAACTAGTATAATCAACACATACTAAGATAAGGAACATAATAATAAGAACATGCAAAGATCAATAATAAAAGTTGTAAAACTTTTATACCTCTCGATCTTCTACCGTATGTCCTAACCTCCTTGTAGACTTCGTGTGAGCGAAGATCCTCCACAAGTTGAAGCCTCCTAGATCACCTTCTTCCCTTCCTTGCTCGCTCCGAACAAAGAGAAGAACCAAACAAAACTCCTTCTCCTATCTAGAACCGACCACCAAGCCAAGGAGCTTGATATAGCCGCCGGCCAAGGAGAAGAGGAGGAATAGGTTGAGCGCTGGCCAAGGTAGAGGGGAAGATGGAGTGGGCGTCGACTACACCTTAGGAAGAGAAAGGAAGCAAACCCTAATCTCCCACCTTGTTGCCGCCCAAGCCAAAACCCTAACCTTAATCCTTTGGGCGCCAGCCAAAGCAAGGAGGAAGATGGAGTGGGCGCCGGCTACACCTTAGGAAGAGAAAGGAAGCAAACCCTAATCTCCCACCTTGTTGCCGCCCAAGCCACAAGACAAACCCTAGCCGCCCAAGGGACAAACCCTAATCCCTCCTTGGATTTCTTGCCGCCCAAACTCTTGAGAGGCAAAACCCTAATCTTCCAAGCATTAGGTTGCCGCCCAAGCCTTAGCCCTCTATTTATAGAGTTGGGCTTAAGCCTCCTTTAATCTCCACCATCGGATCTAGGGATTTAATCTCCACCGTCAGATCTAGGATTTCATCCCAACCGTCGGATCTAGGGTTTCATCCCAACCGTCGGATCTAGGGTTTCATCCCAACCGTCGGATCTAGGGTTTCATCCCATCTGTCGGATCTAGAGATTTAATCTCAACCGTCGGATCTAGAGTTTTATGTTCCATCATTGGATCTAGGCTCCATGAGGTTTATGTTAGGCTACGATAGGGACCATGAGGAGGAGTTGGATCTTGGCCACCCGATGGATCGGAACCACACAAACTTGATCCATCAATGATGTTCCATTCCACTAGAAGATCATCATTGAATTACCTCACCAACCCCCATAAATTAATATGGGCTCCATATATTATTTGTACATCCATCTCCCCGTGTTTAAGATATCGAATGTCCGTCAATTAATTGATTTACTGACCATCAATCAATTAACATCTAACTCCTTGAGTAGTACCACTCAACCTTATCATCATGTTGACTAAGTCAACCTGCAGGGTTTACATGATGAACCTTA
Source organism: Wurfbainia villosa (assembly GCA_025175895.1). Lineage (NCBI taxonomy): Eukaryota > Viridiplantae > Streptophyta > Magnoliopsida > Zingiberales > Zingiberaceae > Wurfbainia > Wurfbainia villosa. The sequence goes on along the minus strand of CM045987.1, from coordinate 2,297,958 downwards.
TGAGCTCCTCAAGGGGACATCATCAACCTAATATATAGGACACGGTTTCCTCCTATAACTAACGACACACCGTGTAAATAATATCATTTCCCAACTTACCGGACATATTGATTTAATCCATCTAAATCTCACCCTTTGGTAAATCAAAGAAATAAATACTAAGTACATGTGCCCGTTATTATATCGGGATTAAGAGCATGTACAACATAATATCCGATGTCCGATTCAATTATGTAGTCAACAATAAATTGAATCACCTCTATGTCGGTCATGCTCAATACACCTAAGTGTACTAGTGTAACTCTATGGTCAAGACAAATCAATACCAAGCTACACTACAACCATGCCAATGGTTTGTCCAAAACCATCTTGGTTGTGAGCCTCTACTTATATTCTACAAGGGACTGATAACATGATCTTCTGTGCCACACCAAGCACCATGTTATCTACAATGTAGAGTATTAGACAATATGCACACATATAATAAATATAAAGTGCAAACAATGATCATGTGATTCTTATTTCAAAATAAAATATTCATACAAAAAGAGCTAGGCTTTCAGTATACATCCCAACACCCCCATACTTGCTAGACCACCCTTAGCCTAGACCTAAGCCTTCTAGCCACCTCCATCAGCCTCACGCCTCTCGGATCCCTCTAAGTCATCCATGACTTGTTCATCCATCGCACTAGCCTTCGGGTGCTTCCATCGTTTATGTCATGCTAACGGTGTTTACACCGCCAAGGCACATTGGACTTACGCCGCCAAAACTCCGCTTGGACTTTACGCCGCCAACCATTGGACTTATGCTGCCAAGACTCCACCCTTAGACTTTACGCCGCCAATATCAAACCCCTTGGACTTCTCAATGCCAAGACTCAAGCTTGGACTTTCCCTTGCCAACCCATATTGGACTTTCCATGCCAAGACCCATGCATGGACTTTTCCCTTGCCAAGACTCATGCTTGGACTTTCTATGCCAAGTGCTCAAGACTTGGACTTTCCATGCCAAGTACCCATGACTTGGACTTTCTATAATTACATGGTCAACCCTAGTCAACCATCAAAGTCCCCCTCGAGTCAAACTCGAGTCCGGTTAAACATAACCCGGGTCGATTGTATGAACAATCTCCCCAAAATATTAACCGACATTAATATCAAATATCAATGTCAACTCACTTTGTCAAACCACTTTGTCAAACATCAAAATATCACTCGAGTCAAACTCAAGTCTGGTGAATCGTGACCTGGACCGATTGCACCAATAATCTCCCTTTTTGATGTTTGACAAAACAAACCTTGAGTTAGGCCACTAACTCAAATCTCCTTACCAATTATCCCAAACACTCTCCCAATACTTCTCCCCCTTTTTGACTAACATCAAAAATGTCTTCTCTCCAAGGAGGTCAATGTCTCATGTCCCAATGAGATCTTACAATCTCCCCCTTAGTCCAAAAATACCTAGGATGTCTACCATCTTCCCAGTGATAAGTCTCATATAACTCAAAAGAGGCAATCATATACACTCTCTCAATTTCCAAATTGAGTTTCTCAAAATCCCATCAATTTTCCCAATTGATAACATTCTCCCCTTCAAGAAGAAAAAACACATTCATCATCCCAAGATGGATAACTCCCCCTAAAGGCTTGCTCCCCCTTGACCATTGCACCAACAATGTCCTTGGGAAGTCCCTAAGCTAATAGAAACTCTAAACCATCAAAATTAAGGTCTAAAGTTCAACATTGAACTCTTTCACCCTTAACTTTGATACTTTGACCTAACACCTCTCCAAATCCATATCCAATGGATTTTCACCCTTTATAATGCTTCCCAAAATATATCCTAGGATTAGGAGTGGTTAGGGACCTTTACCATGGCTGAAAATGGGCTAAACAACCTTGTTTTTTCCGAAATCAGCAGCGTTGACTACTTACGAGAATCAATCGATCAGCCACCCTTATCGATCATTGCCACTAAGAGAAGCGATCGTGAAAATCTCGATTTTCAGTTATCAGAAATGAGATTTGGAAACGCATAAATAATTATACGTAATTCGAAAAATCATGAAATTTGATACGTATAATACCTATGACCAATACAATGGGTGAAAAATGATAGAAAAATATTTTACCCATAAAATATCGAAATTGATACAAAATTCAAAAGTGAAGAAAAACTTCAATATTTTAGCTCACTTTGTATCAACTTCATCAATGGTGATTACTATCAAAAGATAGGTTTCACCAAGGTTTTCTAAAATAATTTTAAAATATTTTCAAAACCTATATTGGATCATATTCCTTGTGCTTAATGTACATGACTTATACACAAACTTTCCCAATGATCCATAACTGATTTTAGATGAGTTTTAGTTCATCTAGATGCAAAAACGATGCACCTTGAACTCAACTCATATTCTAGCATCTCACATGTATCTAGGGTGTATAAATACACATATATGTCAATGTGATGTGAGATGTGGGTTTTGTTTTCCCTAATCTAGGGTTTCATGCATTTTTCTAAGACAACCCTACTTGATTCCCTTATAAATGGGACTTCAAGTCATGTCAATTATCCTTAACTCAATTTTAATCAAATGCATGAATGATTATGACATTAATGATGATATAAATAAGCATATGCTCATAATCATGATGTCATGACATAATATGAAATCTAAAAACACATGACATTAATCCTTAATCCTAAAACATGATCATGACATATAAATGAGGAAAAATAAACATGATGTCATGTCATGACATATGACAAATCAAGACATGGCAAGTAAGATATAAAGGTATATAATACCTAAATTTTAATATTAATTGTCATTTGATATAATTAAGTACATTTTGCCATAATGCTACTAATCTCCCATGTGTGCCAAAAATCCAAAATGACACACTAAGACCTCTAATCCTAAATTGTGCCAATTCAATTGATTTTTCATAATCCCAAACATACATTGGCACATCCTAAAATCTTTTAGGATTATAATCAAAATATATTTCTAAGGTATCTATAACCTTGAAAATAATCCTAAAGTGTCACCTTTATCATGGTTGAGTTAACTACCCACCCAATCAAGGTTGACACACCCTAAACCCATCTAGCGTGAATCAATCACGCTCTTAGGAACCCAAAACCTATTTGAGCTCCTAGAGTTTACTAGGTATTCCTTAGGGATGACCTCCCTAGATACCCTTCTAATGACCCTCCCAGGCTTAGAAGCTTTGGTCATTGTGGTCTTGCCATGGTTAACCTTAGGGATTGCCTCCCTAATAACCTTCTTAGTGGCCACCCTAGGTTTCCTAGAAACCCTAGCCACTAGGCACTTACCATGGTTACTCTTAGGGATAACTTCCCTAGTAACCTTGGTCTTCCTAAACCTAGTTAGTGTTCCATAATCTAATGGAACACTATGATAAGTCACCTTAGGCTTAGGTTTGTGACCCAAACCTTTCTTGCCCTTGGTTGACTTTTGTCTTTTAGGTCCTAGGTGTTGACTTTAAGATTTGGACCTTTGACTTTGACCATTAGACCTTTGAAATTGATTTTGTATATTCCTAAGGGTCTTTTCCAATTTCTCAAGCCTTGACCTCAAGACTTGATTTTCTAACTCTAATTGCCCAATTGATTTTTGATTAAGTTTTTGGGCATTACCATTTTCTTTAGGAATATGCCTACCCTTCTTATGGTTAATGCCTAAGTGGTTTTCTATTTTCCTAATGCTTTCCTTAGGAAGAGTTTTTCTAGGGACATTAGTCCCAAATTTCTCCTTTCTTGAAAAATTGACCCTCTTGGCTCCTAAGCAAAATTCCTTACTTTTAGCATGCTCTTTATGATAAATAGCAAGACTATTAAAATTATTCCTAACATGCTTTTGACTATAAGAATTAGAAAGAGCATTACTAAAATATATCTTAGGGTTAACCTTAGCTCCCCTTACATGTGATGCTCCATTTTGAGCATTTTTCTCTCCCTTCTTGCATTGACTCCGGTAATGCCCCTTTGAGTTGCACTTGAAGTATATGACATGCTCCTTGCTCTTTTGACTTGGGGCACCAACATCCTTGACTTTTGGAGCCGGTTGAGCCTTCTTTACCCTTTTTGGACACTTACTCTTGTAGTGTCCGGATTCCCTGCACTCAAAGCAAATTATATGTTTTTTATTTAAAACCATATTGCTTGAGTTACCTAGGGTGGTTGTAGGTGTCGGAATCGGATTTTGAGCTTCTTCATATTGACCGGATGTCGAAGCTTCTTCTTGATGTTCCAGTGTGGAAGTTCTCTCCTCCTCCTCAATCCTAGAGGTGGATGCTTCTTCCACCTCTTCTGATTCGGATGTTGATTTTCTATCAACCTTCGAATCCTCAAGCTCTTTGGATGACGATGTACTTGCTTCTTTTTGAGCTTGGGAGGGTGAGCACTCTTCTTCTTCTTCTTCTTCTTGAATTGAGTGAAGCTCTTCATGGAATTTTGTCAATTTTTCCCATAGCTCTTTGGCGTCTAGATATTCACCTAGCCTAGACAAAACATCATTAGGTATCAAATCTTCTAAAAGTTTTGTTACCTTGGCTTCAGTCTTGAATTTTAGCCTTTGCTCTTGGGTCCATTTCTTTAACTTGAGGACTTCTCCTTCGTTCGGTACGTATTGCTGCCACCTCCGTCAGCCATGTGCCAAGGCTCTATGTCCATCATCAAGAATGTTACCATTTAATTTTCAGTAACACATTTAATTTCGAACTCACCGAGAAAAAAATATAATATTGGGAATTATATTCTCAGGAACACAGTGGTCTTGGAATTTAAATTTTTAGTACCACATACAATATTAAGCTCGCTTAGAAAAAAATGGTGCTGAAAATTATATTCTCAGAAATACAGTAGACCTGAGATTTAAATTTTCAGTACCACGTACAATATCAAGTTGGCTAAAAAAAAGATGGTGCTGAGAATTATATTACCGGGAACACAGTAGTGTTGAAAATTATATTACCAGGAATATAATGGTGCTGGAATTTAAATTTTCAACACTACGTACAATATTAAGATGGCCGAAAAAAAGATGGTGTTGTGAATTATATTACCAGGAACATAGTGGTATTGAAATTTAAATTCTCATCACCACGTACAAATATCAAACTGGCAAAAAAAAAATGGTACTAAGAATTATATTTCCAAAAATACAGTGGTCATGAGATTTGAATTCCCAGTAACACGATTGGATGGCTCAGAATTTCGGATTGTGGCTCGGATGCATACAAAATCTCAGTATTAATTACATGTTTATTTTTCGATAAAGATAAAAAAGGAACGAGATGTGCTCTTTAGTAAATATGAAATTTAAAATTTAAATTGCACTTTTTGATAAATTACCAAAGTAATTATATATTTGCGAAGTACCACATTGACCCTCTGAAAATTAGGAGTCAGTAAGGAAACAATCTACTCCATCATGCCTGATTTGCACGAGATGGTGTATGGAACCTAGGGTAAACGCTTGACAAGGGTAAAATTTGTTTACTTGCCATGTCTAAAGATCAACACGACCCAAGTATATACGATGAATCCACTATACCCAAAGAGTGTCTTTGTTATGTTGGATGTTCCACAAGATACGTGTAAATATATAATGCCGAGTTTTGTGTTTGAAGTTTCCTCAAACCATATCTCTTTTTTCTTCGAAAGGTATTTAGAAGCCCATGAGATAGGAGATTGTTTTGATGTACAAACAAAGGATATGCATATAGAGTATAACTTGGGCACTATATAACTGGAGGTAGACATAATGAAAAATCCAAAACACTCGACGGCTTGCAGGATTATCTTGACTAGCTCTAACTTTTCAGTGTAGAAGTGAGATGTTCAACTACCAAATCAATTAAAACACTATAGTTTGTCATATGCAACTACTTTGCTATCAAAGATATGCCCAAATATCTGAAGAGGAATGTCTCAAAATTGGAAGCCTGATATCTCTGGTAATTTGAGTTCATCAGCCCTCGTCATATATATATGAATCTCCAAATATTGTAGGCGGTCAATTATGTGTGTGACGATGGACTCATTTCTATGTCCCAAAATTAGTAAGTCATTAGTATATACCATATATGTGACTTTAGTCCTTGCGTACATCAGATGTAGATGAAACATTATCTATAGGGATACTTACCACAATATGTTGGAGAATGCCTCAAGACAGATGCAAAAAATAAACGATGATAGTGGGTCACCTTGCCCTCTAGTTTCTCATAAATATTCATTTATCTCTCTGTTGATGACCACTAAAAATGTAGCAGTGACACACTCCATAATCTAATCTATGTATAGGGAAATCAAAAAAATCTTCATTGCAATCCTTAAGAAGTGCTAGTCCACTGTGTCAAAATTGTTTTAGAGATCTACCCTATGAACGCATCATGGTGAGATTCGCTTCCTTGCATACTTCCTCGAAACACTTGCTCAAGATGAATGTTACTATAATAGACGTCTCCTCCACAAATGTTGCCTAGGCTAGGTCCAATATGCTACCTATAACATCTGTCATCATTGAGCTAAAATCTTCAAGATGACCTTGCACACAATTGTACAATATGAGATGGGCTTGTAGTCTAAAATAAATAGGGCATGGACAACCTTGGAAACTAGCATAATAAGTGTATGATTCTTTATTTTCATTATTTTGAAGTGAACCTACAAGATTTTTTTATTTAATTTAAATGATCAAATATTGTCGAAATAATTAATTAAAATAATATATTGTTACTAGTTGAGCGATTTGACCATTTGTGCTAAAGAGTTTAAATCAAGTTTGGCCTTATGAACTAATGTTGTATCTAAGTATGCAGGGATATGAGACACTTTAGAGGTCGAAAGATGAGGAGTATCAGACACAACTACACTTGGAGTAGAAGATGCAAGGAATTACATGCATGGGAAGGAAATCAATGGGCTTGATGCATTTCATAGATGAGAAACTTAGTGGAAGAGTACATTTGTAGTGCAAAAAGAAAGCACATAGAGTGAGTTAGAAGGGCTCAGTATATCTGAGAGACAAAAAGCCAAGAGGAAGTCTACACAAGTAAGCTATTGTGAGATGGGTTGATTGAAACTTTAATTGGGTGAAAGTTAGAAGTGAATTTAGGGGAACTCAATCTTAATAGACATGAGTAAAAGTTTTGAGTGATTGGAAAAGTTAAATGGTCGACTGGAACTTCAATTGATCAATAATGTTTTCAGGTAATTGGAATTGGAGCTGACTCAGTTAGCATTGTGATCTAGGTTAGATAGGAGTAAGGCGATCAATTGACTAGAAAAGATTTTTAGTTGACTAAAAAGGTGGCAACTCAATCAGTCAAGTGTGTAAATCAGATGTAAATGAGGTGACCGGAAGCTACCACTTCAACAACTTTGGATAAATGAGATGCTTTTGTGAATGAAGTCGAAGGAACAAGTCAAACCCATACAGTGACTAATAAGGATTTTCAATTGATTGGAATTGTGTCATGTTAGCTGAAATGGATAATGAAGCATCTTGTAAAGGAGCATATAAAGAAGATAAAGAAGCTCCCAGGGCAAACCAGATGACTAGTGCAACCGTGTTAATGCTTGAAAGGGTAAGGGGTCGATTTTTGGAGGTGACGACCAGACTACCGATGACTCTGTATTTCTGCGCTAGCCACCTGGGACCTGATTTACCCCCTCCACACGTAGGGGCAACGGTGGGAGGCTGCTAATGTGGCGATTCTATTTTTTTTTTTTATAAAGAAGATAAAGAGGTTCAAGGCACAATGCCAACACACATAATACAAGAATTGCATTCTTTTTTCTTAGGCTTTTAGTGCCTTTAGTTTCTTATATTATTTTACCTATTTACTTGTTAATGCAATTGCCCTCTAGTTAAAGTTGACTAGGCTAGAATTGAATTTAAATGTTTGAGCAATATGTGTTGATGATCAAATAATATTCTCAATGAGGAGATTTTTATTCAAAGGTGACTAAGCTCGATTTGTTGGAAAGATTATTATAGAAGGAAAATGTTGGTTCGATAGTTTAGCGAGAAGTCCAAATGAATTAAAGAGGACCAAACACTTATTATGAGAGGTGAAGTCCAAGTGGATCAAACACTTGACATGAGATAGAAAATAAAGTTCAAGTGGGTTATAGTGGATTAGACACTTGGCATAAGACGAGTAAATCAAGTGGATCATGACGGATCAAATACTTAGTAAGTAATGAAAATCCTAATAGAACATGGAAGACCAAATGTTATTTTACATGGATAAAAGCTTTAATAAGTTAGAAAGGTTAATGAGAATAAATGTTTGGCAATGATAAAGTCTTAACGGGTTAAGATTGATCGGATGCTTGACACAAGAAGAAAAAATCAAACCGGTTAAGAAAGATCAAATGTTTGACAATGATAAAATCCCAACAGGTGAAGGTCGATCGGATGCTAGACCAGTAAAGTCTTAGAAGGTCAAAGATGATTGAATACTAAGTAAGAGAAGTCTTGATAGGTTATGGTCAATTGGATACCAAACAAAGTGAGATTTCAATTTTAAAAAGATTGAAATAGAGTATCAGCTGACTGTTATAGAGTATCAATCGATTGATAAATTGTAAATCCTAAAATCCAAGAATTGAAGGGATTTATAGGGATTTTAGGTGTAAGCAATTGATTGTTAGAAATTTTACAGTCAAGTGATGCACTCAAATTCTATCCAAATTGACTAATCATAATTATTCGATTAGTGTCAATGTTCGAGCGAACAAAAGGTTTAGCAATCGACTGCATGACTCAATTGTTTAGACAACCATCGATTGATGATAATCAACAATCAATAGATGTGGTTAAAGTTGAGATAGAAAACCCTATTTTTAGGTGTAATATTCAGATCTATAATGAAGCAATCGGCTAATGGACTTTAACAGTCAAATGTTAGATGGAAATCAACCTTGACCAAAAGGGTATAAAGGTTTGTGGAGGATTTCATACGCCAATTTTTAGGGGTTATAAAAGAGAGTATTGCTACTTTTAGACCTCGTAAGTGATACGCACGAACGCGACCTCAAATCTCGCGACGGAGACGTTGAGGACTCAAAGCGCGCGCTTGCACTCAACGCCCACAAGTGCACAGATGTCGTCAAGTAATAAAGATTATCGATCCCACATGGACTGGGATTCGAATATCAATATATTCAGTGGTTGTAATTGTTCGGACGTAACTCTAAGAGGTTTCAATTGGTGAGGGATGTCGGTGGACTTTACTCTATATGGTGTCACACGGAGGAGGAAGGGAGTGTGCTAAGGTCTTCAAAGGTGATTATAGGACTTCAGTTTCGCTTGTATATCACAAAACAATGCTGTCAATTGGTGTTGTCTAGACGTTTATCTATGATTTTGTGGAAGGGACATCATACACTCTCTCGATGAGCCGCCGCATCTACCGGGAGCTATCTCTACCTAAAAGGATGGGATAGACGATACAAGGATGTCAAATCAATCCCTACGATGAATCGTTTCCGATTCCACCACACCCTTCTACCCACAGTTACAGGAGATCAGGTTTACCCCTAGGTTCCTTGTATAAAATCTCCTAAATCTTAGATACAAGGGTTGTCACACCTCGTATCGCCTAAGCACAGCAGATAGAAAACCAAACACGCATAGATATAATAAAAACAACTACCAATTGTCAAATCAAACTTAAAGGCAGAATTTAACATGAACCAATATTGTAATGTGCACACAAGCTACTCCCTAATCATAGAATCGAAAGTACTACTCCATGTATATGAAGGAAGAATCACAAAACATATTTATGTTCAAATACATAAGGAATAAAACGTAGGAACAAAGAATTACAATGCTTTCGTGGTCTTCTCTTCGGCGTTGAAGTGCAAGGCGTGGACCTCCGGCGATGTTCATCCTCCCCGTTGTGAGTTCCCGAAGCTTTTTAGGGCTTCGGCATGCTGTCCTAGCCGTCGTGCCTCCCCCCTAGGGTTTGGGCGGAGCCATCCTTATATAGACATCACTCGGACCGCTGTAAAATCCAAAAAAACCCTAGTCGCGCAAATCTGGCGAGCCGCCACATGGCCGTGTGGAAACACACGGGCAGGCCGTGTGCGGCCCTGAGGTGGCTGATCTCGTCCATTGGGCATGACCGTGTGTAGTCACATGCTCTGGTCGTGTCCCATTTTGCGTCTAGCTATAAAATGTCCTTCTTTTGCTTCGAAAGTGCGCCTTTTCCCCCAAAATGCTATCCTGTACACAAAAGTACAAAGAGCAGACCTCCGAACCAGAAAATAGGAAATGCATGCAAAATAGAGTGACATATGCATGAAACTAACATAAAAATGTAATGAGTTGTGAGCGAAAACTACTCCTAAAATCCTATATGTTTTTCTCACATCACTTCCCCCAGACTTAAATCTTTGCTTGTCCTCAAGCAAAGCTCAGTGCCATGAAATTTTAAAAAGATATTGTTTCATACTTAGCATGTTAACTAAATTTATCAAGTGGTATTTTCAATCAAAGAAAAATAGATATGTTCTACGAAATTCACTAAGTTAGCTTCTCGTGCACATGCTAAGCGAATCTTCTTAGGGGATACTCGTTCCATGGTAAGTTAAATCGTCATCCTATAGCTTTACTAAGGTCTCCGACTCTTAGGTACTTACCTGCCCAAAGCGAGGGTCGTTCCCTAGATCTAGCACAAAGTCTCAAAGGCGTGCTCGGTATTGAGAGAAATTGGTAGGTGTTTCCCCAGTAACCTAACTTGGTCTCAAAGGGGCACCTAACTATTTCCACCCACGATAACTATTTTTTTATCCCTCATAATCTCTTTTCCTTCTTTCCTTTCTCTTTTTCATTTCTTTTTCTCTTTTTTCCCCTTTTTTTTCTACTCACCGGGATTTTGATTTTTCCGAATGGGCTTACACAATCCGAGCATCTCCAGTAACTAAAATGCTAAACCTAGAGTCACCTATGGATTCCAAAGTACTGGACTACTAAGATGAATCATAACTAGGTATATACTAGATTTTTCCCTTTCAGAGTGTTTGACATGTATAGGTGTAAAAATAGAAGCTGACCAGTGTTAGTCTAGAACATTCATTAGATCAAATAAAATAAAATACCACGAGATAAATAAAGTTACACTACTCATGGAAATAACTCATGAAGAAGACTTTTAAAAATACTACTGAGGCAGCTTTACAGATAACAAAAGCTAAGTACTGAAAGAAACTCAACAACCCATGCATGAATAAATGAATAAAAACACCAGAAAAGAAACTACTGCTAGGAAACAAAACAAAATATACTTTGGGACCCCCCAGACTTAAATGAAAATATACCTCTAGTATGGTGGACGAGGTGGAAAGTCTGGGAGCCTCGGCATCTCTGGATCCTGGGAGAATCTGCTGCTGAGCCGCCGATGCCACATGTACATGTGGTCGATCTGGGAGCTGGTGGATGCAGCGGCTGCTCGGTGCTCCTCGTCCCTAGCCCACTGCGTCTGTTGGGCATGCATGTGTTGCCTCATCTCCCTGCGGTAGGCGGTTTCATCCTGGCGACGAATAGCCTCCTCTTGGAAGTATATACGGGCCTCGTCGTAGAACTCCATAGCCCACTGGAAGTGCTCCCGGAAACCCTGGAACTTCGCCTATGTGTAGGCGCTCTGCTCCTCCCATCGCTACCTCTGCGTCTGCTGCTCGGCGTATATATTGTCGAGGCGCGATCGGAACTCTGAGAAATCATAGACCGACATACCTGCAACCTGCTCAAAAGTAGAAAAAGGTGGCGGTGCAGGTGCAGGCTCATGTCGACGTGGACTAGGTGGGCTCCTATGCATGTGTGGACTAGAGGGAGAGTGATATAAAGGTGGAGAGATGGGTGCCAATGTGGATGGTCCCTCATGTGGAGGGGACTCCACTATCAGGTCTAAACGCTAGTTGATGCATATAGCAATGGTGGTACGATCCGGGTCAGGGAGCCTAAGGGCCGTCAGATTTTTCCTTACAAAGCATAAGGAGTCTCCTTCTCTCACAATCATTTTCATGGTCATGCACACTCCTAGGTCGATCCTAGGGCTCCCCTCTATATTCTCTAATGCAGTGTAATCGTACCCCATCCTATGACAAATGTGGATAAGTAGGCCTCCCACATTAATCTCTCATCGTGCTGCTTTGCCCATCTTCACTAAGTGTCTGATGAAGTGAGACCCTACATCGATGCTACTCCTTTCTTGTAGCATGTCCCAGAGGCAAAGCAACTCGCTAGCTCTAACTACACCGTCACTCTCCCCACGACCAAATATAGTATTGGCCATGATGCGGTAGAGGTATCGAAAAATGAAGTTTTGGAGGCGCGATGCTTTGACCCTAGATGGGTCATAAGCGTGCTCCCTCGTCAACTCAGTCCAGACTATCCGAGAGTTAAACCCAATAGGGATTCTTCTCTCTCCCCCACTTGGCAAGCCAAAACATGAATTCCATTGGTGAAGGGTCCATTCGTGCATCAATGTTAAAAATCCTAAAAGTTATCCTACCCTCTTCGCTCTCTCTACCCGTTAAAATTTCCTCCTCTAAGGAACTCAAAAACTCTAGAACTATCCTACGGTAGGTTGGGTGCCCTATTCCTATCATCTCTTCCCACCCCACTTTTGCAAATAGGGCTTGAATATCACCCAACAATTCTAAAGACTCTAGCAAATCTTCATCTAAGTACCTAGTAGTAGTGAGTTTACGAGTAGAAAGCATATTATATCTATCTCTATGTTCATTGTTGCGAAAAAGAAGAGTGGGTAGGGCGTTACCCTCCTCCGGAGCTTGAGGGGTGTCAGCTCTCCTTGTTCGTCGCTCCGAGGCATCGGATTGAGGTGCTACATGCTTGGACCTCCTCATCCTTGCTTCTTTTGGCTTCCTTAGAGGTTAAAAGTGCTTCTAGATGGTGGGGAAGATGAAACCACACGGCTAGGGCAAGAGATTTTGAAGCACATGGCACAATGGGGTGAAAACACATGGCTTGCCCCTTTTAACCTCGCACGACATGGCCATGTGAAAACATACGGCCAGGCCGTGTGCGCCTCGGGTCAGTCGGGCATGGCTGTAGGAAAACACATGGTCAGGCCGTGTGTCTCCATTTTTCGCCCATTTATGCACCACGATCCGAACTTTCTCATACACTTCGCTATATAGGCTAATATGGATTTCATTTTTGCCTAGCAAAGTTCTTTTCTAGTCCTAACTCTAAATGAGATGGATATCAAAACTAAAATCTAACAAATGCATGCAATACAATCAAGGGGAAATCTAAAACTAAACTTGGGTTGCCTCCCAAGAAGCGCTTTGTTTAAGGTCATTTAGCTCGACCGCACTCCACTATCAACTTGGCTCTGGAGGTTCAGTGAACCTCCATTCATCCGTCTCGGGATCTTCATCCGGTGGCCCTGGCTTCATTCTGCTAAACGTGAAGCCATCGAGGTAGGAAGCCATGTGCTCCGAAAGGCTGAAGAGGATGATCTCCCCATCTACCTCCAGGGAGATTTGGTGTGCCTTCACATCTATGCACGCCCTTGCAGTCGCTAGAAAAGGTCTTCCCAGAATGATAGAATTCTGGGGATCCGGTCCTGCGTCCAGTATGATGAAGTCTGTGGGTATCACGAAATCCTCAATCACCATAGACACATGTGCCAACAAGCCGACGGGCTCCTTGACTGAGTCATCCCCCATACGAATACCAAGATTCGCTGGTTGGAGCCCATTCAGTCCCATCTTCAGATAGTATGCGTAGGGCATCACACTGACTGATGACCCCAAGTCGCATAGTGCTTCATTGAAGCTCTCCCCATAAATTGAGCAGGGGATAACAAATTCACCGGGGTCCTCAAGCTGTAGTGGAACCTTATCTTCAATTTCAACTTGATCAGGTAGGGTGGTAATCATGGTTGCACACCCCTTGGCAAATTTTTTACTCTGCCCCACTACTTCCTCTTTAGCTTGACTCCGCTCGAGTGATAACGGAGAGCTCTTCACAGGTTGTGACACGGATTGGACTATCTGGGCCACTTGTGTCTCCAACATCCTTGTGTGACTTGTAAGACCGTCAACGATGGCCTTCAAGTCTCTGAGTGATTCTTCATATTTCTGATGTTGGCGACGAAATTCCTCATTGGCCTTAGTCTGGGTAGCAATGAAGTCCTCCATCATCGCCATTCGATCTGACTTCGTGGTCAGCCCATTGCCCTGCTGCTGTCCATACCCCCCTGATGGTTGGGAGGTTCCCGAGTTATTCTTATAGGAGAAATTTGAGTGATTTCTCCATCCGGGATTATAGGTATTGAAGTATGGGTTGTTGGGCCTTTGGTCGCAGTTCCCAACCGCATCACAGTGCTCGATCTTCTCGTCTAGGGTTCCCTGCCCTCCATGGTGGTCCTCTCGATATGCTGTCGCTCCCTCTCCGAAGTTAATGGAAGCGCATGCAGATGAAGGATTCATAGATTCGAATCGTCTGCTGAGCGCGTCCATCCTTACTGCTAGGTGGTCTATGAAGTTGACAGTGTATCGTCCCGCTGCAGGTGTTGGTTGACCATGTTCGGAAGCCCATTGATGGTGGTTCTGAGCCACTTTTTCAATCAGCTCTTTCGCTTCCTCTATGGTCTTATTCATCAGTGCTCCTCCTGCGGCAGAATCTAGGGACATCTTCGTGGTGTAAGTGATCGCATTGTAGAAAATATGGATCACCAGCCACCTTTCCAGTCCATGGTGGGGGCATTGGTAGAGTATCCCCTTGTAGCGATCTCAAGCCTCGAATAAGGACTCCCCCTCCTTCTGGTGGAAGCTCGTACTAAGATGACACATGTGAGCAATCTTTCTTGGTGGGAAGCATTTGTTCAAAAACTCCTGCTCGCATTGCTTCCATGTAGTGATGCTGCCAGAAGGTAGGGAGTAAAGTCATGCCTTAGCCTTATCCCGCAATGAGAACGGGAATAGGCTCAGGCGGATCGCGTCCGTAGGGACTCCGTTCATTTTTATTGTTGAGCAGATTTCTGAAAATGTCTCTAGGTGCCGGTTCGGGTCGTCAGTCGCAGCTCCCCCGAATTGACTCTGATGGATCATATGTATAAGCGCTGGTTTAAGTTCAAAGTTATTCGCCGAAATAGATGGTCCAGCTATACTCGACCTAAATCCTCTAGCGCTAGGAGCTGCATAATCCCGCAGAGGTCGGCTACCTATGTTCACTTCGGATGCGACTTGATCCTCCATCCTTCTCTGCTCTGCTTTCCAGCGATGAAAGGTTCGTTCGATTTCTACGTCGATCGGAATCAGGTCTCCCGATCCTAAGCGTCTAAGCATACGAAAAACCGAGCCACAAAAATTAGGAGCGCTACCCTATTCTAAGAGCAGAAAAAAAAAACAATCTAGCTAAGCAAAATCTAAGATGCAATAAGGAAATAGAAAACTACTGCTAAAAGTAAAAACTAAATCTAAATATGGAAAATATAGAACTAAAGCAAAGGAAGCAAACTAAAAAGAAAATAAAGCAAGTAAATAAATCTAATCCTAAATCCGATCCAATTTACCACTGTTAGATTTGATATCAAATCGATCAGTCCCCGACAATGCGCCAAAAACTTGATGCGTACGAACGTGGCCTCAAATCTTGCGACGGAGACCGTCGAAGACTCAAAGCGCGCGCTCGCGCTCAACGCCCGCAAGTGTACGGATGTAGTCAAGCAACAAAGATTATCGATCCCACATGGACTGGGATTCGAATATCAATATATTCCGTGGTTGTAATTGTTCGAATGTAACTCTAAGAGGTTTTGATTGGTGAGGACTGTCGGTGGACTTTACTCTATACGGTGTCACACGGAGGAGGAAGGGAGTGTGTTGAGGTCTTCAAAAGTGATTCTAGGACTTCGGTTTCGCTTGTGTATCACAAAACAATGTTGTCAAATTGGTGTTGTCTAGACGTTTATCTATAGTTTTGTTGAAGGGATATCATACACTCTCCCGATGAGCCGCCGCATCTACCGGGAGCTATCTCCGCCTAAAAGGACAGGATAGACGGTATGAGGATGCCGAATCAATCCCTACGATGAACCGTTTCCGATTCCACCGCACCCTTCTATCCACAGTTATAGGAGATCAGGTTTACCCCTAGGTTCCTTATATAAAATCTCCTAAATCTTAGATACAAGGGATGTCACACCTCGTATCGCCTAAGCACAGCAGATAGAAAACCAAACACACATAGATATAGTAAAAACAACTACCAATTGTCAAATCAAACTTAAAGACAGAATTTAACATGAACCAACATTGTAATGTGCACACAAGCTACTCCCTAATCCTAGAATCGAAAGTACTACTCCATGTATATGAAGGAAGAATCACAAAGTATGTTTATGTTCGAATACATAAGGAATAAAACGCAGGAACAAAGGATTACAATACTTTCGTGGTCTTCTCTCCGGCGTTGAAGTGCAAGGCGTGGACCTCCGGCGGCATTCTTCCTCCCCGTTGCGAGTTCCCGAAGCTTTTTAGGGCTTCGGCGTGTCGTCCTAGCCGTCGTGCCTCCGCCCTAGGGTTTGGGCGGAGCCATCCTTATATAGACATCACCTCGGACCGCTGCAAAATTTGGAAAAACCCTAATCGCACAAATCTGG
The DNA here is from genome assembly GCA_025175895.1 of Wurfbainia villosa. Classification (NCBI taxonomy): domain Eukaryota; kingdom Viridiplantae; phylum Streptophyta; class Magnoliopsida; order Zingiberales; family Zingiberaceae; genus Wurfbainia; species Wurfbainia villosa. The sequence goes on along the minus strand of CM045987.1, from coordinate 2,281,273 downwards.
CGGGCCGCCACACGGCCGTGTGGAAACACACGACCAGGCCGTGTATAGCCCTAGGGTGGCTGATCTCGCCCATTGGACATGACCGTGTAGCCACACGCCCTGGTCGTATCCCATTCTGCGTCTAGCTTCAAAATGTCCTTCTTTTGCTCCGAAAGTGCGCATTTTTCCCCCCGAACTGCTATCCTGCACACAAAAGTACAAAGAGCAGACCTCCGAACCAGAAAATAGAAAATGCATGTAAAATAGAGTGATATATGCATGAAACTAACATAAAAATGTAATGAGATGTGAGCGAAAACTACTCCTAAAATCCTATATGTTTTGCTCACATCAGTAAGACAATCCAAAAGTAACAAATAACATATTATTTAGGTTTCTTTTTATTTCTTTTGTACATTTGTACGTGGTTGGTATTATTTATTAGCACGAATGTTATAAGAGATTTCTTCGCCAAAGTACTTGAGAAGAAAAAAATATAGTGAAATATTATTACGATGTTAGACTATTGAGTAAGAATCGAGAATTTAGAATCATATAAAAATTGATTTGTATTTATTTATATTATATTATTTTATTTTATCTTTGATGTATACTAATCCTTGTAGAGAAGACCAAAGATAAATCAAAAATGGATATGCATTCCCTCTAGCGACATAACTATACTCTGAAACTTCTCTACTTCTGTAAAAAAAAATAAAAAATGTTTAATTGACTCCATGCCCATAAGCTATAGCTAGCAATTTAAGGGTTGCCCACTGCGTAAATTATTATATTTTGATTTAACTAATTTTTCTTATATTATTTATGTTTTAATTAATTTTGATTTGGAGGTCTGCTATTCCCATTCTCTCTCTTGCTATATTTATTTTTTAATATAATTGGATTAGCATCATAGAAAATAATTAATTTAAATAATCTATATAATGAAAAAGGAAAATAGGTAAATTTAAAACTATCAAAAGTCCATCTCATATAATTACATTTTGAACAAAATCTGATTATTTTTAAATAAAATAAAATATCTTTTTTTAATACATATTTTATTTTTAAAAATACATTCTTTACTTATTAAATTTATCTTTTACTATATATATATATATATATATATATATATATATATATATATATATATATATATATATATATATATATATATATATATATAGAATTTCCGGCTTGAACGACCGCGACGCACGGGCAAGAGCGGCGCCATCACGGCCGCACGCATCCGGTCGGAATCCCGCCATGGACGGACCGGAGCGACTGGTCGTCGGCGGCGATTCCGGCCACAATTTGGTCGAATCCGCCCGACGCGGCCAAATCGGCCGCTCGATTCGGCGATCGCGATTCGCCCGCTGACGGCCGAATGGCCGCCTTGATCAGTCGACGGACCGGCTTACGCTGGTCCGTCCGCCACCGAGTGAAGGGGGAGCTTCATCCTCATCTATATCGGAATCGGAGGAAGAGGACATGGAAACTATGGTAACAAATCTCTCACCCAATAAAATAGTTTACATGATTTCTAGCCTTACTAAGGACTTATTTAGGGCTAAGAAAAAGAATAAAAGCATGCTAGATCAAATTAAGGCTTTAGAAAATAAATTAGAACAAGCACGTTTAAATGACAATAATGATGATGCATGCTCACATGACTATATGTCATTTGATGTTAATGATGCATGCATAGAGGAAAATAGGGCCTTAAGAGAGAAAGTAGATCATTTAACCAAAGCCCTAGAAAAATTCACCATAGGCTCCAACACCCTTAACATGATCATAGGGAGCCAAAGGGCAAGTTACAATAAGAAAGGCCTAGGATATAAGGAAAATAAAAATGAAAAGACCTATAAATGTTTAATTGCTAGTGGTCAAGATAAAAAGAAAACAATAGCTAGAAAATGGATCTCTAAGGAATTTTTAGTGAACCCAATAGGAAAGAATTTATTTTGGGTTCCTAAATCCATCCTTAAGGGTTAGGAAAACCCTAGGATAGTCAACCATAAGGATTTCACCTATATCATATTTTTGGTTGACTTAGGATGATGGGACAAAATTTTTGAAATAGTGTTGGGTGATGATAATGCACCCTTAAATAGTTTAAATCATGCTCAACACTTAGCGCTATTTGACACTCATTTTTAGCATAGTATTGGGTGATGATAATGTGCCCATAAATTGATAATAATGCTTAAATCATGATAGTTAATATAATTGTTATATATGCTTGCAATCATGATTTATGATCTTGATATTTGATATATAATCATGGGCATTAGGGTTTAAATCATGCTTTGGGTGATACTTGACTTCTATTATCATAATTCATACCTAATGCATGATCACAAATTGATGAATACAATTGTTTCATGATCATAATGTGAAATCAATGCATATATATTTTTATGATCATATGGGATGTTAGGATGATACTTAACCTTGTGTAGAATTGCATGAAATTAATGGTTAAGTATATATAAATACCTTTAGGATACATCTCACACTCACCATAGGCTACCTTGATTGAAAACATAGCATGGGTGAGATGATAGGATGATACTAATGGTCCACTAATGCTTATGGCATTTAGATGGTCATGTAAAGTATCAAAAGAGTAATAATAGATCAATCATGGGGAAGACTTATGTTTAATTCATAAACATATTTCTCAAAGATCATGGTTAGATATTTCATATGTTTTCAAAACAATTTCTTACTTTAAAATCTGTGTGTTCATGTTTTGAAACAATTGAAAGCAAAACTAGGTGTTAAAATTGATACAAACTTGATCAAAAACCTAGTTATTTTTGAAGCTTTTGAATTTTTGGCAAATCCTTGAAAATATAATGAATTTTCATGAAAACTCATTTTTCACTAATAAAGGACCTTAAAAGAAATGTGTTTTTAAAATTTCACTATTTTTTGAATCTTCTGAAATTTATAGTGCATTTCTGAATCTCGTCCAGAAAATCTGAAAAACTGATTTTACTAGCAGTCGACTGATGTACTGTGTACGAGCATAGTAACCTGATTTTATTAGGTTTTTGATTGATTTTTGGTTTGATTTTCTCTAGACTTGATGTCATACTTATATAAACTTTGTTTAATATTTTTGATGATGTCAAAGGGAGAGAAATATATATGTTTAAGTAAGGGAGAAATATTTAGGGGGAGAGTTGCTAATCATGTTATTTACATGTTTTCTTGCCTTAATATTGTTATCAAATGTTTACCTAACTTAAACGGATTGCCACACATCAAAAAGGGGGAGATTGTTAGCGCAATCGACCCGTGATATGGTTTTGATGTGTGTGGCAAAGGGTTTAAGTTAGGTTGTTATTACGATTTGATATGTGTGTTGAAGTCATGCAGGACTTAGTAATTCGCACATGAAGCTTTGGCGGGTTCACCATGTTGGGTTTCCGGCACCGCGGCGAGTGTGTGTTCGAACATGTTTCGTAAACATGTGCACAGCGGAAGAAATAAAAATAATAAATCTATATTTATTACAACACACACATCACACGCATGCATAGTACAACATGTGTAGACATAACCGTAAATTTAAATTTTGCAATAAAAAGAAATTTAACTACGTATACCTTTCGTATCACGTGTAGCGGGAACGACATCAACCGGAACGATCCTCGCTAGAATCGTCTCTATCCGTATCCACGCCGAGTATCTTCGGGATGACTTCACTAAGTCACGAGCCTCGTCTTCGTACGGGTTACTAGCCTCGTGTTGAAGACGATGTGATCGAGAGAGGATCACGATCCGAATCCAAATTCGGATCCAAAAACGAGTCATCAAAACTCGCTTCTCCGGAGAGGTATTCGTCAACCGTTTGACGAATCCTTCGTCCTCCACCTCTGAGGATTACCGGAGATCGAATCCCCGGTATGTAAGGCGCTGTCGGAGCTCCAACTGTCGTCCAAACGACGCTCCGACGAGAGGGAAACAAGCTGTCCAGAAAACTGGACAGCTTTGGTGGAGAAATTAGGGCCGGCCAAAAAGGTAGGATGAAGCTCACCTTGATGTCAAACCCAAAGGAGATCACCGGAGCTCCTCCGGCAACTGATCGACGCTGGCAAGAGTGAAGGTCAGCACCTTCTGGACACCGGCCAAGGAGCTTCAAGGGGGGCGGCGGCAAGGAGGAGGGTTGGCGCCGAATTCACCAAGGAGAGGAGGTGGGCGGCAACTAGGTTAGGACTTTTTGGATTAGGGCTTAACAATCCCTTAAGCCCTCTTTTATAGAGAACTAATTCTCTTAATGGTTATTGGATCATAATCATAAGGCCCGTTAACCCGCTCCATTAACTTAAGTTAAAATAAACCAAACCATGATGGTTTATTTTAAGTTAAAACGAACTGAACCAACTTTTGGTTCATTCGTTTAAAATAAACCAAACCCTTTGGTTTATTCTCCTCCATTGGATTAGAACCAAACCATTTTGGTTCATCCATTATGTCTTCATAAGACACGGCCCATCCACGCTTCCATTGCATCAAACGATTTTCATGCTCGCTTTATGTTTGGTCCAACCAAACATAGTTTCTCTCGGTCTGAGAATCTCATTCTCAAGCTCGTTTTAAATCCTTTGGATTACACTCGTTGTGCGTGTGACCAAATAGGTTCTCGGTTTTTGTTGGCCGTCTATAATTAACCATTTATAGAGCGATCATGAGTGGCACCTAGTAGTACATCATGATCCCCGATTAACCAAAAAGATCAGCGGTTGATCGGGAACTATTTGAAACCCTTGACGGCTCGAATGAATCGTGCCCCATTCTCTTCACTCATCTTATACCCACTTGGTTGAGGACATGGTCTATAGTGTCGATCCCACTAAGTGACTCGTCACACCTAGCCCAAGTATCATTTCCTCGTCCTACAGTTCTAGTTCTTGCACATGTATCGAAGAGTACCTTACTCTAAACATGTAATGCTTTGGCCAAAGACTTTAGTAACAATCCGACGAGAGGCCATGGGTATACATCTCCTGCAAGGAGTGGTGAATCCTTTATAGGCTATTCAAACACCTTGATCACGACTTATACCCAATCATCCGGGTCCACATCTCCTTAGAGATGTTTGCTTAAGATGTCAAAGCATAAGTCTCCATGATCAAGATGACTTGAATACCGCAAGTCGAAGGAACATCGCACTTAAGCTTAAGAACTTCATTGACATATCTATATGCGAGAACCATACGAGTCTTACGGTCACTCCAATGAACTAGTTACCATAACTAGCATCCACGATTAACTCGGACATCACAATGTCTCCGGCCCGGTAGAATCGGTGCTTGGATACATCGAGAGTATACCTCGTGCTAGTATCGACAGAATTGATGGTGTCCAAATCCATCAATTCATCGACTAGGGATAATTCTGATACATCACAATTACACATGTAGAGATACTCACTAGTTGTGATCCAATCACAAATTCTCTCATGCTGTAAATCGTATCGTGGACATTCAATAAATGAGTTTAATATCCAATCAAATACATGAATACATGTATACTCAAATAGTGAATCTTCATTTATCATATAAATGGTTCGTACATAAGGCGATTGCCTTAGGACATCTCTCATATATTACTATCACACCACTCACAACCTCATGCTTGAGTCAGAGAAGGGGCATTGCAGAGCCGTGCATTTGATGCTGCCGAGGGACTGCCGGACGAGATGACTTGAAGCGAAGCCAAGGAAGCAGACTTCGAAGGCAAGAGACGCGAAGGAACATTGCAGAGTCGTGCGCCTGATGCTGCCAAGGGACGTGGTCGCGAACGAAGAGAGCTTTGGCGAGGGACTTCGAGTGAGATGAGAGAATGAGTGAAATGTAAGTAGTTTATTAGGTGAACTTGGCCGAATGGCTAAGTGTCGGATGAGATTTCCCAACATCGATCATTGCCATGAAATGATCATTGCTCTCGTCGAGCGAGGTTCGATTGGTGTTCGATGATGGGTTTTGGCCCGTGATCATATGGAATAATGATCATTGTCGGACCATCGATCAATGCCATGGAATGGCGATCAGTGATAAAGCGATCGCGAACGCGAACGCTTCGTAGTCGACTACGGAGGCATCGATTGGTGATGGTTACATCGGCCGATCGAGGGTTCGTTGGACTACAACGGTCGGGATCTGACATCTTTAGAGGTTGTTGTAGCGGCGCCCGATCATTTGCCAAAGCGGAATCGATAGCGAAGAAATGAGAGGGTGTGGGCTTTTGGATGACTAATGCTCATACTCCAAACTATCATCCAAGTGCTCCACAAGTGTTAAACTCCTTCTTCTAGTTTCTTTCACATCTATTGTGAAAGGAGTGTTCTTGAGTTGTAAGGGTTTACCTCCACCTTGTATTGGCTAAAGGGAGAGACCAATATTAGATTGGTTGCGGAGTGATTCACCGGGGACGAATCGGACCGTAGATTAGCGACGAGGCCGTGAACCACGTTATATTGTTTATTAGCATTGTTTATCTTTGTGTTTATTCTTAATTGTCTTTTCTTTGTATTTTCCGCTTACGCTAACGTTTATTTTAGACGATTAAGAACGGATTCCATCACACGATGAAAGAAGGCTATTCACCCCCTCTAGCTGGGCAACCGCGACCCTACAGAGGTTGGGTGGTAATAAGCAACATAAATCATATAAATAAATATTTTATTTGACTTTAACTCTAAGATTACAAAAGCTTTATGCATCAAAGGTGACTGTTGAACACATGACTTAGCACATAAATCATAAAATAGAGGAAGGACTAATGCATCATCCATCAGATGCAAAGGTGTGAAAAAATTTGATAGAACATATCCTGAATTTGCAAAAGAGACTCAAAACATTAGGTTAGGTCTCTGTGCTGATGGATTTGCTCCGTTTGGCAAATTAAGAAGAACATATTCTTGTTGGCCAATTATCTTAACTTTGTTTAATCTTCCACCTAGTATGTGTATGAAAACACTATATATATTTTTAACATTGGTTGTTCCTATCCTATAAAATCCAAAGAAATTAATAGATGTTTACATGCAACCACTGATTGCAAAGCTGAAACAACTATGGGATGAGGGTGTTTCTACATATGATGTTCATACTAATCAAATGTTTATAATGAAAGTTGTGCTTCTTTGGACCATAAATGTTTTTTTGGCTTATGGTATGTCATCGAGATGGAGTGTTGCTGGAATTTTAGGATGTCCAATATGTATAGAAAGATCAAAATCATTCAAATTGAAATATGGAAAGAAGGAGTCATTTTGATTATCATATGCAATCATTTTTACCATTAAATCACAAATTCAGAAGGAATAAAGAAGAATTCACTAAAAATAAAATTGAAATAACATATCCACCATTGAAATTAACTGGTGATTGCATATGACATAGAGTGTTTCACTTTCCATCTGTTATTGAAGAATCAAATGTTACAACATATAACTATAGAAGTATGCATAAATGACTAAACAGAGTATATTTTGGGATTTATCATATTGGCAGAGTCATTTGATTCATCATAATCTTGATGTAATGCATATTGAGAAGAATATTTTTGATAATCTAATAAATACAGTGACAGATATTACTGGAAAAATAAAAGATAATCTGAAAGCAAGAAATGATATGTGTCTGATTTATAAACAACCCACTCTTGATGTCGATGAAAGTAATAGGGGACCAAAGCCAAAAGTAGTTTAAACATTGAATAAGGATCAGAGATGGATTATTTGTGAATAGTTAAAATCATTGAGATTTCCTAATGGTTATGTCTCTAATCTTGGAAGATGCATCGATTTGAAGGAATAAAAATTGATTGGTTTGAAAAGTCACGCTGTCATATATTCATGGAAAGACTAATTCTTATTACTTTTAAGGAAATGTTACCAAATTTTGTATGGGGAGCCATTAGGGAATTAAGCATTTTCTTTCATGATATTTGTTCAACAGTATTGAGTCATTCACACATGGAAACATTAGAAAGAGACATTCCAATCATTTTATGTAATTTAGAAAGAATATTTTCACTATCATTTTTTGATTCCATGGAACATCTTTTGGTTCACTTGTCATATGAGCCCAAAGTTGAACGTCTTGTTCAATTTTGATGGATGTATCCATTTGAAAAGTAAACTTTTCATTTTCTTTTATCATTGTTAGTGCATTATAAATTTACTAATTTAGTATAATACATTTTATTTTATTACTATTAGATTCCTCTATCACTTGAAAAAAAAGTGAAAAATAAGGTACATGTTGAGACTTCTATTATTAATGCATATATTATGGAGAAAGTTACAATTTTTGCATCGTATTATTTTGAACCTCACATTCAATGCAAAAGTCAGAGAGCGGAAAGAAATGATGAGAGTCTTTTTGTTCCAAATATGAAGTCATTTTCAATTTTTAACTATATTGGTCGACCGAGTGAATCTTGTACACATAGATACTTAACTGGTCAAGAATGACTAGCATCCACACATATTTTTACTGAATTGTCTAGAAGTAATATCATATTTCGAGTTGGTATATATATGTTATATTATGTATTTCTAATATCATAAATTATTATTCATGTTATAATTATTTTTTGGGTAGGATTTTTCAAAACTTATATTCTGAGCTTCCAGAGCATGAGTTTGATTGTTTCTATGATGAAGAATTTATACCATAGTTTAAAAAATATGTAAGTAGTCTATATTAATCAATTGGATAAATCTTGACTTTAACACATATTTATTTGACTTTTAGTTCATGATAATCAAGCTCACATTGAGCAATAATTAGTAAATCATCTATCATGGGGTCCAAACTCAATGGTGAAAACTTGGCCAACATATTTCATAAACGGATATAATTTTCATACTCAAGAATATGGAATAAGCAAAACTACAATGAATAGTGGAATTTGTGTTCAGTCATCTAATGATGGAGGTGCAAAGAATGATTTCTATAATTTGCTGGATGAAATTTTAGAGGTAGAGTATCCTGTCTCAGATTTATGAATTGTTTTATTTATGTGTTGTTGGTTTAACCCTATCAAAGACATGAAGATGCATCCACAGTTTAATTTGGTTGAAATAAGTCATAAAAAATTGTACAAGATGTATGAATCATTTATGTTGACACAACAAGTGATTCAAATATTTTATGCTTCATATCCTAGTTTGAAACTTGACAAAATTAATTGGTGCATTATTTATAATACAAAAGCACGGAAAAAAATTGAGGGATGTTGGAAAGACTACATATCAACAAGATGAATTAGTTGTCTATACATTTCAGATCGAAGAATATAATATTTCAACGTTATGAGATCCAGTAGCGTAGTAATAGATATTGATGCAAGTGAAAAAAAAAAGAAGATGAAGATGAGAAATTTAATTTTGAGATAGATGATGAGGATGAGGATAAGGATGACAATGAGGAAGACGAGGATGAGATTGAAGAGACAGTTGATGAGGATGAAAATGACAATGAGGGCTTCGATTTATGATTATGGATAACTTTTATTCTGTGTCAAATAAGTTTCTATTTAATGTCTCATTCTAAATTTTATATATTTGATATATTAATGAAATGCCTTTTTTCTATAGGTTATTAGAGAACTTTTTTCACGTATTAGTAAATTATTTCGGCAACCAACCCTTTAAATTAAATATGGTAAATTTTTTCATATTCTTCATTATACATCCGATGAATATGCAATTCTTTTTTACTTTATTATTTTAAAAATTATGATTGATAATTTCGATGTGGTGGTCATAGATGGAGTACTGATAGAAGATCACACTCTTCCCCTATCTGAACTCTTGTACAGTCTGATTCTCTTACAAGACATGTGCCTTCGACACCTTCTCCAGTTGCAGGATCTTCTGGTTCTCACTATATATCTGCTAATGTATCTTCCCCAGTGTATCCCCATCGCGGAGATTCATAAGTATTAAAATTTTAAATTATCTATATTTTTAATAAGATATGTATTTTTCATAAATATTTAACATTGTTTGTTTTTATTTTATGATAGATTTATAAATTTTGTACATATTATTCACGAGGTTAATAAAATAAAGAATAAGCATTGGGGCGGAGCTTCGATGACTTATATGAGCACGCCAGAAGAAACAAAAAATCTATGATGGAATGAGTTCAAGATAAGTTATTCCAATCAAATTACAGTTAATATAATCAATTAATTTTTTTTCTATTTCAGTGGGTATTTACTTGGCAAGAGAGTGAAATACTAGAGATATATAAGAAGGATTTTTAAAAAAAAGTGTGGTGATCACATCAGAAATATACTAAGTCATGCGAAAACCAGAGGTAAAAAATTACACTATATAACCGAGAAAAATTGGAATAAAATTATTGAATATTAGATATCTGAAGATAGAAAATGAATGAGTGAACAAAATAAGAAAAATTAAACTTATAATTCTGGCACTTTGTCTGCGACGTATATGAGAGGCTCAATCAATATCAATGAACATAGACATCGATTGGTGAATTTTTTCAAATATTAATTTTTGAATCTAATATGCACTATTTTATTATTTATAACGATGTTTGTTTAGACCTAGAAAATGTGGACTGAGTCATTATTAATAGATATTTTCACCCGCACATTTCAAAAGAAAGATAATACATGGAGTGAAGAGAGAGCTAGAACAATGAAGGTTTGTCATTTCAAAATTTTAAACTCTTTTGATATGATTTAACTTTTTCCCCCTTCAATACATGAGAAATATGATGTGTAACGACCTGACCCCTATTGGCGGAATTCGGCCTCTATTGGCGGAATTCGGCCCCTATTGGCGGAATTCGGCAATAGGATCTGTTAAAAATATGGCCTCACTTGCACCCGAATTCCTATTGGCGGAATTCGGGTGCAAGTGATGATACAGTCGAATCAGAGCCATCTGTTAAAAATATGGATCTATGGCTCGAAGTGACTAATGGATCGAAAGGTAGAAGAATAGTTACACTGGGTTCTTTGAGCCAAACTTATAAAGTTCCTGGTACATCCTCTTCAACCTCATCGACAATAAGAGTGGAAATAAATCAATTGGCTGAAAATGTTAGCCATTTGAAGGAGTTACTAGTAAAAAAAAAAGACAATGAACTTGAAGATACCCACACTTTACAAAGAGAAAGGGATCACGAAGTCAAGGACTTAAATGAATAGATGAATGAATTTCGCATACAATGGATGTTGATCATGCAACATCTTCAATTATCCTCTGGTTTAAGTCAACTTCCTCCTTCTTGATCTCCTCCTAATATCTGTTATGTTTGAATCGTTATATCTAAATGTTACTTGACTTGTCACATTCAACATTCTTGTATTGTAAGTTTCATACAATGAATGATTTGTTATATGTGTTGACTTATTATTGAATCACTTTGAATGATTAGATGTTTATGGAGTTTGAAAGGTGAATTACTTTAGATGTATTTGATTGTAAAATTTGTAAAAATAGATAAAAATAGTAGGATCTATCGAGGATTTTTTTCCCTATATTTGAGACGAAAATAAGATTCGTTATAGATTTGGCGACGAAATTTTTTTTTTGTCACAGATTTGGTGATAAAAAAATTTTTTCATTGCAAAATTTGGATGATCAATCAACTGACTAAGGTCATCAGTCAACTGCCAATAGGCCAGTCGACTCAAAAATATTCTGTGGTCTGCTATAATTTTCCTAGTCGACTGGGCTCTTCCACCAATTGACTGTTGAATCGTGTCCTCTCAAACAACTGAGTATCAGTCGACTGACAAAATAGAGCAGTCGACTTGGTCTAGAATTTACAATAAAAAAAAATTTCATCGCAGATTTGGCGATGAAAAATAATTTTCATCGCAAATTCTGGACCATCATTCAACTGTTCGAAGACTCCAGTCGACTAGTAATACTATAGTAGGTCATAGAATATTTTTGTGTTAACTGGCCAGTCGACTGATCCACGATCAATCAACTGATGGACATAGACAGTCGACTGACGTTCCAAATTTCGCAATGAAAATTGTATTCGTTGCAAATTTGGCGACGAATATTTTTTTCATTGCAAAATTCGATAAAACAACCACTATATAAATTTATCAGTTTTGCGATGAGATTGATTTTTATCGTGGATTTGGCGACGAAAAAATATTTTCATTGCAAATATTTTCAACGAAAATATTTTTCGTCGCCAAATATCTACGACGAATTTTTATTCGTTGCAAATTTTAGCGCTAATTTGCAATTAATTTTTATTCATCACAATTTTTGCAATGAATTTATATTTTTTGTCACAAAAATTTGTGGCGACTTATTTGCAACGAAAATATTTTTGTTGTAAAAAATTTTTGCAATGAATTTATATTCAAAATTCATTGCAAAAATCTTATTTTTTATAGTGTATCCAACCCCTGAACCTAGTCGGGCACCTGTGTTGTCCGATCACAATTGTGATGCATACCGGCATCACGATTGCGATTCGATGGGATTTCGATCGCTAGTGTACGTGGCGTTGGCGATCACAATTCGATAGGTTCGCAATCGAAATTCGACCGCTCGATGACGATGCCGAGCAACAACGTAACGTAGGTGGTTGGGCAGAGTTACTGTGCGCATCGCGCACATGCATACAAGAATCATTGGCCAACATATCAAACTCGTATATATATCGGACTTCAACTCCTATCAAATTGCGATCGGATTTCGACTGCAATCTAGCCAGACTCCAACTCTTCCGGATCGTGATCCAATCACGGGAGAAAGTCGTTGTCGGGATTTCGCTGCTACCGACAGCGATGTCACAATGAGGACGACGCAGACAACCCCGACGAATTCAGGGATTGACTATAGTGTGCATCCGCCGATGATGAGCGCCATAGGAGAGATCGAGCAAGATGACACGGTACATTCCGCATAATTAGACGGTGGATCTGTAATCGTGCACACGACATGCAACATCAGTTGTGCAGCATATCAAAACATTATAATATCTTTTACTTATTAAATTTATTTATATTTATTATTTTTTAGTGAATCCAGAAGATATTGTATTTTATTTTATTGGATGGGCATTATAAAATAATTAATTAAAATAAACTATATATATACCCGGAGAATAAATAAATTTAAAACTATCAAAACCTTGCTATTATATTTCGAGCAATAATTATTTTTGAAATAAAATTAATAATAGATTATTATTTGTTTACTTATTAAACTTATTTTTTTTAAAAAAATAAATAATTGTATTAAATTTTTAAAAATATATTTTTTAAATTTAATTGGATGTGAGAATAATTAATTAAAATAAGTAAATGCATTAAACTTATTCTCTTATATATATTATGCTACATAAGTCATCCGTGAGCATCCATAAATATCTTCATTATTTATTGTCCGATCGAGTATACATGATAATCCAATTATTAAACCATAAAAGATCATACGGTGGATAATAAAAATATTTATGGTATATATATAAAAGAGAATAAATAAATTTAAAACTATCAAAACATTAATTCGATCACGCACAATTACATTTAGAGCAAAATATGATTATTTTTAAAATAAAACAAAATATCTTTTTCTTCATATCTTATAGTTAATAAAACAAAAATCTAATATATATATGTATATATATATATATATATATATATAATTTTTAAGTGAATCTAGAAGATATAATTAAAATAAACTCTCTCTCTATATATATACATATTTAAAACTTTCAAAACCTTGCAATTATATTTCGAGCAATTAATGATTATTTTTAAAATAAAATTAATAATAGAATATTAGTTTTTACTCATTAAATTTATTTTTAAATTTTAATTGGATGGGCATCATTGGCAATAATTAATTAAAATTGTATATATATATATATATATATGTATATATAGACAATAAATTATTTATTTATATATTGTTTTTGCATGTCTATTATTGGAATGTTAATTAGTAAATAAAAAATAAATAATAAACAATTGAAAGATCCAGTCAATTGCTTTGTTTAAACCCAATTTCTATAAATAAAAAGCAGGAGGTTTCTTTGTTTCGATCCCATCCGTAGAGTAGCTCGCCAGCTCGCCAGCTCGCTAGCTCGAAGAAGAAGAGATGGAGAGACAAGTGAGCTTCTTCTGGTTAGTGATATCCGTTGCGTTCTTTGCATCCTACTCGGCGGCCACTGATAGTACTCCACTTCTCAAGGCCTCACCTGCTGACGTCATGACTTCGAATCGGTTGGGTGGGATTTTGATTTTGCGCCGACTTCGGTCCGGTTCGAATCCACCGATTTTAGCTGCCAATGAGATGGGTCGAGTCCTACGTCAAGTTCCGACCGGTCCTGATCCAGAGGAATCGCCGGATTCCCCGATTTCAGCTGCTGACGACATCATCCCACGTCAAATTCCAAATTCGGAGGAGTCGCCGAATCCACCAATTTCAAACGCCCGTGACTTAAGTCGGATCCTACGTCGAGTTCCAAATCTAAAAGAGTCGCCGATTTCAGGCATCCATGAGATCGATCGAATCTCACGTGAGGTTCCATCTGGTCCGAATCCGGCGGATTCGCCGGATTCGCCAATTTCAATCGCTGATGAGATTGGTCAAAAATAAATCTGTAATGAAAAAAGAAAAGAGAGCGAAGATAATTTATTTGTCATTTGGAGTTCATTTTAATTTTTATTTTAAATTTATTACTGAATTAATTTATAAAAGTAGTCAAAGTTCTAAGTTTTTTTTTAAAAAAAAAATAAATCATTTTACTTTTTTTTTTTTAAAAAAAAATATTGTATCAGAATGAAAAGCTATTTTGGTTTTATACTTTCTTCTTTAACCAATCTTGTTTTATCGAAATTATCGATCCACTCCTAAAACTAAAACAACCTCATTCACACCTAATTTGGCCATCGATACGCTCCTCCTCCTCCTCCAACTCTATTTACTTCCATAAATTTTCTCTTCGTATTCACTCTTGTCGACTATTCTTTCTCCGATGATATATACGTACCATTAACATTTGAGTTTTTTTAACTCATAACAAATTTTGTAATTATAGAAATAGTCAAGGGGTGGAGCCACCCTTGGATTAGAATGGGCTTGATCAGTTCCATCTAAAAAGAAAATTTTTATTTTTTTAATTTATCTTTTTTTTTTTTTCATTTTCATATACCGTTGACAATAATTATATAGCCTTTTATAATTTCCAATTTTGGCTAAACAGTGACAAAGAAAAAGAAAGTAGAAAGACAAAAAATCTATAAAAAATCATTGTTCACTCTTAACTTGGATCTAGAGTGAAATCCTAGGAGTTAAAGCTTATGCTTAGCGTGTATTTGAGAAGAAGATATAAATGCCATAAATCCCCTCGTAGTTCATATATTACACTTTAACTCAATGATCACATTGAAACATTAATTAATCATTGATGGAGATCATTTTTAAGACACCGAACGAAACTCAATCCAAGTCTAGGTTTAAATCTAGGCTTAAATGAGATTAGAAATAAATATTGTCTATCGAGTTAAACTTCCTTAGTTTCAGTGGTCAGGGTCATAAACTAGCTGAGCCAAGCTTGCTGATGTTCAAGATTATTTGATAAGATAATTGAGAGTCGAGTAGAACCGAATCTAAAATGAACTAAATCATTGAAAAGATTGTTCAAACTTGATTTGTTTATATGTTTTCGAGATCCTAATACAATATTTTTTTTATTATTTAAAACTTGTTTAGTTGGTTATTAAAATAATTTTATTTATTTATTTTATTGATTTACTATGATGATAAGAGTTTATTAATAAATATAGTTCATAAACTTTATTTGTGAACGTTGTTCATGAATCGTTCACAATATTTATTTATAAACATTAATAAACTGAATACATATGTGTTCGAATTTATTCATTTAATTTAACGAGTTGTTCAAATTTGTTATTTGATCGATCTTATATGTATTGAACGAACATAAATAAATTTTTATCAAAATGAACACTAAATTTGCTCATGAATATTTGATTTGTTTATAGCCCTATGATAGTTAATTGAATCAAAATGCATTATTAATTGGATCAACTAGAATGAGGATTACTTTAACTAATACAATATGATCCAAATCAATGAGCACAATTTCAAAATCAAACTCGTATGTTTGGTGAAAACATATTCGTGCAAGGTATTTAAGTTTTATAATATCGCAAACCAAGAAAAACCAATGACACTACTTAGAAATGAAATAAATTTTATTTATTATTAGTTGGATCAACTAGATTGAGGATTACTTTAACTAATACAGTATGATCCAAATCAATGAGCACAATTTCAAAATCAAACTCGTACGTTTGGTGAAAACATATTCGCGCAAAGTATTTAAGTTTTATAATATCGCAAACGAAGAAAAACCAATGACACTGCGTAGAAATGAAATAAACTTTAAATAAAAATATCTCAGTATACTTGAGAAACTAATGATACACCATGTGAATCAATTTAATTACAACAATCAAATTAAAGGAAGCATAATTGAATATCTAAACAAATTTAAACACTTATAAATATATTATAATCCTAAATTAGACTCCAGAAATTACTAATAAATTGGGATTTAAAATCCAAAGGTAACTTAAATTATTTATCCTAACCTCGATCTAATAGGGGTTTAACAGAAGATCGAAGAGATTGAACAATTTATAAAACCTCTACTTTGCAACCATCAAGCCCTTTGATCGGTAATGGGATATCATTGTAATTAAGTAAATAGAAAATTCCAACTTTCACTGTTTCTAGACTTCAATTAATGACAAAGAAAAAGAAGTTAAGTTGATTCTCTTGATAAGCTACGTGAAAACGAGGAAAAGATGATTATATTTGTCTTTAATATTTTTCATTATCGATCTCTCGATAATAATAAAAATAAATAAATTATATCTCTTGATTAGTTGATCAAAAATATTCTAACATTTATACCACTCTAATCAACGGACCATCTCGATAGAATTAAGGAAAATGAATAATAGACTACAAGACTATGTCATATTCTTCTCTAACAACATGCAAAAATGCACCGGAACCTTTTGCTTGCACAAAAGTATGGCCCTTAATTATGGAGATGGACCTTGTAATGATTAAAATATAACGTTACATTCTTCCTAAGAATGTGTCTTTTATCCTCCTAAGTGCATTCATAATCGGTCCCACGGTTAGACGAAGAAAGATAAATCACGAGGGATATTTTTATTCAATCAAGAATTAACACGATAAGAGAATAGATATTTTGAAAAATTTTATAATCTTGATCATTGATTCTTAGGATAATTCTATCATTCTTCGTCAATTTTGACTTTACGATATGTTTATTACTCACCGTCGATGAGAAACCATCTTCTTCTTTGTTAAAATATTCAACAATACATAGCGACGTCTAGCGAGACAAAGTTCATATCTAAGCAGACAACTTGACCTAACCCCCGAAAAAACTCTTCCTTCTCACAGTCTCAATTTGAAAAAGAAAAAAAATGATCAAGAGTGATGCTAAAATTAGTAACCACCCTAAACCCTAAACCTCATTCTTTTGGCCATAAAAATTCACAAGAAGACCCTCTCCATATGGTTAAAAATATTTTAAATGTATTTTATTAAGATATAAGCAATGACAAATTACCTAGCAAACTATATATCATCTATACGCCCGATTCAACACTCTGTTGACCTGATTTTAGTATCACAATTGCCTCGCCTACCACATTATCATATTTATCCCTAAAATTTGTTGAAAAAAGACGAGTCAATAAAATTCTTATAAAAAATTTTATCAGAGAAAATATGAGTTTGTGCATATCCATTCTTTATTGATTCGAGAAAGAATGACTTGCCGTCCCACGACAATGGTGCAATGGTTAATCACGAGACTCCTCGCTGTATTGTCAAGAGTCGATTCCACCCTGGCTGCACGCGCTGTGCAGATGACAATAGAAATCAATCTCCTGTCCTAGTGTGGTCGACCCATTTGACGCTCACATAAGTTTTCAACGGGCTCAGATCGCACGTCATCCTAATTTACCCATGTCGACCGGTGGAAAACTTCCGTGAGACCGGGTCAATCGGCCATCAAGATTAGTGGGAAGAAATCGACTCGATACCTGATGTAAATAAAAAAAAAAAGAGAGAAAGAATGACTTGCCCCAAGGGCACGGTGCGACGACAAAAGTAGAGAGGCATCCACAGGAAAACACAATTCGATCCTCTACTACGATATCGTTCGACGACGAATTTAGAAAAAATCCATTCGAATAACCCTAGGATATAGGAGTTTGCCCAGTGGACGGAATACGACTTTGATGTTAGATCTTTGTTCAAGGAGGACGTCAATGCGGAGTCAGAATTGAATCGTGAAAAAATTACGAGCGTTTCTCTAATTTATCTTTAATAATCGATGAAGACCACTTGGACTTCGACTTTACTCAACTTAGTTGTTGATGAGTCATTCTAAAGGTCCGTTTGACAAGACCGATCACTCTTAGAAATTAATCGAATCGAAAATTTGAATATTTTGATGCCAATAAAAAAAAAGAAAGAGAAAGAATGACTCATGAAATATGTATAAATAGTCGTGTAATTTGTAATATTTCAATTAAGTATATATTCCTATACCGACAAGCTTGTTGCTTCTCCAAGATCATCTTGTGGAGTAGAAGATATCATCAGAATTGCGATTGACGATAAATGAAAAACTTAGTTTAGGACACAAAATTAGTTATTTGAATGGTCAGTTATGCTCTTTTTAATTTTCAAACTCTTATGGTACCTTTAAGAGGTTCATGAATCAAATTTTAAAAACTTTCATACAAAAATTCTTTTAATCTAATGTCATTTTAATTTATGATATGGCATATGAAAGTCCATAGGAAGTTTTAACGCAATGATAAATTTATTATCATGTGATTTTATTATTCCATATTTGAATTACAAAAATAATCTTTTATAGTATCCAATTCTTTTTCGAAATATTTTATCGAATATTAATTTCAATAGACAATCAAACAATTAAATTTACCAATTAAGATCATCAATCCACAGCTAATAATATCACGATTACTAAAATATATCAATAAATCGATTTTTTCAACTAAATCTTAAACCTGATTAAATCGATTTCCTAAATCTTAAACCTGAAACAAAACCAAACTAACTGATTTTTTCAATATTTAAAAAAAAAAAAATTTAGTTTCAATCAATTAATTCAATTTACCCGATATTTTATACAAACCTATCTTCATAGATTCTTTTATGTTGTCACAAAACAATTTTAATGACCAAGAAGAGGGCAATACAAATCCTCGAATGAGTTACAACAGAATCAATGATTTGCAAAACAAAGAGGGGAAAGGCCCTAAAGAAACTCGCCACTTGAAGCTAGCAATATCGCTAGGTAATGAACGCCGACCGGAGGGTATCCTAAGTTGAGGTTAGGTAAGTTGTGATCCTGCAAACAGGATCTTGATGGGAAAAATGAACCAAAAAAGTAATGATTCCCTAGAACTAGAAAATCCTAAGTTTAAAGGGAAAAAAAAAATAAACTCCAATTTTGAATCCACAAAATTGGGAAATCAATACATCTCACAGTACAAGAGCAGCCTTGTCTTGGGAAATAAGAGGAAGAGGACTCGCTATCAGAGGCTCATAATGGTCAGCCCCAGCGCCGCACCAACCTGCATTCAAATGCAGCCTTTGCTCAGTACTTGACCAGTCTTGCCGAATTATAAAACATGCACTTATTTGAATGAGAAAGGCAAATCACCATAACATTCACGTCAAACGTCCATCCCTCCGATTAATAAAGCATGATAAATATATTGTATAAATGGGCAACGGATCAATCCCTCATAAAAGCGAAATTTCATCCCTCCATACGCTAGTTACTAGTCTCAAAGGGTCAAAGGCCCACTGTGATTTACCTCCCTTATAATGGCCCGGGAGCAAACCGGTAGAGACCGTTAGGTTGACGGTTCCAATCTTTTGTACAAAATAAAGGATGATAAATCAAATACAAATAAATAAATAAATAAATAAAGGATGATAAATCAAGAAAGATATCACCCTAATACAGTGGTCCTCAAAAACCCAACAAGACATTTTATACCCGTGGAGCCATCAATCCAAAATACATGGATAGAACAACCACATCTCAGGTCGTCTTAGATAATCAGAAGGTGACAGACAATATTTGTGCGCAGTTGAAAGGGCGAAGCAAAGCATTTTGGCAATTGATGTTCACAATGGAACTAGATTACAAAAGGTTCATTATACAGATTGAACCATGCATCTCGCCATCAATCTAACACAACTTGTCGGTGAAGTGCTCAACTAATGAATCTCATTTGCCAGTTAGTGCTCGATTGATGAAGTATAATTTAAATCAATTATTGAGTCAAAGGTCTGAGGCCAACTGACCCAATAGAATAGATGATTTTAAAAATGATTTCTCATGTAATTTTTCAGTCATGATAAATTTCAAAGCATTAGACTAGTCTATAACCAAAGAGATAATTAAAGAAAGATGAGCTGCATTAACAGCAGTTTAGAGTGCAGAAAATATGCTCAGCAAATGAAAGTTAGAGGAAAGCAATCAAGAAAAGTTGAACTTTGACAAACATCAGGAACTCAACATAAATTTATGATAGTAAAAGTTGCCTTCTGTGACCAAATGGCAGTGGAAATGTGAGAGGTGTGTTCTGTTATTAATTGGTCAAAATGTGAGACAAGTGCATCTCTTGATTTTATGCAACACCATAGGAACTGCATTATTAGTGCCCCAACATTTTGACCTCGAGGAATCCATATAAACACAAAAAGTCTAATCCAACTCTTTCCAATTGTTTCCTTAAAGAATAATTTGTCAACATTGCCCCAGTTTATTACCCTAATTCTCATTTTAGTATACTGCAACTATAACTTCTCAGTTTGTTTCCCCTTCTTCTCATTCTTGTTCATCCTTCTTTATCCCGCAAGCTGCAATTAAAAACCGTTCCTTGTAATTCCCCGAATGTTGAGAAGTTTGTGTTTTTTGCCCAATTGGTGATGAAAATGCAATGCAAGTGAATATCTTGATGGGAATTGCTCAGTTAATGCCCCACCTTTGACATTGATAATCCCATTTAGATACCAAATTCTAATCCAGCACTTTCCAATTGTTTCCCTAAAGAAGAATTGGCCCAATTTGCCTAGTAAATCACTGAAACTATATCTTCTCAGTCCGTTTCTCTTATTCTCATTCTTGATTATCCTGTTATTTCCAGCAAAGTTGCAATAAAATTAAAATATTTAAGGCTCAGAAACCATTATAGCTCCCAAAGTATTTTGAAGTATTGGCTGACAGGTACATGCACCTGGCCTTCAATTCAAACATAAGAATGCAGATTAAAATTCAAGAAGTTAATTCTTATACAAGGAAAATTGCAATAGTTTTTATATTTTAGGTCAAAATATTAATGGTGTCTCTCTAAACAGAAGTACTTTTTCAAATCATGATTGTTATGCTTGCAAAAGTGAACTTGTGAGATGAATGAATTAAAGAAAGCCCCCAGAAGAGTAGATAATAGAAACGCAAAATTGGTAGCACTAGTGAACGTGTATTTATTTACCTGTTCCCTTCATAAATAAGAAAATTGGAGGTTCACAAATTGGACCCCTTGGACAATGAGGAAGGAAAAAAACACAATTGTTTTCATCCACCATTGCATCTGCTCCATGAGCCTGAACCTGTCCAATTTGTGAACATAAGATGGAGAACTGGATAATAAAGCAAAACGTACAAATTGACAGTGACAAAAGCCTTTTTCTTTCTTTTCTCATCCAGATAGGACTTCACATTTTACGATACTAGTTGAAATTGATTGACTATCCACAAAAGCTTGAGCTATTAAGAAACGGGTCGCTGTATATTTATATTTTGGACCGCCACTTGTCCACGTGGGACATTCATGCCCATCATGGCTGTGAGATATAGACCTATTTTTTATTTGACCCAAAGTATGATTTGAATCATAACTTTTTAATACCAAATTGAAGTTTATTGGTTGACCATTTATCCTAAAACCTCGAGTTGCTCGAGTTATAGGAAAGGGATCAATTCATATTAATATAATGGACTGACATGCCTGTTCATATGGGACCAATGAACATGAAGCATCCTAGCTTCAACAATAGCAAATATAGTATTCAAAACCCACCTCTTTTGAGTCAATTAACCTAGGTTCGTTTTGTGTATTGCCATATATAATCCTACCAACTCGGCCCAAGCAAAAGAATAATGAGGAGGAACCAATTTCCCTATCTACTTCAGTGAAAAATCAAATTCTCATCTACTTTTACAAAACAATGAGACGCAAATATAGAAATTACTGTTAATGTAAAATGTATAATGAAATGAATTTACATACTAGAACAGCAAAGAGTTTCAAAGAACGAGTATCTAATTTGCTCAAATTAGATACTTACTACAAAGACTTCTCGTTGAAATTCTGTAGCCAAACTCTCAATGGCAATGTCATCGCCAAAAGCTGCAGCATGGCCACTACGATTCTCATCAATAGTCAGCAATCCCTCTTCTGTATACTGTAAAGTAATGATATCATACTCATCTTCTGAACAGCCTGAGATCGACATATACTTGGCCCAACTTGGCCCATCATTTATGATGATGCATCTCTCCCTATAAATAGATTCTGCTGCCACCTCCCTTTGGAAATTCCAATAGCAAATTAGTTCAATGGCAAAAAGAAGTTCATGAAAACCTCACTTCTTAATCAGTGGCATAAAAAAATTATTTCAAGAATTTAGTGCATAGCCATTCTTTTAAAACAATGCTTGTAAAAAAGATTTGGATGAACTAACAATCAATGAAAGAATAACTTTGCAAGAAATGCCAATGTTAATTAAAAGCAAATAGATAGAAATACTAAAAACAGAAATAGTTAGAAATCAGATGATTGAAGCATGTATGCAACAGGTACAAGAAATATAGAGGAAGAAGACAAACAAACATAAACAAAGTTCAAGATAAAGAATGTATCTCCATTTTCACAATATAAATTATATAAAAATTTGATCTGATTTCACATGACATTTTTCTTTCAACACCTGTCAGTTTAACTATATAATCCTAATCTAGAAAAATAAGGAGACATGAAAACTTTTTTAGAAAAGAATTTGAGCAACTTGGATGCACAGGTCGCAAGGTTCAAATAATTAAACTCAAATTAACATGTTGTAGAGGAATAGAAGTGAGATCTGCCTATGAGTTCTATGAAGACTGCTTCTTATGAAGGGTGTCCATGTGAATTTATTTCCATATTATATGCGACCATTTTTTATATCATGTACAACTGTTTCTTAAATTTTCATGTACAACTGGTTTTTACGCTGTGCAATCATTCTTTGCATTGTGGGTAAATGGATTTTTGCAAATCAACGTCAACAACAGATTTCAGGCATGCTCCAATGATAAAGAAGACACCTTTTGGTACTTTGACTTTTTATCTACGCCTCCATACCTGTGTCAGATACCCAACACTCAGATCCTAACACTTTAAGTGGACATTTAGTATTTCTTTGATCATATGTAAAAAATTCTAAAAGTAGCCGTGTCAAACAGTCAGATTCATATCCATATCGGATTCATGTACCCGAGTCCAAGTAACACAGCTTTCATAAAATCTCTTTGAAAGGGGTCATCAGAGAAATACATCCACCTTCATCCAACCATGAATAAATTTTCACTAGATGAACAATAATTATATTAATAACATCCAGTAGAAACAGGAGTCCGAATATTAAGCCCAGGTGACACCACTTTACACATCAACATCCAACATCTATGTATACATGCATACATTTATTCACATCTGATCACATATGTGGGGACACACGCGATCAGGTGCTAATAAGCATATACATGTATAAATAGATGTGTGGCCGTAAATCTCTGGGACAGGGGGCTAGCAGGTGCCAGCTATTGTACCTTTCTAGTCTATTCCCCTTCCTAATACAAAACCTCATAGTGACAGATGAGGTTTACACGTTCTCACGACAAGATTAACCAACTAAGCAGAAATTGGAAAAAAAAATGGTTTTCTCTTGATAAAGACCTCTTCAGCTATTCGACAGCAAATGCTAGGCATTGGGAGAGACGAATTATCAATAACACACGAAATGCAAAAAGTATATAATATAAAAATGAACAAAAAAAATCCCTGTTTTGTTCTCAAGACAGTATGATATATCAGATGATGACGAAATTAAATCGGAAACATAGGTTATCGAAATCAGCAATCACTATTGATAGGTTTTGATCTAACTTTTGGGCAAAACGATAAACCAGAATATATATGTCAGCCATTAAGAAAAAAGACAAACATCATACATGAATAGAGAAGTTTTTGGCAGATCTAAAATTTTTTTAAACCATTAAACAGTATGGAATATTGATAAAAAGGTCAACCAGCAAAAAAAAAAAAAAAGATACCTTTGCATCCCCAGATCTACGAGCTCCTGAATCGAGGCATCCAAGGTCTCACGGTCGTCCTTCCTTGCAAGGAGCTTCAGCTCTTGCACCACATGTATGCCCCACCCAGTCTTTAGATCCGGCGAATACAAGTTACGGATCGCCCCGTCCGCCGCTTCTCTCGTAGCCCCGTCCCCCGATTGGTAATCCTCAATGAAACGGCGCACTCCCCGCTGCCTCAATTCACGGGCGCAAGGCGCCTTCAGCCCCAGCACTCGCCTCGCCGCAGTGAACAAGCAATTCCCATCCGCCTCGACATCTCCGCCGTGCACCAGACGGAAAGCCACCCCGGGCGCCTCAGCGTCCCGTGGGTTCTTCCAGAAGACCCCCCGTGCGTGGATCTTCTCGAGTCGGCGCCGTTGCTGCTCCTCCAGCCCGGACACCGCGGCCCACGCCGCGGCGAACGTCAGATCCGTCGCATTCGGCGTCGTGATGGCAACGGGCCCCGGCCACTGAAGCTTCGGCGACGGGCTTAGAGTTTCGGCTAAGGCGGCAGAGTCCGATAGGAGCTTTCCCATCTAGGGCTTCGATCTCGCTGCCGCTGCTGCTGCTCTCTCTCTCTCTCTTCCCTGCTTTTTTGCTTTCTCTCTCCTCAGCTCCTACAGTGAGAGAAGGTTACAAAGAGAGAGGCAGGGAGACGGGGGAAGTTACCGTTAAAAGGACGAGCGTGGAGAAACGTAACACGCAAGGAGGAGCGACATATGCTAAAATGCACCGTCGGAACAGGGTTAGCGGCGAGGTATCCGTTACTAGGTTTTCTCATTTTAGCACCCCTGATTTTCACGGGACAGGAAACGCTTTTAACAGACGATATGACGTTGGCTATTGCGCCAACTCAACTGGGTCCCACAGTCAAAAGGGCATAATAAACAAATAAACAATCAGGATTTTCAATTCCGTGTTTGTAAAGAACCAGGCGACCGAAAACGACGGTCGCAGTCCGCCACACGTGACTTTGACCAACCGGAGCACCGAAGCCGTTTGCACGGCTCAAGCTGCCAGGGCGCTCGATTTGCTACGCCTTCCAGATCTGGAACGTCTCTTGACACACGACCAGAGATCGACACGTGTTACGGCGATGTTTTGGTCAATTCATGCGTGTGGGTGGATAACAGGTAAGCTCGTGCCTTCAGATTCGTGTCAGCTGGTTGCAATGGACGGCGATGAAGACGGACGGATGCGGAATAAAGCGTGGATTTCGGATTGTTGGCGGATGGACGGTGAGGATCATTGATGGCTGGCAGAAACTTCTGGAATAATAGAAATGGCTCCAGACGAGCTGTTGCTAGCTCGGCTTAGATTCTAATAATACAAATTTTTTAATAATAATGTAAGAAAATCTGAAAATACTAAAAATAACGATAGTATAAATTAATATTACACGAGTAATTAATCAAATGTGAGCTGTTATCAAAATGGGTTAATAAATTAAGAAAGCTTTAAATTATTTTTTATCCCATAGCACGGCTATAAAAACGAAGAGCATCACGTATAAAAATATAATTCCATCCTATATTGTGATAATATTGAACGGCGAATTTATAAAATATGTTCAAACGATTTGGGATCTAGGAGTTTATTCGATGGACGGAGTACAATTTCGACATTGGATCATTGTTCAAAGATAGCATGACTATGAAGCAGAGCTGATCCAGAATTTATAGAGATCCTGGACGAACCAATATAAATTGAACCCTCTTAAAAAAATGATAAATTTTGAATTCTTTTACCAATGATATTTTAGGGAATACTTTTGGGGTCTTTGACGAGCGCTCCATTTGTCCTGGCTCAGGGTCGACTCTGCTACGGAGTCCAGACTGAATCGTAAAAAAGTTACGAGTATTTTTCTGATTTATCTTTAATGAACGGTGAATATCATTTAGGCTTCGATCTTATGCAGTTTAATTGTTGATGAGACATTCTAAAGGTCTATAAGATAGGATCGATCATTTCCAGGGATTAATCAGATTGAATATTCGAATACCACAGTGCCAATAAAAAAAGCTTTAAATTTCAGTTTTATAGCAAATACAGTGCAATACCACTTCAAAATACCGCTTAATGTGTAATGTAATTTTCAAAACGGCTAACATATTACTATATGACTTATTTATTCATTAAAGTAATCTTATTGTAAACAAAATAGCTGCTAATTAATATTTTTGTTATTCTAAAATTATTGTAAAACTGTTAGTTTGTAACCACGACATATTTTTTAAGAATTTTTAAAATAGTTAAAAAGGAACAATTATTGAATTTAAAATTTTAAGAAATCTGGCACTAAACTTTTCAATTTCAACTGATTAATAATACAATACTTTTAATTTTATAATAAATATAGCATATTATTAGCTGTAAAAGTTGAGAATATATTCAATTAGCAATCCTTGTTATCCGTCCCAGAGTACTGATGAAAGAGAGATAAATCGCGGGGGAACAAAATCCCTTTACACGGTGGTAAGACAGGGAATGATCTATCTGAAATCAGAGGAGATTTTAAACTCCTCATCCGGTATCGAACTCAGTCCATTCTACAAACAACACTGTATCTTACCATCGCGTCGTCTCCGTAGGAACAATATAGTATATTATTAGCGACGTTTGTTAAATGCATCAATTAATTGTTTTTAAAAATAACATTATGTGCTAAATTTACAATGTACTAATTTATTTATAGAATTAAAATTATTCATCAAATTATTAAAGTTTAAAATTTGTGTTAAAGTTCTTAAAACATTAATAACCATATCCCTAACCAAAATAGACTTCTTGTTTTATTTTTTAATTATTTCAAATCAGTTAAACTGTGTCGATCCCAATATCCTCAAACTTCAAATATTCTCCATCACAGGACAAAAGTAGTGGGACGGTAATTCCTATTTTTTTAAAAAAAAAATAAATCATGATCTGCAAATGTGAATGGGCCACACATGCTATAATTTTACAGTATTTTTGAAAAAAAAAAATATTATTTGAAAAAACATATTTCATTGTGAAATAAAAAAATGAAATATTTATTAGATTACGTGGACATTAAAAAAATGAATATTTAAGAAAAATATCTCCTTTTTCCATCGTGGACGCCCTAAATCAATTAATCTTATCTTTTTAAAACTTAAAAAATGTGATATGTTATTTAAAAAAAAATATCCCAGTCATTCAGAGTATTCAGCAAACATTCTAATTCCTTAAAAATGTTATTTAGTATTTGAACAAAGATAAATATCAATTTCGATATAAATATTTACCTACTTAATCAAATAAATAGTTATTTTTAGAAAAGTATTTTCGAGTTATTTAGTAATAAAAGAGATAAACATGTTTTTGAAGAATATTTTTGAGTTATTTTAGAATTTAAGGTTTCAAAGAATAAAATTAAAGAACCCCTTTCACTTAAAAAAACAAAGAAACATCTATCTATATCTATTTAAGGATAAAAAGAAGAAAATAATAATTTAATTAATTTCAACTCATTGTCCACTAATTTTACTTTTAATAAATTTTTAAAAATAAATTTATCCATAAAACAATGTTATATACAACTATTATTTGTATAACAAAAGTTGGAACCGTCAACTTAGCGGTCCCTACTAGTCCGTCTTCGGGCCATCATAAGGGAGATAAATCACGATGAACCTCATTTTCAAACTAAGTAAGAGCGATGAGAGGATGAAACCTCACTTTTGTAAGGATTGATCCGTCATTCATTCAGACAACTTTCTCAGATGCTACAATGGGAGCTATATACAACTATTATGAAGCATATTTTGTTGGCCCATGACTTAGCTCAATTGATAAGTCCATGGAAATGAATTTAAAGTTCAAGTCCCATCCAAAATACTTTTTGCTCATACACTTGTCAATGTGGATTCCTACCTTATCTCTCTTTTAAAAATATAAAACAATCATAGAAGAATCGTTAATGTAACAATACTACATATTAAGAAGCATATTTTAGTTATCTAAACTATTAACAAAATCATATTCGTATTCGTTAATGGCTAGCGATGACGACTCCTGACATGTGAAAGGGATATATCAAAATCCCAATTTAAAAATTGACTCCTGTCCACTACAAACAATCATCTTTACACTTGCCAACTACAAAATCATATTCCGAGTCAGAATATATTCTCCACAAGTCCAAATTTTCCCATATAAGCAGAACTAATTCTCCATATAACAGAATTATAATAAGAATAAATTCTAGATCATCCATATATGATATTATAGCATACCGTTGCAAAACAATAAACATAGCACAAGTAGTTTGCTGTAGCAACAAAAGGAATGTTAAAACATACGAAAATTCTGACAATAAACTACGATATCAGTGCAAATAGAGAAGATGGATCAACGTTTCTTAAATCCATACTTTTTGCGTTCGTAAAAGAGATCCGTCTTGGCACTTCCAAGATTGACAATCTTGGGGCATCCATCACGGTCTTTCTCCTGAAGAGTGCATTCTTTGCAATAGTAGGCATCAGAAATTCCAACTCCGCCGCATATGACACACCTTCCTTGGAATGAACCATAGTTGCATTCGTCGCAAATGCGCACAAGTGTACACGGGCGAACATATGAATCACACACAACACACTTCCCGTCGTCCTTTTCACACAAGCGGCCAATTGCGATCCCTGGCTGCTTCCGGCACATAATAAGATCAGGATGGTGCTTCGCCATGAGCTGTGTGCTAGCCTAGAGGCACTCTTCCTCCGAAATGAAATGTTCCTGGATCGAGACAATAAGAACTATGTGATTCTTTTAGAAGCCAAGTTAAATTCTTAATTCATAGTATATAATGAGTGTTAAGAGCTTAAGGTACTAGTTAGATTCAAAATACATTGGGCATGTGCCAAATATAATTGAAATGACTAAGAAACAAATCAAATTAAAAGTTAGGACTTATATGGTGTAACACCAAGATACTCTCCTTTTTCGCAAGTGAATTTTGGCTGCAGAATCAAAAGAGGAAAATGGACAATGCCACTGCTTAGTTTAACTTGTTAAGATATCGGTTAGAATTCACTGAACAACCCATTTATTCTTCGAATGATAATAAAGTGAATATCAAACAGAGGGCACTTATCTGGCAATGATTCACCAGCCCAATCCCGCATTCTTATCTTGCAATGATTACACTTTCTTCTTGATTCCATGCTCGAATATTTGGTTATAGAGACAAACCCTTGAGACAAGTGTTGAAAGAGGACATGCCAAAGGTGGCGAAGAGGATGAGATGAGATTGACACTTACCCTTGATACCACATCGCTATGTCAGTCTTCTTAAGTAAAATGCTCATAGAGATAAACCCTTGAGATAAGTGTTGAAAGAAGACATGTCAAAGGTGGTAAAGAGGATGAGATGAGGTTGGCACTTACCCTTAATACCACATCGCTAAGTCAGGCTTCTTAAGTATGCTTAAATGTCCATAGACACAGGCCCTTGAGATAAGTATTAAAAGAAGACATGTCAAAGGTGGTAACGAGGATGAGATGAGGTTGGCACTTACCCTTAATAGCATCACTAAGTCAGGCTTCTTAAGTATGCTTAAATACCCATAGACACAGACCCTTGAGATAAGTGTTGAAAGAAGGCATGTCAAGGGTGGTAAAGAGGATGAGATGAGGTTGGCGCTTACCCTTAATACCACATCGCTAAGTCAGGCTTCTTAAGTATGCTTAAATACCCAGAGATATCCCACCTAAGCCTTTGCAATTTGGTTTGTCTCCCTCTAGAATTTAAAAATGGTATGTCTCTCACCTCTAATGATGTTGGACTTGAGGGGGCATATTGAAAGAAGACAGTATCAAAGGATATCAGAATAAAGAGAAAGGGGAAGGGGAATGTCAAATAAGAAGACATCAGAGTAAAGAGAATGAGCTGGGAGGAAGAACTTCCACCCCTTAGCCGCAAAATGATAATTGAGACTTCTTAAGCATGTTTAAATATCAAGTGGTCTCACATCCAAGTACCTTGGTATTGAAGGTGCTTCTTTAGACTTTAACAGTAAGAATCACAGTTCTGATGTTAAAGAGTGATAATCAAACACCATTATCAGCAATGATTATCGAATACAAACAATAACAACAACAACAACCAAGCCTTATCCCACTAGGTGGGGTCGGCTATATGAATTCTTCTACGTCATTAGGTTCTATCCCCTACTATATCATCATCTATACTTAAATAAATTTTATCTTATTTTATTACTGTTAACCAAGTCTTTTTTTTTATCTACCTCTTCCTCATTTGATATGTATATTTGTCATTGTTTCACATCGCCTAACTGAAACATTTATTGGTCATCTAAGTACATATCCATATCACCTTAAACGTGTTTTTCGGAGTTTTTCTTCAATAGATGCAACTCCGACTTTCTCTCTAATGCTCTCATTTCTTATTCTATCCATTCTCGTATGTCCGCACATCCTCCTTAACATCCTCATCTCTGCAACTCTCATCTTTTGCTCATGTTATCAAGTCGTAGCCCAACATTCTACGTTATATAACATAGCAAATCTGATCGCCATTTTGTAAAACTTCTCTTTCAATTTTAGAAGTACTTTACGATCACATAAAACACCCAACGCTTTCCTCCATTTTAATCATCCTACTTGTATTCTATGTAAGACAACTCTCTCAATCCCTCTATCACCTTGCAAAAATGATCCTAAATATTTAAAGCTCTTAGTTCCAGACAACACGTCTATCTTAACCCTTGTCTCATTACGTCTAATATTGCTAAACTTAAATTTCATATATTTTGTCTTTACTCTACTAAAATCTTTCACTTCTTGTGTTTCCTTCCAAAATTTTAATTTAGCATTTACTCCTTTACGTGTCTCATCTACCAAAACAATATCATCTGTAAATAACATACACCACAATACTGTATCTTGAATGTGTCCAGTGAGTTCGTCCATAATTAGTGTAAAAAGATAGGGACTTCGAGCTGATCCTCGATGTAACCCTATCTTTATTAGAAATACTTCAGTTAATCCATCTGAAATCTTCACTCTGATTGTTACTTCCTCATATATATTCTTAATTAATTCAATATATATTATACTAACACCTCTCTTTTCTAGAATTCTCCATATAATTTCTCTTGGAACTCTATCATAAGCTTTTTCTAAGTCAATGAATACCATGTGTAGATCCTGCTTTTACTCTCGATACTTTTCAATTAGTCGCCTGAGAAGATGTATAACTTCTACTGTCGACCTTCCTAGCATGAACCCAAATTAATTTTAAAAAACTGTGGTCTCCTTCCTTAATCTTTTTTCTATTACTCTTTCCCAAAGTTTCATAGTATGACTTATTAGTTTAATACTCCTATAGTTTGCACAAGTTTGTATGTCTCCCTTATTCTTATATAAGGGAATTAGAGTACTTATCCTCCATTGATTAGACATCTTTTTTATTTTCAATATCATGTTAAATAATTTTGTAAGTCATTCAATACCTTGTTTCCCTTGACACTTCCATATCTCTATCAGAATATCATCTAGTCCAACGACTTTTCCATTTTACATTCCATTTAAAGCTTGTCATACTTCTAAAATTTGAATTCTACAATAAAAATTTAAATTTCTATTCTCATTTAACCTACTTAAATTACCTAAATTAAATTGGTCACCTAAATCTTCATTAAAAAATTGATGAAAATATCCCTTTCACCGCTCTTTTATTTCTTCATCATTTATTAGTACCCTATTGCATTTATCTTTAATACATCTTATTTGATTAAGATCTTTTGACTTCCTCTCTCTCTCATTTTAGTTATTCTATAAATGTCTCTTTCACTTTCTTTTGTATCTAATTTTCGATATAACTATTAAAAAGTTTCATTCTTAGCTTCATTCACTGCTTTCTTAGCTTCTCTCTTGGCTATTGTATATTTTTTTCAAGTTTTCCTCATTCTTACAAATATATAATTCCTTATAAGTTATTCGTTTTTCTTCCTTCACTTCTCTTGTACTTTCTCATTCCACCATCAAGATTCTTTACTTGATGGTGTATACCCCTTTAACTCACTGAGAACACTCTTGGCTATTATTTTTGACTTTGATACCATCTTATCCCACGTTGTATTAGGATTACCGTATATTTCATCCAATACTTGTACTCCTACCTTCTCCTTAAATATGATTTGTTTCCCATCCTTTAACTTCCACCACTTAATTCTAGAAGTTATGTATATTTTTCTTCTATTAATATTATATCTAAGGTGTATATTCAATACTACTAACCTATGTTGGATAGTTAAGCTTTCTCCAAGGATCACTTTATAATCTTTATAAATCTTTATATCTCTCTTCCTAACCATAAGAAAGTCAATTTGTAATTTATTATTTTCACTTTTGAACGTGACCAAGTGTTCTTCTCTTTTCTTAAAAAACGTGTTAGCTAGTATAAGATCATATGCCCAAGTTCTCATGGAGATATAGTGGTCCTTGTCGATACATTACAGTCGGACCTTACAGCGCGAACTCTTGCATATTTATCACTACACTCGAGTTCTAGAGATGTAGCGGTCCTTGTCGAGACGTTACAATCGGACCCTGCAACACGTTCCTTATGGGGAACAATCTAACATTAGCATAATAGTTTGATGGATCCATTCATTGAAAATTTGCCTAGTTTAACGCTGACTGACAATCTAACGCAATCTTGTGGAAAGTTAAAGGCATTCTAATGGTGAACATTAACTGATTTCTGGTTCTCTCCTCTCCCCTACCCTCAATCTTGTTATCAGAGAAAAACAGTGCCTCCTTTTTATGCTTCTCTTCTTGCCTTTTTCTCCTGCAATCTCTTCTGGAGTGCATCTGATCCTAAGTGCCATTGGATGGCACAAGATGTAACGTAAGCAAGACCACAAGAGTCAGTCAGGGGACACACCACAACTATCCTTGTAGAGGTTGGGCAACATTTGGTCAGTAAACGCTGGCTTTCTCTATAAATTTATCTAAATGAAAGGCCAGCTGGAACAGTTGTTAGAGTTGGACAAGAACCTGAACAATCTGGAATTAACTGGGCTAGATTTTTTTCCCAATTTGATCAGGTTTTGAAATTTTATTTCATGTTTCAAATAGGATTTTGATTTTTTTTTAAACTTAAGTATTAATTTAAAAAATCATTTAAATGTATACTTACATATAGGTAAAAAAATCATATAGCCGAGAAAGAGAAACCCCAAAGAAGATTGGGTTAGCAACGATAAAATAAAATAAAATTTATTTAAATATGGATGATGATATAGTAAAAGATAGAGTCCATTGGTGTAGAAGGATCTATATAAGAAAAAAAAACATAATGGCGATCCCAAACTCAGATGAAAAGGGATGAATGTTGAGTTAGGCTTAAACCAATGGGCATGGATATCAAGTGTAGGGTAAATCCACGTAGCATACTTGCAATAGTTGGGACTCACAACTTGACGATGATAAGCAATATAAATAAAATGAATTTATCAATCATGCAAAATCGATCAAAACCTACCAAATATCATTTAGTCCAACTATATTTGACTCAATCAAACACGAATTGATATAGAATTCTAAAAAATATATAAACATTTTAAAAAATAGAAATGAGAATTGGACCAGGTTGTGTCTTTCAACATTTTCATATTTTGTGTCGAGCTGGAGTTTAGCAACCAAGCCAATGTGTGCTCATTGCTTATGCTGTGTTTACTCTCTTGGAAGGAAATAAATCCCAAGGATTGGCATGGTTCCTGAGCACAGTATGTGCCAGAATTGAACCTATGGTTTGCGTTTCTGCTTCCAAGGTCTCACATCCAATTCAGGGTAAACAAGACAAGAAGTACGCATTGTGTTCAGGAACCACACTAATCCATGGAATAGATTCAAAGTAAAACCCAGTTACAATCCAACCCTGTTCCACTAAGCTCAAAAATTAGTACAAATCTGAAAAGGATAAACAGTGTGATCTATTTCAAAAACTGATAGAAACGTTCAATATTCAGTAGCAATCCCATCTTTAGTTCAACTAATTCAAGTCCAAGTTCTTGTGCATAAGATGGTGATCTAGAAATTTTAATCAATTAACAGGGATATTTTTGTCACCTAGAAGGGATCCATCATATCAACACCCAAATGTAATGCAAATTAATGAAGGTACTCGCATTGTTGTGGGCCAATGTGGATAAATGGATATGATTATTGATACATCCAAACATAAATCTCAATGGAGGAACACAATTCGTATAGTCGGTAACAATAGTCGGAACAAACACAACTTAGATGTCACCCCACCATAACAGTGATGATAACAATGACGATTAGGGATATCGGTAATTTGCTAATCAGGGACACTTTTATTGTTAGCTTCGCTTTACTTAATGCCAATAGAAAGGCAACTTGTGCAAAGCTCAAAGGAATGTTTATCACTTTTTTTATTTTTGTCTAACCCGACCTAGGTACTCCAATGCGTTACACTTTAAGGATGATTTTAAGGGACTTTGCCATGTGGGCTGGCCAGGTATTATTCCTTTTTCAGATATTCAAAATAAGCAATCTCTACTGTGTTTAGATCTAGAAACTACTTATCTCAATCTTTCACTTTTTCTTCTCTTTTCCATGCTCTGGGGGATTGCTATCCATTGCTAGATCAAGTTACCTTTTCTTGAGTTCCATAAATAAGGATTTGGCTATCTTAATTCCAAGCACAAAGTCTTCGAGATATCTTAACTGAATAACAATCGACAAGTTTTACAAAAGAAAAAGGTGACGGAAATATCGAACATTATACCCTTTTATTATTGGCAGCGCTTTTCTCCAACACAGCTCTCAGAAATTTCTGAATCGGGGCCAGGGTGTTCGTTAGAGGATGCCATAACCATGACTCAACGATTTCGTCGGTTGAACCTTGGAAATTTGTATGCAATTATTGCAAGTTTATCCTAATCTATAGATAACGGATAATAGTTTCCAGCAAATATATGATAAATTGAAGGAAAAACCCTAAATTCGTCCAAGCATGCAAGAGAATGCACTGAAGGAAGGAGTAATAATTGAAGAACGGAGGAAAAATTTAAATGAGCAACTCACCTCTGCTCGTCGAGCAAGAGTTCTCCTATCGGCCGAATCGGAGTTCGCCGCCGCTCGACGAGAGCCAAAAGAAAACCTAAACCAAACTCATTTCCGGTACGATACTCCAGAAATAAAATATGGGTCCGCTAATCTACGTGGCCATCTCTCTGTCATATTAAATATAATATATTCAAAATATAAACCACCAAATAAGATTTAAAAGTCAAAAGGCGGTATCTTTTTTCACGCAAATTAAGTAAATTGAATTTATTATTATTATTATTATTTTGACTGTGTTCCGACTTGGTCCAATTAATCCTAAAATAAAATGGCCATCAAATAAATCCAAAATATATATTAGAATTTAATGTTAATTGCATAATATCATGCGGCTAGGATTTTTGCACGGGGAGAAGAGTAGTAATTTAAATGGATTAATTAAATTTTTATTAATCTATCATCAGTCTAAATGGATCAATTTGTGTGGATTTTGAGTCAAAATTGACCAATCTAAACGGATCAATTTGAGTGGATTGTGAATCAAAATTGATTGACCATGATATATTTAGATTGGTTTATGGATTGAAAAAGTTAAAAAAAAAATTCTCTTGTAAAATATTTCTAATTTATTTATATATTTATTATATTAAGTGAATTTAATTTAATTTATTATATTTAATAAAACAACAAGGTCTCTAATTGAATTATTATTTTTTCAAATGAAATTATTTTTATTACGTATGAGTGATACTTCAAAATAATATTTTTTTTAAATTATAGAGTGACTTTAATTATTTTTATTTATAATATATAAGTTGATTGTCTAATCTTAAATGAATTGTCTCATTTTATTGATCGATCTATACCATTTTATTAAATATGAAACCATCATATTAGTGATCCTTATCCGACTGTCTCTATCAATGGAGGAGATAAATTAAAATTCAAATGACAAATATAAAGGAGGGGTCGATCGATAATCCAGAGTTATGATCACTCCAAAAATTAATTCTTATCCATTTAAAAATTATCTTTTTATACTTACCAACTAAATTAACCCTGAAAATGATTTATCCCACTTTAAAAATCACCCATTTATTTGTAATTAATTAAAAAAAAATCGAAGGAATTGACCAAGATATTGGTATTTTTAAAAATACGTAATTACTATAAAAATAGAAGACTTGAATCTTTACCGACTTCAACATACTACAACAACAACAACAAAGTCTTATCTCACTAGGTGGGATCGACTATTTTACCGACTTCAACATAAATTTTAAAATATAGTTTTTAAAATTTAATAACAAGTATAGTAGATTTAATCAATGATATTTTAAAAAATTTATTAACAGTTAGAATATAATTTAACAGTACATAAAATACAAACTAAAAATACTTAAATAAGAAAGACACCATTAAAGATCAATCGAGTGAGATCTAAACTTCTTGATTATAAAAGTAAAATAAAATCAACTAAATATAATTTGGCAATATTTAAAATACATTTAACACAGGCGATTCAATATCACTTTGAGATTAATAAAAAACAAAATAATACTTTAAAATTTATACACCAATCCACTCAAGTTTCAATGATGCCTGGAAATAGTTCACAGCTTCTAGCCATAAGCAAACAACTTAAAGGAAGAGAGTTCCTTAGTGAATTGAATTATTGAGAACACTTTCATCTTTCTGAGTTTTTGTTCCAATTAAGCACCACCAGGTAGCGTTATTAGGTTACATCTACAATAGCATCAATAATTTACACCAAACTCTACCGATAAGCTGTCAAATACCATGAAATCATATAAAAAATAGCTATTAACATTCTCATAAATACATCACCGTCTAAGTAGTCCAGTAGATGTTCGATCTGTGTCAGTAAATAAAGTCATTATCAACAACCTGACATTCATCTTCAAGTCCTGATGTAGCGGCTCCATCCGGATTGCTCAATTCAGCCTGTTGGTTGTGATAACGAAATTCTAGGAAGTTAGCACCGCAGTGTTTATACAAACATGATTGAGGAAATCTATGGATTGGTAATGCAGCTTAGATAATGAAAGATTTAAAAAAAAAAAAAGTTCAGGCTAAGATGGTAGTTAAAGCATCGTCATCTAATCAAAATGGAGAAAACATTGGATTTAGCAAACAAGGGATCTTTTAGGATGCAACCAGCCATTTACATGGTAATTAAAGCATCGTCATCTAATCAAAATGGGCACAGTTTTTGTACAGGTAGAACAGATAACCTTCCATATCACTAAGATGTTAGTCTATAGAAAAAGTGATTTGGGGTAGGCACCTGAGAGACTAAAAGTGAAAGTCTATCGAGGTTAGAGCATGGATTTTGCAGTGATGATGATGAATGACTTGACCTAGAGCAATATTAAAAATAAATAAATAAATGTACGAACTTCATATAGAGTCGAGAATGCTAACTAGTTGTTGGGGACCTTAGGAAATGTTGCCATCGTCTTGGGTTCAAAACTTGTCTTCAATAAAAATGGAGGTCAGCGCTGCCATTATATATTATCTAAAGAAAACTTCATATAGAGTTTGGTAAAAATATTAAGAAATAATGTCTTTTCAGAATTTTCAGGTTCTTGTAAAATACATTCAAGAGGCATTCTCGTTTGATTGAATCAAGGGATAGATAAATCATGTCATGGTAATGGCAAATATTAATTACCCTACAGAACATATTCAAAATATATCCATGTATCTATTTTTACACATGACAAACCTTTGCTTCGTGGTATCTTTCCAGCATGCGCCGGTACTGCTGCCTTGCATCAGGGGAGTCTACCATTGATAGAACCCTTGAAACAGCTTCGTCAACAGCTGCATCGACTTTTTGCTTCCTGAAAACCTTAGCTATGTCATCATCTTCCTCTTCATTGGCAATTTCTGGCTCAGCTCGAAACCCCCGTAGGCCAGCTCCTTTTCTCCGCCACCGTAATATAACCTTTTCAACGACACCAACTGACCATAGGATTTCTCTGTACTTCTTTCTGACCTGATGACCTCTTACATGAGCCTGTCAATATACACCAAAGGGAAAAAGTGATTTATATCATAAAAATTGCCGGACAATTTATCTTCTGTAAATCAATGCGCTTAGCCCCTTTTTCTCTCCGTTTATGACTTATATCTGTACAACAGATCATAAGCTAAGAAAAGGTTTAACTAAAAACATTCAAGCTGATTTTCTTCAAAAAAAAAAAAACAAAAGGAACTTTGGAGCTACATAGAATCTTTGGAAAATAATCTAGTCATGACAGGTGAGAAATTGTAATCTAAAAACTTAGCTGAAGAATTCATCACAAGCATGCAACTAGCATAAAGATTGATGTGATCCATAACAGGATGAGAAAAGAAGAATTGTGTTGATGCACATAGTAGGTACGCTAAGATCCTATATTGTTTTCTTAAAAAATTTATGCCAAAAGAAATTTTAAACAAGGAAAGTTGTTCCAATATGAGAAGCCTCATCATGTAGGTTCGTTTCTGCATTGCAGAAACATTTAACAGGTATCCATAGTGATGGAAAATACGAGAACTTTGCAAGTTAGTTTGCAACTCAAAAAGATGCAAGAATTGAATAGGGATGTTGATGGAGTAGCATTTTATAACTGGAAAGCCTGAGGCATGAATTACTGCATACAAGTTTGAAAGAAATATCAAATGAAAGAAATATCAAATAAACATACACCAAATAAAAAATAACAAAAAGAAAGAACAGCAAACCTGTATCTTCACTACATGAAGGCGCAAATTAAGAAAATCTCTGCGTCCCTTCCAACCTCGATACTTTTTCTGGATAGATAGAGCTGCTTTTTCGAAATTCTGATCTTGTGAACTATAACAAGGCCTATGAATCCTTGACACAGCTGAGAATCCTTGTATGTCTCCTGGAGTCAAGCCATAATCATCACAACTCAGACTGAGAGCAGCATTTTGCTGCCTCTTCCTGAAAGAATGTGCACGGAAGGCAGCTTGTATCCGAGCTGCAGCTAGAGCTGCATTTCTTACAGCTGCTAAAGAATCCTTCAGTGAAAGTTCGTCTTCTGTTTCACCGTGCTTTTTGACACTCCTCTGAGATATGCTTTCAACTGCTCTTTCTGCTTCAACCTCAGCAGAACCCTTAGAAATCTCACTTTCTTCTATAGTTAGAGAAGATAGATGATTAGTTAAAGCAACTTCAGAGAGGTATCCAGCAAGACCCTTGTAGCCTCTAGCAGATGCTAGGAATCCTGGTGTTTTACCAACTGGATCTTGTGCAGTGGGATCTGTGACTAATCCAGCAGATGCATCAGCAGCAAGCAGCGCAGCAACCATTTTCTCTCTGCAAAAGAAAATAGTTTCACCTATATCAGCAAGAGATCTTGAAAATTCATAAATTAAAATTTTGCAAAATGTTGGATGAAAAAGACATTTTCTTATTTGTGAAGGAAACTCGGCTAGATCATTATTTGTGCCAATAAAGCAGACATTGCAGAATGAAGCAAGACTATACTGGTCCAAAAAAACAACCATAAGTCCAAGAACTGACACATCAAATCCTCAACATTAGTAGATGCTTATGCCAAGCAATTTTATTTACCTGCCACAGTGTGCAGCCCAATGCAGTGCTGTCCATCCATTTGCATCACGGAAATTGACGCCAACATCATGCTCAAGGATTGGACCTAAAGCCCACTCGTATCCAAGACCAGAAATCAGGTGTATAATGCCTTGTTCTTGCTTGGATAACATAAAGCCTGCTTGTTGGTTGTTTTGACGTTTTGTTGACAACCAGTTAATCAGCTTGTCTTTTAACAGTCCTTGCATAATCCAGTCTTTGGTATCTAGTGAATTATCAGAACCAATTTTAAGTGTCTCAATAATTTGCTTCCAATGCTCATCTGTTGCTTTGATTTTTCTAGACTTCTCTACTTGATTGTCCACAGAACCTACTGCTATTGTGGAACTATCATATTCATACAGTAGCATTTGAGAAAGTCTAGCAAGAAGCACTATTTCTTCAGAATCATTTGCAGCGCCAACAGTGGATAAAGAATCTATATAGTTAGAGGTGGTTGGCTTAGCCCGAAATTCAAATTCTCGCACTTCACTGCAGGACTCCCTGTTGCCAGATGTGATACATAGAGTAACTTTACCAGTATTATGTTGAGGAGCCTGGCAACGGAGTACCCCTTCTTGGACAATGTCAACTGGAACCTCAATGCCGCCAAACATGACTGCCCAGGAAGACTCCAGTGGATTGCAAAGAAAATCTCCTGTAATGATAACCTGAACACCACATTGTCATGTCAAAATATAACTGATGATGACTCAGCTCAACACAGCAACGAAAGGTGCATACACTTGAAATGGTTCTCTTGTAAGTCTTTAAGTATATTAAAAAAAATTAATTCTACATATTTAACAAGATAATTAATAGAAACATGAAAGAATAAGATATCAAAATCATTTTTTATGTTCTGATCCTATTTAAACAAAAGGAAGCTTAACCTTGCAATAAAGCCAGTTTTATTATTGATCCATGAAATCATCATTAACACCAGTGTATTATCAAGTATCAGCAACATGTTCAGCAATTAACAAATTCTGGAGATAAAAGTATACCTTGGTGCTCTCATAAGAAAATGCCCATTCCGGAGAGACTTCCCGTATGCTGAAACGTTGTTTCTGTGACACAGTCAAACTTAAATCTGTTTCAAGAGAAGCTCCAAATTGACCCTGATCAAAAATACTTGAGAAATCTGCCGAATATGTACTGCTTCCCAGAGCCATGGGGACAGTTCCAATCCAATCAGAACTATTTTCTTTTCTACCTTCTAAAATACCTTCTAAAGATGAATTGCGTTCTCCAAACGTTTTGAGTTGAGAAATAGTGATAGGTGACTCAATGGAGTTCTCAGGGCCTAAAAGAAATCTTTTCGTAGCAGATAGTTGGAGACGTAAATCACTCTCAGAAATTTCATGACCATTTGGACAGTCTTCTGCTGTATATGAACTCGAATTCTCAGATGGGCCAAACAAATAAGTAGAAATATTCTCCCTCCCTGAAAAAGTAGGTAATGGATCCTGTAAAGGAACAGAAATCAACATATTATATTCCAAAAGAAAGGTAATGATTGGAAAGTAGAAACCATGGTAAACATTTTAATTTTCACTAACAAAATTTAGAATGTTGCAAGTACAAAATAAAATGGCGAGACCAGGATAACCCCATAACATATTGAAGTTCTCTGAATAGTCTGACAAAAGATATGCAACAGAATAGCTATATTTTGGCTGTTTTACAAACAAACGACTCCTCAAATTGGAGCACAAATCTAAGTTCCATATAAAACAAACTAAGAGAGTAACCTTGCTGATTCATGATACAAAGTCATTTTAAATAAAAGCTAGTTTTAGGCGCACTTACTCTGGAGATGGAAGAGTCAGGAATCTCATTGGTGGCCAAGAAATTGAAACTTCTTCCATGAGAATCCATCCCCTCAGATTTTGAGCTCTGGAGTACATCTGTCCATGAAGGAGAATCCAAGCATAATGGTTGATTTTGTTGCAATTTATGGTCACCTGGAGGAAGATTGCAGATGTTCAAGTTACCATCAAATGATTATGAAAGCAAGAGCAAAGATGATTCACAAACAGTTTGCAAAAAAACCAAGAATATTAATGAAAATGACCTGCATGACTCTAGTATATTGTTAAAATAAAACAAAAGAAATATAGAACCATAAATATGAAATACTAGTGCATCTGGTTGGTGATAAGTGTCATCATCTCTGTCATTTGAGAATGTAGAGGGGTCTTTCAAAGAGAAACTTAGCTCTATTACTCAAAAATATAGTCAAATACCATCAATGCTCAAGAATTTGAAAGATTGAAAAGTATACTGCTCAAAAAGTAGAAAGGAAAGTAGCAGGGAATAAGGATGGGTTTTAGTATATTTTTTTATGTTGTTTACTTGGAGAATGAAAATTCGTGTTGGCATTCCTCTATTTTCTAGAAATGCAGCTTTTGTATTTTCAAAGAAGTTTTGGACTATCATGGCTGGAATTCGCACAGAAGTGTGGTTGGTACAGGATGCTATGTGATGCAAGGTCTGCAGTGATTAGATTATAGGATGGTCCAAGTATAGGTAGTTTCTATACATTCATGTTTGAACTTTGACGCATTTGTATTACATGCTTCAATAAATTGTACACTTATAGTGTAATTTTTCCTTACAGAAGCAATTAGCCAGAAGAATTCAAAGGAGAAAAACAAAATGATTTGATGACACAGAAACAAATTGTTGGTTCTTTCCAGATAGCCCAATATGACTGAGACACTGAGAATATGCACTCTCAATTAGGAGCAGGTGTTTCAACATTGTTCCATGTCTCAACACTTGCAAGGAATGGTATGCCTCCTGTTTTGAAAAAAAAATGGGAAGAGATTTTAATTTATTCTCTGTTGGGAGAACAGCAGATCATCCATCAGAAATAGAGGACTTGTTTAATTTAGATAGAATTTCATGTGCTACAGAAATCATTCATAAGAACAAAAGAATAAACAACAAAGTTGAGAAAATCTCAAAATATATGACAAGTAATTTAACCATCAGGGTATATATAAGACTACCTGGACTTTTTTGCAGCTGAGCAGTGGCATAGTCTTGCTGCTTTCCAACTTCACTAATTTGATGTCCTCTATCTGATCCTTCGAGAAGATTTTCATGTGCTAAAGAAACCTCACTTTGTCCGTAAGGAAAATGACCCAGGATTTGTATATCATCGTTCTCAGTAGGGTACTCCAGTAGATTTTCTTGAAAGTAAATGGAATTATCATCATCATCTAAACTCAACTGTGCTGCAAGATTCCGTAGTGCTTGGTTGACTTCTGGTTGTGAATTTTTCTCAGAATTTTTTAGGCTATCAAATTTAGTACAGTTGTTTGCATCAAAGTTCTCCAAGACAAACTTAGAACTGACTTCTTCTGTTGATCCTTGACTATAAGAGCTCTGAGATGGTTCATATAATGCAGTAGTCCCAGACGTATAGCCTATATCCGCATTAATAATAGTTGACGTATGATTGAAATTTGAATAAGATTGCATAGAGAAATTTGAGGTCGATCCAGAAACATATCTTCCCTGTGTAAGAGCAAATAAAATGAAGATAATCAGGTTAAACACTCAATCAGCAAGTGCCAGAGACATGAAATGTCATCTAGTCTTAATAATGTGCCTTCTACTGTCACTTTAACAGTCTTTCCATCATCTTGTCCATTGGTCTTTTTAAAAGACAACATAATGAATTGAAAAGATTTAAGTGACAAACCTCATCAACTTCTCGGTAGTGAACAAGAACAATGTGTTCATACTCCCTGAAAAGAAATATTTAAGTACATTACGTAACAGTTATACCAGAAAGTACTTAAGGCTATCAACATTAGGTACAATATGTTTGAAAATATCTAGAGGAATATTATTGTTTATTCCTGCTACAAGGTATCCTGTCTATATCCACAATAGACGCTTGCAAACATTAACAAAGTACCGTTTGTTACTTCTACATAAAAAGGGATATTATTCTACATTATAACATAGCAGTTGTATGTACTAGCTGGAAGAACAAATATAGTTTTCTCCCAAAGTGATGAGCATTTGGGTATAAAAAAAATCATAGGATATGATAACAATCTGTGTTACTTGGACTCAACTACAACTTTGAGATACAACTATGAACCTATGTGTCTGACATGGCAATTTTTAAATTTCTGACATGATCAATAAAAATATTGTGTCCACTTGGCATATCATTGTCCAAGTGTAGGTACCCAACAAAAGTATAGAGGGGATAGATGAAAAGTTCAACTGCCAAAGACAACAATGGCATACTTGTAATTTCACAGTAAAAAATATCATGATTCTTGAAATATGAGTTTTTGCTAAGCATGATTATCACATTTGTGAATTTTATAGAATCTTTTTTCTGG
Organism: Wurfbainia villosa; assembly: GCA_025175895.1. Lineage (NCBI taxonomy): Eukaryota > Viridiplantae > Streptophyta > Magnoliopsida > Zingiberales > Zingiberaceae > Wurfbainia > Wurfbainia villosa. Next base: position 2,236,649 of record CM045987.1, on the reverse strand, counting down.
AGATTTAATTTGAGAGTAAGCATGGATGGTCTTTTTATGTCTAATTTTTTCACTCCAACCCTTTATCTAGCTAGTAACATCAGAGTGGCAGCAGTCTCCAGGTTCAAATTTACTAATTGGAATCTGGATCAGCCAAGTCAAAAAGATATCCTATACCAACAACCATGCTTATCATGTCGGTATAAGCTGCCGACCCGTGTCGATCAGCATGGGGGAAATTTATTGTTTCGTTCGTTCACCATGGCACTAGGCTCAAAGCCATGAGGTAACGGAAGCTGCTGCAACCTTGCGGTGGGCTGCGGAGGCCACTGTGACCTTGCAACTGGATGCAGAGGCTTCTGCAACCTCACAATGAGTTACAGAGGTTGTCGCCACCTCAAGATGGGTGAAGGTGGATGCTTTCCTTTCTTTCTTTTTATTTTTTTTTCCTTTTTTTCCCTCTGTTTCTGTTTTTCTTCTTTGCTTTTCCTCTATGATTTTTTTCCTACAATCATCCATGGAAGAAAAAAAATATTTTTTCCTCCATCCGTATATGGGAGAAAGGATAGTCCGGTACATAAATCTCCCACCAATATGAAGTCTCAGAGGAGGATCTATTGTACATAGTCTTATCCTGCTTTGCAAGAGATTATTTTCATGATTTGAAACGTGACCTCTAGGTTACACAGCAACAACTTTACCATTACGTTAAGGCTTCCCTTCATCTGTATATGGGAGAAATTTTTTTCCCTCTATATGTCCATGATTAATTCATGTGTCCATGAGGTAAACAGAGGGGAAAAAACTCTTTAAAGATGAAGAATACATATTACTGGGCAAGATAGAAAATTTTAATATAATATAATTTCTAACCGTATAAAACATACTACTACTAATGAATTAAATTGTTTTATATATAAATTTAGTTTAATTTTAAATTGATCATAATAAATCCAAACTAATCCAGTAAAATTTCTAACCTCTATAAAAAGTAACGAAATTATATTGGCACGACACGATATGGTATCAAAACCATATTATTTTGGTCATAAACCAATTCGACAATTCGACACGGCTTGAAATTTTAAACTTTATTATCATGCATACAATTGGGAAGTAATATACTGAATTTTCTGAACAAAAACTAGAATTATAAGGACAAATCTCTTGGTGGGAATTGGCAAGCCTATCTAATAATATGATGGCAAGAGTTTGCTGGAAGGCAAATGAAGTTTTAAAGAGACATAGTTACAAAATATTGTTATAAAAAAGGAACAAATTTGCATGGTGGTTCATGCTTCTCTATATAAAATTCAACACAGAATGTGAACTTACGGATCCAGCATCCAATAGCTACGCCTCTGGAAGTAAGGATTTTGCTCCCCGTGGGCATAATAACAACTCAAAGTGTCTACATTCCCAACCTATAAAAGTAGAATAAAAAGAGAAAGCTTCGAATTTCTCATAAACATAGACACATCATGCATACAAGAGAAAAAGGATTTTAAAAAATGCTAACTGAAGATTCTATTAACAAACCAAGAAAAGAAGATACTGACAGTCAGAACTTAACCTGTGTCTGATCAATATCAGGTTAGATTAGGTGCATTAAATAGAAGTTCTATTTTCTTAGCATAAATAGAATCAATGTCTTATTTCAAAGAGTAACTTCATGGTTCTCTATTTGAGAGCTATAAGTAAGGCATGCCTTATTACTCCAGCCAATAATTGATAGTTGACACTGACAACAATTCGAATTGTTACAGCAATCAATCAGGAATTTGAATTTTTCAGGAAAAAGTAGAGCTACAAGGATCTTTCCAGTTAAGAGGAAAACAACAAAAATCAAATGGAGTGGTCAATTTGTCTTTTGTTTGTTTCAAACAAAACTCTCCAAAATCTGCTTCCAGCTCTTCTAACACCACAAATTGAGCTTGACCAGCTTCATGTCCCTAATCATCTGAAAACACATTTCTCACCCAATATTTGTTTTGACTCCAAATTTTTATTCACCACTTTGCAATGCACACATGTGCAATATATCCAAATATGTTGGCCAGTATAATGTGCAACAGAAGACCCCCAAATCCCTACTAATAACTATCCTCATGGGTATTTTAGAAGAAGTCAAAGATATTTTGGGCAATATCCCTTGTCAAATTAAGAGAAAATGTTTTTAACACTTCCATGAACCTCTTCAGGTCTTATTTGCAAATGTTCAATCATCTTACAAGAGTTTTCCCTTATTTTTTTGCTCTATAGTTTACACCTTATTATAATGAATGTAACAAACTTTCTCTGGTTATCTATCAGATAAGGATCTAGAATCTCCAACAGCATGAACTAGAACTTAACAAGGGTACTTTCTTTAGTTACCAATACTCGCAAATTTATTCATTGATGGCATGTTAAGCTTAATTGTACATCCCAAAAGTATAAGCTGCTAGTAAATGGATTTATCAAAGCTACACATAGTCATTCTTGGAATATTCTTATCTTTTTTAGAAACCACACGAAGGTTTATATTGTCATTCTAGACCCAAGTATCAGTGGTTGCCAACACAATAAGATTTTGGTACAAAGTGGCATATAAAATGTTAGTACAAGTTGGTGTTGGTTGACATGAATCAACAATGCTTGTCACAACACGTTCACCCCACTGCTGTCATCTAAGAAAGGGTAGTGATCACTCAATTATCAGTAATACATTTGATGCTTTCGAAGTTCTACATGTGGTGGCCGTAATGAGTAAAGAATCACCTCTTTTATAACAACAATGTCACTATGTGAACTATTGCATGCTTGGCATGGAGATAGTCAATAAGCACCCCCATGATCCATCAGCATGCTGAGAGTAGTTTCTCCCACATACAAGTTGCTCCTTTTCGCTTGGATCAGCTGGAAGGTTTCTACAAGTTTTTGTATATGAAAAAATCTTCTCTAGTGAGTTTCTGTAGCAAACTTTGTTACTTATGGATGTAGTTGATCTGTCTCTTGTAATCTCTTTCTTGTTCTACTACTTTCATATTTGATCAACTGTATCCTTGTTGTTCCTCTCAAGATGATATTTTAGATCATTTCCTCAAAAAAAAAAAGAAAAAGAAAAACATACAGTTAAACCAGTTGCCGTTTTAGCCTTCAAATCTATTTTACCATTCTATGCCATGAGCAGGTGTAACTAATTTCTTAGATATGACATTACAGATATTGTGACAGTTTTATTTACTGCATTAGAAGGGAACATCAGAGTCCTAATTAAGCTAGGTGGTAGCACCTATTCAATATAAGCTTTATGCATAAAAACTTTTCTCTACATTAAAGAAACACAACAAGCAGTTGTACTTGTGGGCTTGCAGTCCAAAATTTTAATATAGTTATCTGCTATAAAATAATTTGCGTACTTGATTTTACCAATAGGTTTGAAACTAAAGTCTTGTATATAAAAGAGGGTATTGATATATTCTTAGTCTTTATGGTATTCATATATTCTCACTTACTCATTCTAAATCCAATAAGCAGGAGAAATTCCCACAAATAGGATGAAAATTAAATGTCTAATGTTGCATCTAGTGGTCTGTAAACCTAGCAACCATGACGAAGATGATGCAATCTACACTCTATGCTGGGGTAATAGTGTCTTCTGCAAACTTCCCATAATTCAGATGGAAAACCAAAGTTTATAAATGTTGGAAACTGCTCATGATTCAGCACCTTGAGTTCCATAAACCTATCAAACATGTGGAAGGTGTTTGCATGATGTCATGCATAATTATTCTTGGTGTATTCCTAAATAGTGAAATGGAAAACATGACTCCCTTCCTGAACCATGGAATGAAAAACAACATAGTTATCTTCCTTCTTGTGGAACAAAGTACAATATATACTTATCCTAATTCAGGTTGTCATGAATGACGTCCTACCTATGAACAAGAAGAGTTCTATAGATTTGGTCTTAGGATTGGACTGCACAATTGTAAGGTCCAACAATTTAATTAAAATATTTTAGATCTATATTTGACTTTTATAATTTATATTAGTTTTCAATATAGATCATTATGAAAACTTTAAAAACTATCAACAAAATAAAATAAAGCAAAAATGACATTATTCTGACAGTAAATATATAAAAAATACAATAACATTCTTAATTTCCATATTTATATAGTATGTAGTAACTTTTAATATCGACTATTAAATGTCTAGTTGAATGTGCATACAGTAAGCAGGCATAAGATTGAATCATACATAAGATTCTCACCTACTCTCGATCCTACATGGGATTGTATCGTTTAAGCCATTTTGGATCATAAGATCCAACAGTTTTGAATGCAAACTTGACTACTATATTGCTAATTAGCAACCAATTCATCCTTCACCCTTGGATCACTTCCAACTAGTCAACAATAACTAGTACCATAATATTTGCAGTGTTATAAAAGAAAAATTGCCAAACTATTCATAAAAACAGGGTCTGGTTCTTCAACTAACCTTAAGCCTCTCGTGTGCTTCCCCAATGGTCCTTCCATCTTTCTTCCTCCGCCATGCATGTCCATCTTTACGGAAAAACCTAAGCACCTTACGGTTAAAAAGAAATAAAGAACCACCTGCAGATTGCAGAAGGTAGAACAATGTTATACGATAGCAATGGGACATTAATAAAAAAAAATGCTAATTTCACAAGTACAAAAAACATTTGTTACTAGGTGGAAGGTGAGGTGGCTCTGGAGTGAGAGGATAGCGCTTATAATCTTTTAAGATGAAAAGAACTTCAGAAGCTTTCAGCCATCGTTTCTGAGCTTCTTGGCGAAGAGCATCAATATCGAAACCTGGAACTAGACCAACGATCAATTTGCCAAACTAGCAAGTGAAAGAATCAAAGAGACATCTAATTCCATTAACTCCAAACGTACGTGAATAAAAGTGAAGTGGACGTCAGTAATTCAACCTAGCAATAGCAGAGCATTCAAATAGAGTTCCGAACTTCAATCTAAAAATTCCGAGTCTTAAGTAACTTGCATGTTAAATAGGATAAGGCGACCAAAAACCGTAAACTAATTCAGCAAAATAAACTATCACTAAAATGTTCAAACAAAATTTAAAACAAAAAAACATGTGATTCTAATTCTACTTCCTCCAAAAAGCACTAGAAAAATCCAAGGTGACGAAAAGTGCTACCATATGAGCACAAAGAACATCTTTCCATTTCAAGAAACAACCCGCGCCACGATATCTCGAATCCCAAACTCCTCGAGGTTCGTTCTTCAAAAAGTTAGGCGTACAAGGCGGTAGACCGAGAAGAGGACTGAAGTCAACGAGAGCATGACAAAACAAAAGAGCATAGAAGGAAACAAGGAAAAAAGTTTAGGCGAAGGCGGAGACGGAGATCAGTACATACCGTGCTGCATCACCCGATCCCAAGGGAACAGCTTGGATGTCGGCCGGCGGCTGCAGTAGCTCCAATTAAGCGCGGCCTACAGAACGAGAGGGGAAAGCGAAGAAGGGATTCGGTGGCCACTTCGATTCACATGGAAGGAGAGAAAGATGATCAGGTGAAGGAAATTGAAATCGATGGGAAACGAGGAACGGAGAAGGCAGGAGTAGAGGCCAAGGCGAGGGAGAGCGAGAGACCCGTAAAAATTGTCGTTTGTCGAGGTGAAGTGGACGCTGCCGCATAGATTTGTTTCTACGAATTTGCAATGGCACTCAAAATCTGAAACCCCCAAAAATAATATTAATATTTTCCTTCTTTTTTTATTTTAATCGACAAAATTCTCTCTCTCTCTTTTCAGTACTATTCCTAGTCCTCAAACTTGGTTAGTAAACGTAAATGAAATCTTAAATGACAAGAGTTAATTTAGATCGACTCTGGGCCATCGATGCCTCTCTCTTTCAGACTGCAGGGTCCCGATTCTCTCCTTCACCGACAGGCAACCGCAAGAAGGCGACTAATGCGATTGCCCACATTTTTTTTCAACACTATTCCTTTTAGTTCTCTCTATTTTACACACCCAACTTTCTAAATTATTAAAAGCATCCTTATCCAATTAAAGTCTCAATTTCACCCTTGTATTTTCGTACTATTTTGAGTTTGAATGACCAATCGATTAATAACCGAATCGATTAGATTAAATCGAAATGGAATAAATCAAATTTTTTTAAAATAAATCGAATCAATCGAGTTTTTCAATAAAAATTGAATAAACTGATAAAATATCACTTAATTAGATTGAAAATAAATCTTTGATAATCGATCGATTAATATTTCATTTCAATTGAGTCGAGAGTTACGAAAGAAATTAGATAAGAATGAAAATAAAATTAAGATTTTTATCTTACGGTTTGGAATAATTAATCATCTGATTAATATAAATCAATCGACTAATATAATCTAATTCAATTTAATCGATTTAATCAATTATTTTCATTTCAAAATTAAAAATCTAATCTAATAAACTAAAAAATTGAATTTTTGAATAAATTAAATCAAAATTTTCGATTCCGTCAATTTAATCGAATTTTTATTAGCCACTTAAATATCGTTGATGATCTTTTACTTAACAGGATAATTCTGACTATTAGGATAAACAGATATTTACAATCCCACCCACAAATTCTCCATTTTTTCCAAAGTTGTGCTAAAAGGGTAAAGTAAGCAAGGTTGGAAATGATTGGGGGAGGAGGGGAGAGGAAAATGGTAATAGAATGGATTCTGTTCTGAGGTTGACAAGATGATTTGACCTTTTGACACCCACTTAAGCATTACACTAATCCTTTAACAACGATAGAAAAGACTACGATTTGCTATTTTAATCACGATTAATTTATTTCAAGGTCCATGCGAATGGCATTGCCCCAACTTCACCAACTATCACTTTTTTTCTCAAGAGAAATAGCATTGAGAGTGGGCAAAGACAAAGATAATATATCTATTTTTAATTTTAAATTTAAAAAAAAAACATATTAATCCGACTCACATTTTTCTAGTATTCGGTGATGGGCTCGGATTAGGGTCGTAATTTTTAAATTTCATATTAATTAAATCTAAAAAAAATCCTACCAAGTTATATAATACATAATTATATTCATTAGTCGTACTGATATATATAGTTATTACTTACAAAATAAAATAAAATAAACAAGAGTTTTATTGACCAAGTTAGATATAATAAACAAAAAAAATGCATTTGACAATTAGTTTGGAGCGTAAATGATTATTACAACTGATTAGTGAGGAACAAACGTAACAATCTTAAGAAAATTAAGAGATCAAGAAATCACTCTGATGAAACAAGAGTCACGGTGAGGATGAAAGTCGAGAGTTTCCACCGAGATGGCGTGGTAACTAAGACATGATGATGGTGTTTATATAAGTGGTATGGATTGATTCCGAAAGAGTTCTAAAGTCTTTTCCTATATTCAAATAACCGTCCACGTGTTTTGACCACTGCATTAAGGCCCATCGGATTCTCCATGATTTACCTCCCTCACAATGGTCGTGGAACAGACCGATGGAGGCCGTTAGATTGACGATTCCAATCTTTTGCAGAGGATAAAAGTCGAGAAGTTCATATTTAACATTACAAAATGCCTATGTGTTTGATTTGATTGCCTCCAAAACGAAGGACTCTCGGCATCATATGTCCTTTGTAGAAGAAAGATATTCATTTGCCTCCGAAGCTACGGTGTATCGATAGGACTAGTTCAATTTTTCAATCATAATATATTTATAAGATTTTTTTTTTTCAAATAGAGTGATAAATCAAAGACATTGTAGCTATTGAGATTGTCTATGCGAGTACTTCCTATTGATGATTGATACGAAATTTTCATAGATTGAACAAAATCGATCATCTTCAGAATTAATTGATATCAAACTTTTATATATATATTTATTCATGAATATTTTTATTATTCATTGTTTAATTAGATGAACACTATAGTTTGATTCTTAAATCTGGGATCGGACCATAAATAATTAAGGTGTTAATTACGAAGGTTCACAAATAAATTATATAAAATAATATTATTTTATATATATCCACTTATATGATTACAAGTTACTAGAAGGATGAGAGTGGTAGATATACCTTGTGCCTTTTGTCAAAGCATTAATGGAAGGCTTCCAAGTCCTAATAAGACATTGTGAAGTCATCTTAATTAATCCTGCAGAAGTATTTGTAGTGCGCCAAAGGGATGATACAATAAGAAATAGACTTGTCAGGAAGAGTCGAGAATAGACTTATCTGCCGAATTAAATAAATCAAAAATAAATTTATTTTTGATAAATTAAACTGATTAAATTTTATTATTAAAATTGAATAAATTGATTATTAAATTAATAATTTTTTTAATAGTTGATTAATTTTGTATATTAATGGATTATTAAATATATTGTTTTATATTTGATTTTTATCAATTGAATTACCTAGTTGATTGATAAATTTTAGTATCTGATTTATAAGTCGATCAATCGAATTGCGAGATATAATAGTTGACTGTTCAAAATATAACAGTTTGATTTCGATTTAATTAAATTTTGAATTTAAAAATTGAGATAAATTTAAATAACTAAGATTTAAAATAAAAAATAAAAATAAAATTTCAAATTAATCGAATGAAGCTTTCAAATTAATAATTTAAAAATATATATATTTTTATATGTCTATAGTAAAAGATGATTATGCATGTTCGTCCTTTTTCACCGTCGATCTCTCCGTGATAATAAAAGAAGATAAATTATAAAGGACTATGTCTCTTGATTTGTTTGTCAGAATAGTAAAGAATTTATAGTCCGGATGAAAATTTTAAATTCTACATCGAGAATTAATATATTTTTATCCATTTATAATAATATTTATATTGTTCTAGTCAATGAGTCATCTCATGTGAAGCATGTAAGGAAAACTCAATTATGTCAGGAGATTTTAGTAAAGCTTTACGTTTAAGCATATTTAAGAATTTTTTAGAGTTTTTCTCTTCTCACTCTTGTTAGCAGCGTTCTTCTTTAACACTCATTAGCATGTTAATTAAGAATCATCACGACTCTCATTTTAAAATTATCATTGATACTGGGTAAAATTAATTAGTGATTAAAAAGGTTTTTTGACGAGGTATTACGTCTCAGCCAGATGCCGAATGATAAAGACTTCGCACCTCGGCTAAATATCGAATGATGAAGACATCACATCTCGACAAGTTATCGAATGACGAAATCATTATACCTCGGTCTCGCCAAACGAGGGAGGTCACCTTAAATACAAAGGCGTGGTATCTTTGCTAACTATATTATGTCCCGGCTATATGGTATTCCGAAGGTTTGGCGCTTTGTTGTATTATATTCCCTTCCTGCCAAATAGCGCTCCCGATATGTATATATATATTATATCTCAGTTCTATCCAAGCGATGTGATATTCATTCAGAACACAACAGCCAACAGGGCATCCTCTGTCAGTAATATTATCCGACAGGATGATATCTGACCATACCTACTCCAGGGAGGTATATCATACCTATTAAATGAAGATTTGTCGCCCATCAATCACACAGGGGCATTAATTACTGTCCATATGTCTGCAGCATTTATGAGGATAATGATCCCTATTATCTCTGAAAGTCAGCGTCATCACGTCATAAAGTCATACCACCCATGCCCCTCCGTACCGCTCCTCAGAAATATCTCCGCTTATATATATAAGAGTTACCCGAAGAGGAGAAAGGGGGTTGAACATCTTTTACACCACCATTGTGTTGGTACAATCGACCCAGGTCACGATTGATCTGACTCGAGTTTGACTCAAGTAGTGTTTTGATGTTTGACATTGATGTTTGACATGTATTAGGGAGATTGTTGGTGCAATCAACCCAGATCATATTTAATATTTGACGATAGTTTGACTATTATCATAGGAGAAGTCCAAGTCTTATGTACTTGGCATGGAAAGTCCAACATGGGTTGGCAAGGAAAGCCTAAGCATGGGTCTTGGCATAGAAAATCCAACATGGGTTGGTAAAGAAAAGTCCAAGATTGAGTCTTGGCAATTAAGAAGTCCAAAGGAAATATTGGCGGCGTAAAGTCCAAGCGGAGTCTTGGCAGCATAAGTCCAATGGTTGACAGCGTAAAGTCCAAGCGGAGTTTTGACAGCATAAGCCCAATGTGTCTTGGCGGTGTAGACCACATTAGCATGACAATAGCTGATGGAAGCACCTGAAGGCTAACGTATGGATGAGCAAGTCATGGATGACTTGGAGGGATCTGATAGGCGCGAGGCTGATGGAGATGACTAGAAGACTTAAGTCTAGGCTAAGGGCAGTCTAGCAAGTATGGGGACACCATACTTGGGGTTAAAATCTCATGGATGAGGTTATCAGTCGACTGATATTATGATCAGTCGATTGATGTGAGTCGACTAGCAATCGACTACGCCTGAGCGGTGGCAACAGACGCAAGGGCGCCTCGACTGGTGCCTCGACTGGAGGCCCAGTCGAGGCAGCGCCTCGATTGACCTCGGCTAGGCGGCAACAAATGCAAAGCGCCAGTCGAGGTGGTGCCTCGACTGACCCATCAGTCGACTGCCAATTGGGGGCAATCGACTGATGCTGAGAAAAAATCACAGACGCGAGGCAGGCTCGACCAGCGACTCGACTGACTGTTCATCAGTTGATTAATGGGTATGATTGTTGGGTTTCCGGCACCGCGGCGTGTGTGTGTTCGAACATGTTTCGTAAACATGTGCACAGCGGAAGAAATAAAAATAATAAATCTATATTTATTACAACACACACATCACACGCATGCATAGTACAACATGTGTAGACATAACCGTAAATTTAAATTTGCAATAAAAGGAAATTTAACTATGTATACCTTTCGTATCACGTGTAGCGGGAACGACATCAACTGGAACGATCCTCGCTAGAATCGTCTCTATCCGTATCCACGCCGAGTATCTTCGGGATGACTTCCCAAAGTCACGAGCTTCGTCTTCGTACGAGTTACTAGCCTCGTGTTGAAGACGACGTGATCGAGAGAGGATCACGATTCGAATCCAAATTCGGATCCAAAGACGAGTCCTCAAAACTCGCTTCTCCGGAGAGGTATCTGTCAACCGTTTGATGAATCCTTCGTCCTCCACCTATGAGGATTACCGGAGATCGAATCCCCGATAAGTTAGGCGATGTCGGAGCTCCAACTGTCGTCCAAACGATGCTCCGATGAGAGGGAAACAAGCTGTCCAGAAAACTGGACAGCTTTGGTGGAGGAATTAGGGTCGGCCAAAAAGGTAGGATGAAGCTCACCTTGATGCCAAACCCAAAGGAGATCACCGGAGCTCCTCCGGCAATAGCTCGACGCCGGCAAGAGTGAAGGTCAGCACCTTCTGGACGCCGGCCAAGGAGCTTCAAGGTGGGCGGCGGCAAGGAGGAGGGTTGGCGCCGAAATCTCCAAGGGGAGGTGGGCGGCAACTCTTAGGTTAGGGTTTTGGATTAGGGTTTAACAATCCCTTAAGCCCTCTTTTATAGAGAACTAATTCTCTTAATGGTTATTGGATCATAACCATAAGGCCCGTTAACCCGCTCCATTAACTTAAGTTAAAATAAACCAAACCATGATGATTTATTTTAAGTTAAAACGAACCGAACCAACTTTGGTTCATTCATTTAAAATAAACCAAACCCTTTGGTTTATTCTCCTCCATTGGATTAGAACCAAACCATTTTGGTTCATCCATTATGTCTTTATAAGACACGACCCATCCACGCTTCCATTGCGACTGAAACGATTTCATGCTTGCTCCATGTTTGGTCCAACCAAACCTAGTTTCTCTCGGTCTGAGAATCTCATTCTCAAGCTCGTTTTAAATCATTCGGATTACGCTCGTTGTGCGTGTGACCAAATAGGTTCTCGGTTTATGTTGGTCGTCTATAATTAACCATTAATTATAGAACGATCATGAGTGGCACCTAGTAGTATATCATGATCCCCAATTAACCGAAAAGATCAACGGTTGATCCAGAACTATTTCTGAAACCCTTCAGCAGCTCGAATGAATCGTGCCCCATTCCCTTCACTCATCTTATACCCACTTGGTTCAGGACATGGTTTATAGTGTCAGTCCCCACTAGGCTGACTACGTCACATCTAGCCCAAGTATCATTTCCTCGTCCTACGGATTCTAGTTACTCCACATGTGTCGAAGAGTACCTTACTCTAAATATGTAATGCTTTAGCCAAAGACTTTAGTAACAATCCGACGAGAGGCCATGGGTATACATCTCCTCGCAAGGAGTGGTGAATCCTTTATAGGCTATTCAAACACCTTCTATCACTTCGACTTATACTCAATCATCCCGGGTCCACATCTCCTTAGAGATGTTTGCTTAAGATGTCAAAGCATAAGTCTCCATGATCAAGATGACTTGAATACCGTAAGTCAAAGGAACATCGCACTTAAGCTACAGTAAGAACTTCATTGACATATCTATATATGCAGAGAACCATATGAAGTCTTATGGCTGGTCACTCCAATGAACTAGTTACCATAACTAGCATCCACGATCAACTCCGAACATCACAATATCTTCAGCTAGTGAGAATCAGCTGCTTGGATACACCAAGGAGTACACCTCGTGCTAGTCTTTACAGAATCAATGGTGTCCATATCCATCAATTCATTGACTAGGGATAATTCTGATACATCACAATTACACATGTAGAGATACTCACTAGTTGTGATCCAATCACAAATTCTCTCATGCTGTGAATCGTATCGCGGACATTCAGTAAATGAGTTTAAGATCCAATCAAATACATGAAAACATGTACACTCAAATAGTGAATCTTCATTTATCAAATAAATGGTATAACCATAAGGCGATTGCCTTAGGACACATCTCATATATTACTAACAAACTCCCACTTGGCCTAATGCCAATCGCTACAGTATCCAATACCATAAGCTCTAACATTACCCTCAAACTTACTTTGAGATAATGCCTTAGTCAAAGGATCCACTAAGTTCCTTTCTGTGGGGATTTTCTCGATTTGTATTTCTTTCCTACTAATGATCTCTCTGATAAGATGATAGGCAGCGGCGAAGCATATGTTTGGATCATTAATGAGACCACATCAAGTTCAGAGATGAACTTCTTGATCCAAACCGCTTCCTTTGCTGCTTCCAAAGCTGCAATGTATTCTGCCTTAGTGGCAGAATCCGCTATAGTGTCAAGCTTGAAACCTTTCCAACTTATTGCGCCTCCATTCCAGGTGAATACATACTCAGACTGAGACATGGAATCATCCTTGTCTGTCTGGAAGATGACATCCGTATACCCACGTATCACCATGTACCCTTCTCCATATATTAGGAACACATCCTTAGTTCTTCTTAAGTACTTAAGGATTGTCTTAACAACCACCCAATGATCCATTCCTGGATCAGATTGGTATCTGCTCGTGACACTCAGAGCATACGATACATCGGGTCTCGTACATAACATAGCATACATGATAGATCCTATTACGGATGCATAGGGAATCTTACTCATGCAAATCCTCTCGTCTTCTGTGCGCGGACACATAGACTTCGAAAGGTGTACCCCATGCCTGATGGGTAGGAAACCTTTCTTGGATTCCGACATGCTAAACCTCTTTAGCACTCGGTCTATATATGTAGACTACGAAAGACCAAGCAACCGTTTCGATCTATCTCTATAGATCTTAATCCCCGAGGATGTAGGTTGCTTCTCCCAGGTCTTTCATGGAGAATGTCTTGGATAACCAAACCTTAACTGACTGTAAGATTGAAACATCGTTTCCTATAAGTAATATGTCATCGACATATAATACTAGAAACACGACTGCACTCCCAGTAACCTTCTTGTACACACAAGGTTCATCTGGATTTTGTGAGAAATCAAACTTTTTGATTGTCTCATCAAAACGGATATTCCAGCTCCTGGATGCTTGCTTCAATCCATAAATGGACCGTCGCAATGTGCATACCTTGGTTTTATCAACCGATGTGAAACCCTCAGGTTGTATCATATACACGTCCTCGAGCAGGTTTCCATTAAGGAAAGTTGTTTTCACATCCATCTGTCATATCTCATAATCATAATGAGCCGCTATGGCCAGGAGCATCCGAATGAATTTAAGCATAGCTACATGCGAATAGGTTTCGTCATAATCAACACCTTGCTTTTGACGATATCCTTTCGCCACCAATCTAGCCTTATAGGTAATTACATTACCATCCATGTCGGTTTTCTTCTTGAAAACCCACTTGCACCCTATAGGCTTTATGCCTTCAGGTGGGTCAACCAAGTTCCAAACTTGGTTTTCATATATGGAATTCATTTCCGACTTCATGGCTTTAAGCCACTTATCCCTTTCTGAACTTGTCAGCACTTCTTCATAACTGGTAGGCTCCTCATCATCAATGAGTAACACGTCGTTCGATTCACTTACGAGAAATCCATATCTCTCAGGAATATTGCGTGTTCTACCAGATCTACGAAGATGTGGTGTTACAATAGGTCCAGCCGATTGCTCATCACTATGAGTTGTCGGCTGTTGTGCTTCACCAGGTATCTCATCAATGTCTATTTGAGTCTCTCGAGCCTCCTTAAGCTCGACGACACTCCCACTGTTTTCTTGCAAGAGAAACTCTTTCTCTAGAAACACAACATACCTTGAAACAAACACCTTTTGTTCCACAGGATGATAAAATTGGTAACCCCTTGTTTCCTTAGGGTATCCAATAAATAGATATTTATCAGACTTAGCATCCAATTTGTCTGATGCAGTCCGCTTCACATAAGCAGGACAACCCCATATCTTCAAGTAAGATACATGAGGTTTCTTACTATTCCATATCTCATATGGAGTAGTAGAGACTACCTTGGTTGACATTCTGTTTAACAAGTAAACAGCTGTCTGAAGTGCATAGCCCCAAAAGGACTTGGGAAGATTCGCATGATTCATCATTGACATGTCCAACAAGGTCCGGTTACGCCTCTCAGATACACCATTATGCTGTGGTGTATATGACGGAGTCCATTGAGACAACATGCCATTGTCTCTTAGATAATCAAGAAACTCTTGACTTAAGTATTCACCACCTCGATCCGATCGAAGTATTTTAATACTCTTGTCATGTTGTTTCTCTACTTCATTTCTGAATTCTTTGAACCGTTCAAAGGCTTCAGACTTGTGTTTCATCAAGAATACATACCCAAACCGTGAGTGATCATCGGTGAAGGTAATGAAGTAGTTATAGCCTCCTAAAGCTTGAGTTGACATAGGTCCACATACATCAGTATGTATTAGACCTAGTAACTCTCCCACTCGTTCACCTTTTCCAGTAAAAGGTAACTTAGTCATCTTGCCTTTTAAGCATGTTTCGCATGTATCGTATGAATCCAATTCAAACGATTCCAGAATTCCACATTTGTGTAATTCGGACATGCGTTTCTTGCTTACATGGCCAAGACGACAATGCCACATGTAGGAGTCTAATTGATTATCTTTTCGAGCACGCTTGTTGCTCGCTTCGATATTGAAAATGTCACTGGATACGTCCAACATATAAATGTCATTGCTCAAAGTTCCAGTTCCATAAAGTACGCCATTCAAAGTTATATAACAACAATTGTTACTAAACGTCAAATTGAAATCATTTCTATTTAAACAAGAAATAGAAATGATGTTCTTTATCAACGAAGGAACATAAAAACAATTGTCCAGTTCTAAGACAAGTCCTGCAGGGAGTTTCAACAAATACGTTCCGATGGCGAGTGCAGCAACCTTTGCTCCATTCCCAACACGTAAATTTGACTCTCCCTTGACGAATCTTCTTCTATTCCTTAGCCCATGTATGTCATTACATCTATGTGAGCCACACCCAGTATCTAATACCCAAGTGTTTGAGGAAATAGAATGACAATCAATAACGAAGATATATGAAGAAGATGGGGCATCCGATGCCTTATTCTTCTTCACGAACTCAAGATAAATCTTGCAATTTCTTCGCCAATGACCCTCCTTGCCATAATGATGGTAAGTGTCTTTTGAGCTGGTTCTGTCTTTTTAGCCTTTTTCTTCTTCCCCTTCTATTGTTCCTTTGACTCCCTCTTAGAACCTTTCTTCGAGGAATCAACTAACAACACCATCCCCTGCTCATGCTTCTCAGAAGGCTCCATAGTCTTCAACATGTTGAGCAGTACCACAGATGAACCTTCTTGCATCTCAGAAGTGAAGAGGAGCTTGGAGACTTCGAACCTTTCGAATCTCACTTGCTCATCAACCAACTCATAAAGATGAAAGACTATGGTATGAGCATCCAAATGCTCATGCTGCTTCCGCAGCTCAGGTACCATCGTGGCTAGCATAATACAACTCGTCATTTCAGAATCAGTCACATGTTTCTAATAGACCAACAATTGGTCCAGAGTTGCATTGTCACTAGGACAGGTGGGAAGAGGCGTTTCGAGGACATTTGCAAGCTTTTCAACATTGAGAACAATTCTCAAGTTTCTAGCCAGTCCAAGAAGTTCGGCCCAGTCAATTTATTTGAATCCAAAATGGAACGCAAATTCAAAGACATCATGATCAATCTTAGAAATACAAAACGAGCATATATGAGAAAATAATTTTAAAATGCATCAATATACATTTATAAATCCCATTCATTTTTCGAATTTCAAAAACCCTAAAATCACTTCGGGAGATCGTAGGTCCATCTCCGAATGGGCTGATATCCATCATAGATATGAACAACCTTGGAGAGAGTCCAACAAGTCATTCGTAACTACGATGGTAGGTATCAACTATACCGATTGCATATCACGTATATGCAACTATCACAATGTGCTATCAACTTATTGAATGTTCACACATACATCGAGTTGTTAACACATTAACAAGTATGCATCATATGCATAGCACCCAACTTCACCTCCCTTTACATCGACCTTGGAGAGAGTCCAACAAGCCGATGCTCCAGGTTAAAGCCAACCCATTAATCGAGAAATAGTTTTAATATGATTAGAGCGTATTCAACCAATTAGCCCAGCATGGAGAGAGTCCAACAACCAAAGCTAACGATTGACCTCTGACTCTTACCATATTAGTATTAAACTATTCCATGGTTTGAACATATTCGGGTTCGAGCCGGGCTTGGAGAGAGTCCAACAACCCAAACAAGAAACGGAACTCTGGTTCTAACCATATTAATGGAAGGTGTAGGCTTTAATATTGAGTAAGAGTTTTTATGTCTCATCCTCTTTGTATGCAAATAACTATTATCTACATAGCATGACATACATGACATACATCTACATGTCACGACACGCATGACATAATGATATGCATCTAATGCAATTACATGACATATAATTGTGTCATGTACATAATTTCCTTATTTGTCATAACTATTTATGGAAATAAAATATATTTAAGATTTGATTCTTCAAATCAAATCATGATTAAATTAGGAAACAAATTTCCAAATCTAATCACATATTTTATTTGTGGAAATAGTTGATTAAGGAAAGTCAATTTAGGAAATCAATTTCCTAAATCATCAAAGCTACTTATGGAAATAAAATATTCTAAGATTTGATTTCCCAAATCAAATCAAGATTAAATTAGGAAATAAATTTCCAAAATCTAATCAAATATTTTATTTATGGAAAATATCAATTTCCAAAAATACTTCCAACTTTCCAAAAGTGGAAGATTTCCATAAATACTTCTAGACTTTCCAAAATTGAAAAATTTCCATAAATACTTCTAACTTTCCAAAAGTAGAAAATTTCCAGAAATATCATTATGACTATCGCAAAACCATTTTACGATTATGTCGAAACACAATCTGGGCTATGATACCACTGTTGGGTTTCCGGCACCGCGGCGAGTGTGTGTTCGAACATGTTTCGTAAACATGTGCACAGCGGAAAAAATAAAAATAATAAATCTATATTTATTACAACACACATCACACACATGCATAGTACAATATGTGTAGACATAACCGTAAATTTAAATTTGCAATAAAAGGAAATTTAACTACGTATACCTTTCGTATCACGTGTAGCGGGAACGACATCAACCGGAATGATCTTCGCTAGAATCGTCTCTATCCATATCCACGCCGAGTATCTTCGGGATGACTTCACAAAGTCACGAGCTTCGTCTTCGTACGAGTTACTAGCCTCGTGTTGAAGACGACGTGATCGAGAGAGGATCACGATCCGAATCCAAATTCGGATCCAAAGATGAGTCCTCAAAACTCGCTTCTCCGGAGAGGTATTCGTCAACTGTTTGACGAATCCTTCGTCCTCCACTTATGAGGATTACCAGAGATCGAATCCTCGGTAAGTTAGGCACTGTCGGAGCTCCAACCGTCGTCCAAACGATGCTCCGATGAGAGGGAAACAAGCTGTCCAGAAAACTGGACAGCTTTGGTGGAGGAATTAGGGCTAGCCAAAAAGGTAGGATGAAGCTCACCTTGATGCCAAACCCAAAGGAGATCATCGGAGCTCCTCCGGCAATAGCTCGACGCCGGCAAGAGTAAAGGTCAGCACCTTCTGGACGCCAGCCAAGGAGCTTCAAGGTGGGCGGCGGCAAGGAGGAGGGTTGGCGCCGAAATCTCCAAGGGGAGGTGGGCGGCAACTCTTAGGTTAGGGTTTTGGATTAGGGCTTAACAATCCCTTAAGCCCTCTTTTATAGAGAACTAATTCTCTTAATGGTTATTGGATCATAACCATAAGGCCCGTTAACCCGCTCCATTAACTTAAGTTAAAATAAACCAAACCATGATGGTTTATTTTAAGTTAAAACGAACCGAACCAACTTTGGTTCATTCGTTTAAAATAAACCAAACCCTTTGGTTTATTCTCCTCCATTAGATTAGAACCAAACTATTTTGGTTCATCCATTATGTCTTCATAAGACACGGCCCATCCACGCTTCCATTGCGACTGAAACGATTTTATGCTCGCTCCATGTTTGGTCCAACCAAACCTAGTTTCTCTCGGTCTGAGAATCCCATTCTCAAGCTCGTTTTAAATCCTTCGGATTACGCTCGTTGTGCGTGTGACCAAATAGGTTCTCGGTTTATGTTGGCCGTCTATAATTAACCATTAATTATAGAACGATAATGAGTGGCACATAGTAGTACATCATGATCCCCAATTAACCGAAAAGATCAACGGTTGATCCAGAACTATTTCTGAAACCCTTCAGCAGCTCGAATGAATCGTGTCCCATTCCCTTCACTCATCTTATACCCACTTGGTTCAGGACATGGTCTATAGTGTCAGTCCCCACTAGGCTGACTACGTCACACCTAGCCCAAGTATCATTTCCTCGTCCTACGAATTCTAGTTACTCCACATGTGTCGAAGAGTACCTTACTCTAAACATGTAATGCTTTGACCAAAGACTTTAGTAACAATCCGACGAGAGGCCATGGGTATACATCTCCTCGCAAGGAGTGGTGAATCCTTTATAGGCTATTCAAACACCTTCGATCACTTCGACTTATACCCAATCATCCTGGGTCCACATCTCCTTAGAGATGTTTGCTTAAGATGTCAAAGCATAAGTCTCCATGATCAAGATGACTTGAATACCGCAAGTCAAAGGAACATTGCACTTAAGCTACAGTAAGAACTTCATTGACATATCTATATATGCAGAGAACCATATGAAGTCTTACGGCTGGTCACTCCAATGAACTAGTTACCATAACTAGCATCCACGATCAACTCCGAACATCACAATGTCTCCAGCTAGTGAGAATCAGCTGCTTGGATACACCAAGGAGTACACTTCATGCTAGTCTTTACAGAATCAATGGTGTCCATATCCATCAATTCATCGACTAGGGATAATTCCGATACATCACAATTACACATGTAGAGATACTCACTAGTTGTGATCCAATCACAAATTCTCTCATGCTGTAAATCGTATCGCGGACATTCAGTAAATGAGTTTAAGATCCAATCAAATACATGGAAACATGTACACTCAAATAGTGAATCTTCATTTATCAAATAAATGGTATGACCATAAGGCGATTGCCTTAGGACACCTCTCATATATTACTAACAATGATCATTCGACTGATGGTATATTCGTTGGACTTATCCACCGTGGCTCGTGTCGTTGTGAGACAACGACTACAGGGGCAGTCGACTGATGGTCCCAATCAGTCGACTGCTAGGCGAAAATTCAGCCCGAATGCAGGTTATAAAAGCAGCTCGTGAGAGGATTTTTGGCAAGGTTTTTTGAGGAGTTTTGGGGCGATTTGCTACTGCAATTCGGGGTCTCCAAGTGCAACTCAAGCAATCGCAAAGCAAACATCTAAGTTCACAATTGTAAAGTGTTTCTTTACTTGTATTTGTATAGTTTACTTGTATTCACTTGTATTTGTTTTTATTACTGTTGTAATTCATTGTACGAGGTTTTTCCACCTTCGACTTATTATTGAGAAGGAGTTTATTGGATTAGTGGTGTGTGGTTGCATCGCTAAGGCTCTTACGAGCCCAATCCGTAGAGTAGGAACCATTCGGTTTCAAATCACGTTATATTTGGTATTGTGTATTGTGTGCTTATATTTGTGTTTTTGTTTTATTATTATTCTGCTGCGCACTAACTGAATTGTAGCAAGCATGCGATCGTAATCCATCGACAAGCGACGAGACACTATTCACCTCCCCTCTAGCGGTCACAGATCCCCCAACACATTGTGCTTTCATATTTTCTCCTCTACTTACTGATCTCTGTCTTAAGTATCGGAGGGGTCTTGCCGAGATCTCTCTCGACACCCTTAACCGCTTCTTTCCGTTGCAAGACTCGTCTCGCCCACGAAACGTCATTTGACCACCGTCCGAGAATACCCCACCCTCTAATCCTGCACCTCTGCCACATTAAGCCCTTCTAGCCGAGTCACCAGCCTTTTGTCGCTCTCGCTACTGGACACCTCAGTATCTCGATCTCAACCGCAACAATCACGATATGACCCCCTCTGAGCATGTTGTGCTAACAACGATGGGATAAATGACTTTGCAGTAAAAAATGATTTGTTCGTCCTCAATCGATCTCACAATCAATATAAAGAAGATAAATTACAAAGAGATTATGTTCTTTGAGCGGTTGATCATAACAACGAAGAGATTCTGAGTCTGAATGAGAATTTTAAATCTCACGATAGAATAGTGACACTCATACAACACATGGTGTGCTAATAATGATGGGATAATGATACTCATACAATGAAAGTCCAATTTTTACACTATGTTTATTTACACCGGTACTCAAATCATTCATAATATTGTTGAGTTGTCCATTGAAATTCAATTGTATTTTTTTTATTTATTTTGACGATCAATTTCTTAAGGCTAAATTGATCATTTTCAAAATTAATCAACTCCATATTTGAATATCTAAATTATAAAAATAAAATAAAATTATCAGGATCAAGTAGCTCAGCCACCCTAATCTCCTAAACCTAGAACTTTCGATCCAATTACTCCTGTAGTTACACAGAATACTAAAAGAAATAATTATAAAATAAGTTTATTAACCACATTGCCCATTTGATGAATATTGTAATCATTATCTAGTATAATTAGTAGCGGCAATTCAGCAAAGCGATCAAATCGAATAATGAAAGATTCGAATTAGTGGATAACTTATAAAAAGGATATCCAAGGACGTTCCTAGTAACTATGACTCAGTGCTCATCACAATATCACGTTCTTCACGATGCCCTAATTTTTCTGTTGAAAATAAATAAAACACTAAAAAAAAAAAGTTTGGAACGAGACACGTACGCTATAGACATGTTCTTGTGATTTAATTAAGGGCACTGCAATCGTTGCAGACAGCACTGATCCGTTCAACGCAGGTAGTGCAGAAATTAAATAAATTTAAAGAACACATTTTAAACGAAGCCTCCGCAATTGCTGTAATATTAATAGATGATTAATATATATCACAAAGAATTCTAGCCAAGAGAAATTTATTTGAATTACAAATACAGATAAACCATTTTCAAATAATAAAATATGTTAATAATAATAATAATAATACAAAAATATTATTAATTTCAATTTACACATCTCTGTATAATATTTTTTCCCACTCAGTCAGCACGTGTCATGCATTGCCTTGAAAACAATAAGCTATGTGGAGGTGCCAACTCATCCCCCAATTTAAAGAAGATGAACCAACAATTTTTTTTTTTAAAAAAATAAGTGTTAGAAAGATGGTGAAATAAAATATATATTTATTTTTATTTATAGAAATAAAATTATATTTAGTTGGTGATGCACTGCTCAAAAATTTTTACAAACTTTGATCTTCGTCGAAGACTCATAGTCGAGATGAAAGTTGAGCTGTTAATTTGAATTTTCACTATAAATTTATAGCGTCGCAATCCAAAGTCCGATGATGATTTGTGACGATTATCTCTCGTTCTCCTCAACAAAAGACAAGTACATGATCACAAGTATAACCTACATACATACCTGTAATATCCTCTATGCACAATTCATGCATGATACGACCAGAAAAAACTAACTTATGTCTAGGCGTATAATAGCCAGTACTGCAACACATCTTATTCCATACGTCCTGCGTCTCGGCTCGGTCATATCTTATTACAGACGTCCCACGTCTCGGCTCTGCCATATCTTATTCCAGACGCCCCGCGTCTCGACTCGGCCTCATCATATTCTAGACGCCCCGTGTCTCGATTATCTCATATATCGGTAGATGCACATTACCTCGGATGTATGACTTATCAATACATGATTTATCTTATTTAGTCAGAGAACGTGGCGGGTATTTCCTGTTCATAGGGTCCACAAGGCAGTCCTGTCAGTATTTCTCTCCGACCAGGGAACAAATGTCCAAACTGATTTTTAGAGAAATGTCTATTTCATTAATGAGGAGCTGTCTTCCATCAATCGCATGATGAGTATTAATAATAACTCACGCGTTGACAGCATTTACGAGGGTAATGACCTCTATTACTTTTCAAAGCAAACATAATATCAGAAAGTCATACCGCCCATACCGATCGTACTGCTTGGCGGGAGATTTCTCTCTTATATATATCCCTCCTAGAGGAAGAGATCAGAGGTTCGCGTATTCTCAACTGATCTCTCTCCATTGTTTTCACCACCTTCTTTCTGATCCCTACCTTGAGCATCGGAGGGATCTCATCGAGATCTCTCTCGGCACCATTAACCGTTTCTGTCTTGCATGACACGTCATCCGACTGCATCACGTCATTCGACTCTGTTCACGGTCAAGGCGCCAAATCGATCATATTCACTTTCCCTTTGAGTCATCTTCTTCCTTGTCTGAGTCATCGACCCTCATTGCTTTCGCCACTGGACATCTCGCCCTCTCTATCTCGACGAGCAACAATGTACTTTTGCACTCTCCTCTTTCTCTTTCACAAGACTCACAAGACCTATGTCTACTATACAGAGCTAGTCCTAAAATGATAAAAATTTTAATGGACATTGGACGAAACAATAGAAATGAGTTGTTTTAATGGCAAAATTTTTTACTTTTATAAAATTTAAATCCTTTTTTTTGTAAAAGATGAAATTTTGAGCCCTGAGCAAGCGACCCGCTACTGTACTTTACACAAGAAATATATATATAGAAGAGGAGGAATTGAGAGGTTGCTAACATTCATGTTAGTGGAATCATGAGTTACTATCCTTTGTAGAAAGTGGAATAATAAATAACCTCATTATCTCATTTGAATATCCCTTAGTGACCATCCATTACCAACAATAAGATTTGCAATATGCGACCAATAAAGCTCTTTTAGATCCTATTTCAAGATTTCCAAATTTTAAATTATATTTTTTTATCGAAATAAAATATATATAGCTAGGACGAGACCTAAGACTCACAATTCAATGAGAAATGGCAACAACTCACATTCAAAATGAGTCAATTAAATTTGAGAGGAAATAAATTACTAACCTGGGTTTTCAAGCAATGCATTCCAATATGGATCAAACATGTTCCAGTTATGATCACCTTCTATATGCATGAGAGGTGTAGAGGCTTAGCTTCTGCTGCCTGCCACAACTTTGCTTGACAGAGGATCGATGAAGCCATTATTTCTTGCTAATAAGATTAGCAAAAGCATTAATTCATACATTGCAATTATATTGTTCCTTTATGGAAGATGTATATAGCAATGATTATAATGATTCATAATCATTGGCTTATAGACATTGTGCAGTTTTCCTGTCTACGTACTAGCAACAGACAAGATATTAGCCAATGAGAAACCATAGCAATTTATAGTTGAAGCCACTGCTAAAACACAGCACAGTACTACTTAAGACATAAGGACGCTAGCTACTTGGATTTAGCTAGGTGGATTACGCAATCCAGCCTGACATGTAGTTGCTAACACTTGGCCCCGGTGTTGTTGCAGCAATTGCCATTTGATCAGGATGATACCTAGAAACAATAAAAGAAGAATGAATCAGGCATACAGAATCATTTGTTGTTTTTGTTTTATCTTCATCAATATGGTATGTTCCAGAGCAAAAAAAGTTATTTTACGATATGTTAATTGATTTGTTGATGATAATTCAGTCGTCGTATATGGTATCTTTCTGTTTTCCACATTGGGGTGCAGAGAGATAAAACATTATGAAATAGAAAAGCAAAAGGAGTTACCCAATTTGAAGGGTAGGTTCACATTCTATGGGCTGAAAGAATCCATCACCCTGTGGTTGAGGCTGCTGACGGCCATAAGCTACAGCATGAGCACTTGGATCCCAAAGTTGTTGATTGGCTTGAGTGCTTTCATCCAACTGCATCTCACAAGTCATAATAAACAAGAAAACCATGGCAAGCTTCTCCATATCACCATTTATTTTCTTTGAGAAATAAACTATTGCATTTTAAGAAGAAGACAGTTTGTACATATTATGTAGCTAGAACATGGTCCGTTAGAGAGAAAAAAAAACAATTTTTCATGAAAAACAAACAAATTTGATAGAGTAACACAATTTCACAAAAACTTAACATTATGTTTTGGGTCAAATCTATCAAGGGAAATGTTTTGAGAATTAACTGATGATCCAATAATGTCAATAATTATTAAGCTTTAATAATACATTATTAAATTGTAATTTAATTTTTTATCCTCAAAGTCACCGAAGGATAATGCAGTTTGTAAATTTTAACAAAAAAAAAATTGTTTGGTTTTTCATGTCAATGCGAACATACTAAATAGAATATGAGAGTATGTTGATGGATTGACCGTGTAAACATTAATTTACATGGTAAAGAGTTATTGTCGTAAAACTAATTTTAATGTAAAACCCACAGTGATGCTTATGATTTGAAAATTCTAATTAGGCAATGCTATTTTAATTAAATAACATAGCTGCTTACTCTTCTCTTCAAAGCTTTATTAGCTTCACAAAGCATTTGTTCCTGCAGACGAGCATTGATTTTATTACTGTCAATACAATACAATGAATTGCTTACATAATACACTATTTGATACTTGTCTTTGGAGATCTGTAAGTTGATCAAGCATGAATTGTGTCTGTGAAATAAAGTCGAGTGTTAAAAACAGACTATAGTTGATACATACAAATATGATTATACCAAAAAAAAAAAAAAAAAGAATCAACTGAAGCCGAAAATATAAGGTCATAGCACAAATCTATGTATAGCCTACGAACCAAGATGCATATAAAAAAATGATGTTTTTTTCTATGATAAGAAGGAACTAACCCTTGTCGATCTTATTTGTCTTAATGAAACATCAAGTTGTCGCTCGAGTTGTTCTAGTTCTTTGATGGAAAGCGGGCCCAAATCCTCGCCCAATAGATTTCTAGAATTTGCAAAGTTCTTTTAGAGTCTTGCTACTAGAAATGCTTCGAGTAAATTTCACATGGACTACAACTAAGATTAAAAGCTAGAGTAGTTCACCTTTGTGATCGTTGCAAGGCTTCAACGCGTGCCTTAAGTTTCAGGTACTCGTGTTGACTGGTCTATTTTACCAATACAATATAAAAGAAAGTTAATGGTGGGACAATTATAGAGCCTTAAATTAAATCATATGAGAATATGCAATTCTTCCATCTATACTATCACTTGTTATACTTGCTTCTTACTTTTGTTGTTGGCTAATGGAACAAAAACTCGATGAGTACCATTCAATTCATATCAAGAGCTTACGGCTACTAAATTTTTACAAAGATAGTATTGCAGATTATATAGCATGGTGTATATAAAATGAAGGAACAGGCTTCAAAGATGTTGGAAGATCCATACATGATATGCTTCATCCTTTATTTTTGCTAATTAATTATGACTCATGCATTTTGAAGACAAATTTAATATTAAATTGTTTGATGCCGAAAAAATTGTAATCTTATGGAATCTAGTTCATGCATCTAGGTTGTGCCAGGAGACTATATATACATTTACAATAATATGGTGCACAATGTAATAAAGAAAAGTATATCTTAACGTATTGAATAAAAGACAGTTTCTGTGTTCCATAGTCCTCTTCCCATATTTTCCACTTTGTTTATTTCTCTTAACATCTAAAATTTTAGTTTCCTATAAATTTTGTTGTTATTTGTTAGATTTATATAGTAAGCACCCACTAAAATGTAATTCAAAAAAATGAAAACTTAAACCTATACAATAAACAAAGAACTGTAATTCATCCAACAGAGTAGATGAACCTTAGAATCATGCAAGAATTAAATCATGATGGCTGATTTTTACCTTTCAATATTCCAGTTAGTTATTAGTATAATTGATATACACTTAATGAGATCTCAACATATATAGAAATAACAAAATGGATAATAAGATTACATGTTCTACATTTTTATTTATTGTATATAAGTTTCGATCAATTCAGACAATATATTTATTGTCGATCAATGCAGCACACATGGATAATCAAGTTACTTTAAAAAAATTCTTCAAAATATAAACCATGAAAACAAATACACAATCTATAATTGCACCAGATGATCATTTACCACGGATTAAATAATTACTTTTTTGTCTTTTTATACTATTATATCATTTAATTATAATTATCATTATATCTAGTGAGCAATACATTTTATTATAACCCGGTGCACGAAGCTCCCGCCACGCGGGGTACCGGAGAAGAAATTCATTGTACGTAGCCTTACCTTGCTATTTTATAAGAGATTGTTTAAGATTTAAACTCATGACAGTCTACAAAGAAAGACAAGAGACAAACATGAAAATTGTTCATTGAATAACTAAGGACAATTATGGGCATATAATACTGAGATAAAGCAGACAATTAATTTATTTTGGATTTACTGCTTATGATAGTTTATTTTCTGCTCTTACACATCCAAATGTTACTAACTAGCTAGAGAGGGCTACATTGAGATATCAATTATGATCAATGTAGGTCAAATAGAAATGGGATCGGAACCAACTATTCTTACATATTTGTCTCATTTATTAACTTACTTTTTCAAATATATAATTAAATAGTAGTCCATGCATAATTTTCATTCTCATAAACTATGTTCAAATAAACATTCATGGCTAATAACTTTCAAGTTTCAAAAAATAAAAAATTGTTTTGTTCTGCAAGTTTGGAAAAGAAAAATAGTTTGATGAAAAAACCTTTTTCCTATGTTTATTTAATATTAATATATCTTTGCTCAGTTGTGAACTTTAACCGGTCAACTTTACATGAGATATCATTATATACAATTAGAATTAGCATATACTTCAATATATTTTTGGTCAATTGAATTATTCGTGCTGAAATATCTCATAATTATGGCTATTATTATGTCATAATCTCATACCACATGGTCAATTTAAATTAACCTCGATAGACATCTTCAAATCCTTAAATGATTTTGAAAATTTAGAATAGTTATTAAATACCCACTATCCATGAATATTAAGGGACCCAACACATATTTTTGGTACTGTTGTAAGATGGTTGCATTTGAACTATTAGTTTATGCCACAAAATAAGCAAAAATTAACTAAACATAGAAATATAAAACTAATATAACTCAAGGGTAAAAAATCACGAAATACTGAGACTCATTTTACAAATCATAGCTTAGTTGATAATTTAACAATGATAAAAAAATATAAATAATGTTAGTATTATGCATGGTTATATTGTTATTTCATATTGGAATTTCGATCCCTAAGATATGGTACTAGGATAGAGCATATGCTTTAATTTGACATAAATCAAGAATGTTCAAAATGAATTTAGAGAAATGGTACTCCCTACAATTCTCTTCTAACTTTTATAAATTTTATGATAATTAAAGAAAATCAAATTTTATCATGTCAATTCTCAGATACATATTGACAGAGCAGTCTTTAATTTTTATTATTATAAATATTAATTAGATAGCTAAAATACAAATAAGAAAACCCAATAATATTAATTATATAACCAATTGTTCACAATCTTTTTAAAAAATAAATTACCAAATTATAATTAATATGGTTATGATTTTATTAGTCAAATTTATATTAACAAGGGTGAGCACCAAATTGTACTACAGAAACAATATTAATAACAGAGTACAGTACGCAGAAACAATATAAACATCCCTAATTGCTAACTGATATTGAGTTTATGCCAACTCCAAAAGTTCATTAAAATGGTAAATTTTAATGATACTAAATGACATAATATGAGATTTTAAACCATAACGCATGCAATCTATCGCCATCATGGAATGCCATCTTCCTAAAGTTCATACCGGCCAACTCTCTTCCCATAAGTTTCCATACTAGAAACTAAGTTGAGAATAAAAAGAAAAATTAAAAAAACTAACTCAGTACTACCAATTCTTCTTCATATCCAATTATATTTGTATAACCAGTGAGATGGGTAGATAACAATTCTCATATAGGGAACTAGAGAAAAAAAAATGCACATTATTATCAACTACCCTTAACGAAAGAAAAATACATTTTGAGAAAAAAATCAAAAGAAATATTACTCGAAATTTTACTTAGTTATTAGTTATCCAATTATAGTTTCATAAGTTTCATTCATTGATGGTTTTAATCCATAATAGATATTTAATTAAGATGTTTTTATAATGTAAATACAAAGAAGAGAGCTTTTCAACGTCTCTATTTACCTGAGTCTCCCTTGATATTGTGTTTGTTTCTGGTGCTCCATAACTACATTTTTGGTACCTTTCCAGCGTCTTCAGCATACTACAAAATTATTTAAAAAAATATCAGCAGAATTCCACTGGAAAACTTGTTTTATTAAAGAGAGAGAGAGAGAGAGAGAGAGAGAGAGAGAGCATATGAAGTATTGAAGAAATTAAAGTACTATTATAATAAGATAAAAAATGTCTTTTTTTTTCTTCCCTTGTAGATTCGTACTAGAAACCATGTACCGATACTATATATAGTCACAAAAGAAACAATCAAAATCAAAACCAATGGTCCAATTATTTCCTCTATTATCCATATTTCATTCTCTTAGAAAGGTCGTTTATCAAGTTCATCGCCTTACACCACCAAGCAAATTTTATGAGATTTGTATACCAGCAATATGCAGTACCAGTCACAATATAATGCACTGATTTAAATAAGATCAGAGTTTATCTTGTTGAGAAATTAGACCTTCAACTTCAAGATATTACCGATAGTTAAAGTATGCCCAATGGAGCATATCACGTGGAAATATTGAAAATACCTTGGTCAAGTTTTTGACAATCGGCCGGTGTTTAAATCGTTGATTGTTGTTAATTTACTACCGAGAAAAAAAGCTTTTATTAAACCGAGTGATTTCGACTTAAGAAAATTAATTGCCAAAGTAATTATACGTAGGATAATTAACATGATTCTTGCTCAAAGGCTGTGTGTGCAGCTATGACGCATCAGCAACAAAGCATCAAGATAACCTGTTAGTAAATGCCGAGAAACTCGTCAAATCAGAGAAAAGTAGTCTATGAGAGAGCAAACATGTATAGAACTCGAAGAAACAGGCATCCATCGCATGGTTCCAAACACTGAAAAGACTAGAGATAAACAGATAAAGGACCAGATGTGCAGAAGTCTAGAAGGTATTAAGATGTCAACCTGAGTGTCAGCAAAAACACATCAAACAGATTGAAGGACATGAAACAAGGTTGCATCACAGGAAGAACCAAAAACCTGAATTTCTTCGCAAGAACTATGGAAATCAATAAAATGGAAATAGCTCTAAGGATAGCAAAAGAAAGGATTTATCTGAGAGCCAGAGGAGAATGGAAAATATTAGTTTGCTGAAAAAAAAATATTAATTTTACTCAATGTGACAGATGAGACGTTTTCTTAAGGCACCTGGTAAACCTAGGTTTCTTCACCATTGTGATGTGATGTTACCTTAGCATTCTCACAATGAAAGATCTAATCGTGCAAGCAATCTAAACAATATGATATCTATGGAGTGATTCGTTGTCAGATAATCGAGAAAAAAAATTAAAACTACACAAGAAGTGAAGAAACCCTAAAACTTTGAAGCGGACATAAAGACTCGAAGTTCTAGATTTTGTTTCTTTGAAACTTTCCCCTTAAACTGCTAGAGGCGAAGCAAAGGAAGGCTAAATATCTTATTTTAGAAAAGTGAACGAAAGTAATTCTTAGACATCGATCGATCTTAAGGCATAACCACTAGCTAGAACAGCTGAGTGATATATATGTATATGTACATCTTGATTAACTTTGGTCCTCCCAGCTCCAAAGCTCCATCGTGAAAAGGAGGGCGCATCATTACTGATAAACCAAGAAGGCTTGAAACCAGGGAAAAACAAGTTTAGTCGGACTAATAATTACTTATAGTCAAGCACAAACAAAAACACCCTTTACGGATAAACTAAGTTCAAGCTAGTAAAAAATCTTCCAAGTTTTGCTAAATTTCTTCTCTTGTCCGAGCAGAAAAGTTCATCTTTGAGATATCTGATTCTTTACATCGTAACGATCCAGATCTGAACAGCCATACAAGTCTTGGAAAAAAAGGTGAACTAAAGCGGAAAAAGAAAACCTTTCTTTGCACCGTATCGTGCTATTTCATCATCAGATCTAGTCAACGTTCTGTTCTTTTCACGAAATCGGTAAACGAGCGGAAAATCAAAGCGGAAATCCACCACGTAACCAAAAAGAGAACAGCTATATATCCTAGATCAACTCCGTGTTTGCGAGCGCAGCTGGCTGTCACTTACCTGGAGCTACTGGAGAACTCATAGAGCTTCCCGCGGTTGGAGAAGATGATGAGGGCCACTTCAGCGTCACACAGCACGGATAGCTCGTAGGCCTTTTTGAGCAGCCCGTTCCTCCGCTTGGCGAAGGTGACCTGCCGGTTGATCTTGTTCTCAATCCGCTTCAGCTCGACTCTTCCTCTCCCCATGATCTCCTTCCTCTCTCACCAGATCAACAACAACAAAAGCCGAGTATAAGAAGAAAAGAGGAAGCTTTCGCACAGGGGAAGACGGAAGAGAAAGCCAAACCCCACTTACTATATATAGGAAAGAGGAAGGAAGTTCAACTGCTGTAGGCGACCTGAAACACCGCATCACTGCTTTAACCCTTGGAAACCGCATATCCACGTACCCCCGCATGCAAACGATCTATGCGGTTGAGTTACGCAACGTCAAGATGCTTTCCGCAGAGCTCGCTGACGTACGATGGGGCGATCGTTTGGGCACGTTCATGCGGCGAGGCGCAGAATAAACTCGCACCACGAGCGGGCGCCATGAGCTAGCAAGCTGCACGGTGGCAGTGAGATTGCAGGGATCCGTCCGAAATCGACTTCTTACGTGTCGGGCAGAGACACGCGATCGGCCGAAATCGATGTACGACACGTTGGAGGGGATTAAATCACATGTGGCAAAACCTCGTACGGATGTATAATCATTTCTTTTACTCTTTAAAAAAACAAATCAACAGAGAGAAAAGTTAAGATTATATATATATATATATATATATATATATATATATTAATTTTACACTAAAATATTAATTTATAGATATAATATGATAAAAAATAATTGCAAATGAATAATAGAGTAAGATATTTTAGTGTTAACTTATGCCGTCACTATCTAATTAATGAAGGGACACTTTTTGAGAAAAGTGAAAATTAGGGTGTTGACCTTCACCTTCATGTACAAGAAATATCATGAAATGCGATGATAAAATAGAAGAATAATAAAATAATCAAGCTTCAATTTTCATAGATTTTCCATTGGGATTCAACGTACATATAGATCACAATTAAAGGGAAAGGTCCCCCCACTACTCGACAATTATACATCGATTTATTGTCATTCTCTCTCGTCAGAGGTGGTACAATGGACAAATTCCTAACTTTTTGGACAATTAAAGGGAAAGGAGTTTTTTATGGAAGAATCCCGCGGACAATATAATTGTATCAATAATCAAGGATTAATCTTCGAATATTATAAATCTTTCAAAATATTTGTCCTCTTACTATGTTAATTCTGAGTTAGATAATATATTTTCTATGAGACGAACAATGAAGACGAACGAATCACCATTTACCTTAACAATTAGGGAGAAAAGAGATCAAATATGAAATACATTGACGTCCATTATATTGAAACTGATGTGCACACTAAACAAGTCAATGGAGGGGGTATTCGAAAAGCATATATTAATAATTCATACAATTAGATTTTCAAAGAAATTTATGAATGTTCGTGGAAAATTTTTAATTTTTAATTTTTAATTTTTCTTTTTTAGAAAATAGAAAATAATTTTTGTGTGTTTTTCAATTTTTCAAAAAATACTCTTTTATTTTTTAAAAACGAAAATGAAAAAAAAATATTTTTTTTATATTTTTTAATTTTCTAGAAAATAGTCCTTTATTTTCTAGAAACCCGAGATAAAAAACGTCAATTAAACTTGTATTTTTATTTTCTTAAAAAATAAAAATAAAAAATAAATTTTTTTCTGTCTATCAAATACCCCCTTATTTTTCTTGATTAGTTTGTTGAATAAATTGCCTAATTTTCTCAAAAAGAAAGTTATATATAAGACTAGAGACAAGGTCGTTCGTGTGGATAATGCAATAAGAAGAGAGAAAAGTTCAAATTTTTTATATTAATTTTACATTATAAAAATAATTTATAGATATAATATGATATAAATTAATTGAAAGTGAAGAATAAAATAAGATGATTTAGAGTTTCTCTATCAGGCAACTATATATTGCAATTTTAAATCATGTCATTACTATCTAATGAAGGGCCACATCATAAGAAAAGTCGAACTTAAGGTCTTGGCCTTTACCTTGATGTACAGGAAATATCATGAGAGATGCTTCTGCTAGTGTGGTACAGTCATTGGTACAGTGGTAGATGAACCAATCAGAGTGTTGTTTACCTTTAGGAAGCTCTCTCTCTATATATATCTCAATAAAATTTAACAATGAAAATAATTTATTATAAATCTGTAATAAATTTTACGATGAATTATTAAATCGTCGTAAATTAGTAACGATATTTATAATAAATTTTTTTTGTCACAAATATAACAACATTTACAACAAATTAAATTTCGTTACAAATATCATCGCTGTTTTACAGCGAATTAGAAATTCGTCACAAACTTTGCAATGAAATCTAGATTCGTTGCAAATGTTTGCCACGAATTAAGAATTTGTCGTAAACTTTGTAACAAATTCTAGATCGCATTAAATTCTTGATTTAAAATGGAATTATAAAATTTCTATGATTTCTCGGATTTTTAAAATTATTTGGGTAAAAAAATGCGGCAATTATCGACAATGCATGAAACACAAAGTTTGAGATAAATTTCATCTTTTATTGCAGAATTTGTGACAAATTTGAAATTCGTCATCAATTCTGCGATGAATATGAAATTCGTCCCTAAATTTGCAACGAATTTAAAATTTATCGTCAATTCTGCAATGAATTTTATATTTCATTGCAAATTTACAACGAAATTTGCAACGAATATATTTCGTCGCCAAATTCTACTATAATTCTCCCCCCCTTTCCTTTCTCACGATCATCCCGCATATGTGTCGCAGGTATGCTCTCTTCTCCCCCCTCTCACTCGATCCACCGTTGGCTCTGGTGGATCAGCATCGGCATCACCCTTTGTGGGGGTGATGCCCCTTGCGCGTCGCCGCGTGGGGGGCGTTGATGGGGCCCATACGGTCCCAACGACGCCCCCTTCTAGCTAAGCGATGCCCCTTGCGAGCTCGACACCCTTTGTTGGTCGGCGATGCCCCTGCTAGCCCAACGACGTCCCCTTGCGAGGTTGACGCCCCTATTGGCCGGTGATGCCCCCTATTGGGGCGTCCACGGCGGTGATGCCCTGTCCCCCCTGTTGGTGGGCCCGAGTGAAGCGACACCCCCTGCCGGCGTCCTGCGCAGGGATTGTTCTTGGGGTCCCTTGCTTGCCCAGCGACGCCCCCCCCTGTGGCGTCCTTACGCGGGGGGCATTTGCTAGGGTCCATGTTGGCCCAACGATGCCCCTGCTAGCTCAGCGATGCCCCCAGTGATGTTGATACCCTCTTCTGGACGATGACGCCCCATGCTAGCCTAGTGATGCACCTCCCTTGTGGGGCTGATGCCCCCTGTTGGCCGACGACACCCCTACTGAGCTAGCGATGCCCCCTGTTGGGCAGTGAGGCCCCCTGCTGGCCCAACGAGGCCCATCGCGTGCTCACATCCCGCGTGGGGGCGATGCCCAATGCGTGCCTAGTGACACCCAACGCGAGGGTCACCTAAGCCTGTGGCCCTCACCATTCTGGGTTTTTTCACGATCGTGTTGTCACAGTCATGTTGTCCCCTTTAGTAGTTTATATAAATTGTATAGAATGTTAATGTTTTATCTTCTATATGTTGTTGGTGCAATAAGCCCCGAGTCAATGTTGACCAAACTTGAGTGTGACTCGAGTAGAATTTTGATGTTTGACAATAAATTTGACTATTATTTGATAATATGGTTGGACCATATGACAATAGATATTTGGGATATCCAAAATCATATAAGGGAGATTATTTGAGAGAGATTGTTAAAGCAATCAACATCGAGAGTCCAAATATGGATATTTGGCAAGGAAAGTCTAAAGGTATAGTCTTGGCGGTATAAGTCTAAGTGTATAGTCTTAGCGGCGTAAAGTCCAAGTGAATTTTGAAAATTGGAAAGTCCAACATGGTGTTGGCATGGAAAGTTCAAGCATGGTCTTGACATGTGAAAGTCTAAGTCATTGGTACTTGACAATTGGAAAGTTCAAGGGTAGGTTTGGCAGCATAAAGTCTAAGTATAGATTTTGGCGGCGTAAGTCTAAATGGATCTTGGCAATGTGGAGGTCCAAGGATGAGATGTTGGTGGCATAAAGTTCAAGCTTAGGTCTTGACGACATAACTCCAAATGAACCTTGACAAAGGATCCGATTAGCATGACATAGTCGATGGAAGCACTTGAAGGCTAATACGAAAGATGAAGAGTCATGGACTCAAAGGATCCGAGGGGCGTGAGACTGATGGAGATAGCTAGAAGGCTTAGGTTTAAGCTAAGGGTGGTCAACCAAGTATGAGGGGTGTCATACTTTGTACGAGGTTTTTCCGCCTTCGGTGTCATGCCGAGAAGGAGAAGTTTGATAGTGGTGGTGTGCATCACTAGAGCTCACTTTAGAGCTCGCCTCATGGAGTAGAAACCCTAGTTCCGAACCACATTAAATTTTTTGTTGTGCTTGTGTGTTTTTGTCTTTCGTTTATGTTTTATTTTGTTTACACTATGCACTAACGATTGTATACTAACAAGCACGTGATTGAACGAAGAAATTGAGAAAACTCTATTCACCCCCTCTAGAACGGTCAACGATCCCCCTACAATTGATATCAGAGTCTGGTGAACTCAGAAGAACAAGTCGCCATGATTACTAATTCTACAATTGGTATCAGAGCGTGTCGCTCTTCACCGGACAAACCGCCGAAAGGAGCAAGCGCTAGCGGTTGAAAAGGGAAGATGGAGTTGCCAAAGCTTGGGCTAGGTCGTGACATCAACACTCCACCTCCCTACGAATTCTATGGACGAGAAGGATTTGAGCATTGGAAGGTGAGTATAGAAACCTTCCTCATGATGAACATCAAAGATTTGTTCATAGTAATGGAAGGGTTTGAACCCCGATGGATAAGAAGAGAAGAGTTCTAAAAATTAAGAAATAGACCAAGGAGCAATGCCAAAAATTTAAGACAGAGGTTAAGGTAACAAATTTTTTAATAAATTTAATACCTAATAATATCTTGTGCAAGATAGGAGATTATATGGATGCCAAGGAGCTATGGAGCAAGTTGGCAAAAATCCATGAGAAGCCTCAACCGCTCCAAGACGATAAGGAAGAAATAGAGGAGAAATCTAAGAAAGAGTGTTCCCCATCTCAAGCTCAAGAAGACTCGAAAGTTGAGAGATGCTCAACATCCGAAAAGGAAGAAGTATTATCTTCCAAAAGGTGTGAAGGTAACTCAAGCATGTTAAATAAAAATAAAAATCACATAACATGCTTTAAGTGTAAGGAGCAAGGGCATTACTGTTAGTGTAGGGGCACCAGATAATCGAACCTAGATTTTGATAATGACAAAGGTTCAAAGTTAAGTTATTATTGTTATCTCACATGTCGTGTTGAGTGTGCAGGTAGTGTATTAAGTTGTGCTAAGGTCAAGGACACCAGGAGAATCTCGAGACAAGAAACCTCAGTGGTCGGGTGATACTAGGAGAATCTCGGGGAGTCGAGGAACCTCGGTGGTGGCCGAAAGCTAAGCGATAGGTCAGGAGGACCAAAGGTAAGCACCGGGTGTAGAGTGATGATAAGGTCGTGTCCTCCATACGGGGACAACAATAGGCGACGATCCGACTAAGACTTCTGGAGGAAGGTCTAGGTCGAGGTCGGACGGTAAGAAATTGTCGAATTTACCATCAATGAAGTATTCTGTGCTAACCTTGTATTGCAGGTGAGTGATCAAGCTGACAGTCGAATGGAAGTTAATGGCGGCCGATCATTGAACCTACCATCGGTAGATTCTTTGTAGGGCATCGATCAGGAGAGTCAAGATAACATCCACTCAATATAGAGTGAGGTGGAGCTTTGACCCAAATCTAGATCTCAATGAGCTAGGGCTCAAAGGGCGATAAAAGAAGATGCATTTCACCCCTTTCTATCATCCAAAAAAGGCTCCAAAAGTGCTCTGACGAATCCAAGCTTTCTTCGACAATGCGACGCTGTCGTAACGCCGATAATATGCAACTTCGCATCCTTTAAGTCGGTAGCTTTTTCTATAGTTGTTTGTATTCTTTTTACTTGTGATTTTAATTGCTAAGAGGATAGGTAGGCTTGTTGCCTCTTCCTCTATATATTTTTTGTAATCGTTGTCTCTTACCTCCAACGAGGGAGAGATCCTTTTAGAGGATTGCCAACAGAAAGCGGTCTAGGACCGTGGGACCTTGGACTAGCAACCGTTTGGTTGTGAACCAAGTAAAAAAAAGCTTGTGTCTATTTTATTTACTTTTATTTTCGCCGCATACTCGGTTTTCATACGACAAAAAGAAAGATTTCCGTACACTATTCATGTGAGATACAAAAAAAATAAAAATACCCATTTTTAATTGAGAAATTATCTTAGGTAATTTTTCAGGAATTTTTAGAAATTTTTCTAGAATTAAACGGGGCTTGTACAGAATATTTATGGGGATAAAAAAAATAGGCTTTTAACGGGTCTATTTAGATTATTTAATAGGTTTAATTAACTTAATTATAAACCTAGGTTATTGTTTCTATTATCCCGATTCTTTTTTTTTCTTCTCTTCCGCCGCACTTCCCCTTCTTGCGAGTTCGAACTGCCGCCGCCGTCGCATTCCTCTTTGTCGCTCCTTTTGATGCGCGGTTCTCGCCCGCATGCCACCCTTCCACATGCCTAGGCCACGCGAGTTGCCATGCACCGCCTTGACCACGAGCCCGGTCGCGCGCCTTCCGATCGTGGGAGTTTGATCTCGACTCGAATGACCTTCGTCCTTGCCCGGTTTGCCGTCACGATCTGCCCACGCGAGCCCAACGATGACTCCCATCGTCGGTGCCTGCAGCAAGCTCTTCCAATTGCCGTAGGCATGCGCTGCGCGTCCGCCACCGCCCTATTCAGGGATCCCCTGTTTCTGTTCTCTCAATGCAACAACAAAAAGGGGGAGTAGTAGGCACGAAGACGAAGCAGTGTTCACGAAGGTGGATCAGCTGAAGTCTGGGACGATTGGGGACACCCTCACAGTCAAGGTTTTGAAGTCTGATACCGATGGTCACCAGAGCAAAGTGGTTTTTCGACGAACAAGGTGGATTTGGGGGGGTTACTGTCGGCGAGGTTCCAACCACTGGTAAGCTCGATCTGCTTCTTTTCTTTGTGCATACGGTGGTTAATTCTTGTTATATGCGATTGGATTTTTGATATGTGGAGTTGGCTACGAGTTTGAGTTGGTTTGGTCGTTTAAGTTGGCTGTGATGTTTATGTTTGGAGATTTTGCTGGTGGTGTTCTGTACATGCTCGCAAAGGAGCTGTGAATAGATTAAATTGGTTGATTCGGGGTGGGTTTTCCTTCGGTGGAGCAAGTTGGATAGTGATCTGTGTGGCATTTTGGACTGTGAGGGTGATGTGCCGACTGTGGTGAGTAAAGAAGACCTGGGTGAGTTGTGTGAGGGTCGTGATCGCTGTGAAAGAGTATCACTCGGTCGTGGCTGAGTGAGAGGTGGCTGTTAAGGGGTTGTTTCGTTGAGGTAAACATGGTGGTTGCTGAGGTGTTGTAGGTGTGTCGAGAGGTTGTACTCGTATTCGATAGATTAAGTGAATACGGGGTCGAAGTAGAATTTAGTCGAATATTAACTGGGTGCTGGAACTTAATGGTAATTATGTTATATGCAGGTTTTGGTGACGAGATAGGTTCACGAGCTTAGAGACAGTGGGTATTCTTCATAGCAGGAGGGTATTTTGACTTATCTTTTAGATAAGGTCATATTGATATGCTTAGTTGGTTATAGCTTGCAATAATTTTTATGTTTATCTGCCTTGTATGTCACTGTGCTTACTTGATACATGCACCTGACCAGTTTTTAGTTATACCTTTCCGGTTTTACTTAGGTCATTGATATGTACCCATTTGTTTATGCATATTATTCAGATACGTATTTTGGTTGGTGTTACATGCTTTAGTGTCATGCACCATCTTGCATGATTGCATGCTGGCTGGACGGGGTTCCTTTGTAGTTGAGCCCGCAGCCAGTTACATGATCTGCACACGCTGCCACTCATGGGTTAGTGGTACATCAGGAGGGTGTGTATAGTAGCTTTGTCAGGCTCCGCTGGTCCACTCATGGGTAGCGATGAGGCAGCGTGGTAGCGTGCAGGGATCCCTCCTATGGTCTACAACACTGGGAGATGAGAGCATTGCTCCCCCACTCTGTTTGGGGCAGGAGGATAGGTGTACTCCGACAGTATCCTGTCCACTCGGTCACTCAGGAGCAGTGATGGCAGAGTGCACAGTTATCATAGTCCTACCCACTCGGCTTCACCATCGCGTGTGAGGCAGCTGACTGGCGTCAGGGGTGACCATGTCATTTGCATTGCATGCATATTGCATGGATGATATTTGTATTGTGTTTGTTGCATTTTGGTTGTTGCCTTGGTTGTTGCATATGATTGACATGCATACAGGATACATTTTGTATTTGGTCTGACGACCTTATTTCTGCTAGTATGGCTCGTACTCCTATGTCAGGATAGGAGATTCAGGTATGTACAGTCTTTCCGCAGCTTTTCCTTGCATTTTTGCTATTATTGATCAGGAGACTGTACTGACATGACTATTATTGTTAGATATATCTTACTATGCATATCGATTATTATCCACTGAGTTCATTGAACTTACCCCGTTGCTTTATATTTTTTTTTTCAGGATGAAACTGCCAGGAGAGTCCAGCTGCTAATCCCCTTCGTCGTAATGGCTTTGTTTT
Organism: Wurfbainia villosa; assembly: GCA_025175895.1. Classification (NCBI taxonomy): domain Eukaryota; kingdom Viridiplantae; phylum Streptophyta; class Magnoliopsida; order Zingiberales; family Zingiberaceae; genus Wurfbainia; species Wurfbainia villosa. The sequence continues at coordinate 2,196,572 of CM045987.1, read as the reverse complement.
TATTTGGTTTATGTTTTCGGTTATATTAATATTAATTAGAGGACATGTGTAAGACTGGTGTTTTGGAATTTTATTTGGACTTGTATTCGATATGTTTTGGTTGTGCGTTCCTGCTCAGATGGCAGAAGGGGTAGGTCTAGATGTTGTAGATCTTTTACTTATGTTGGTTGTTGGCCTGAGGCCATTTATGATATGTATGTGTGGTCTTTGTTCCGGTCGTGTTGACCGATGTATAGTAGGTCGTGTGGGCCTTATATGCAAATTTCGTATTGTCACCTGTACAGGGGGGATTCTGCCGAATTTTTGTCTGGCGGGGACTCCCCCGGGGCATGACAATTTATTTAGTATCAGAGCCAGATTCTGAGTTCCTTAGGGTCTTTGGATTTTCGGAGTTCGCCACATTTGGCAGGTTAACTTGAGTATTTTCAGATTTGTACGGATTTCCGACGATTTTTATGTTTCGAAAATTCGAGGTATTATTGACGAGGTCAATTTGGGGATTTGGCGGCGACAGGACATCTCCAGACGGCTAACAGGTGAATAAATTCTAGAGATAAATTTTCTAGATTTAGTGCATGATGATATGATTACGTTGCTTACGTGATTTAGGGTATATTTGCACTTGATGCTCTATAGCATATTGCTTTGACTTTGTACTGGCATGCCCCCTTTAATTATACCCTAATTAATTTTAGCCATTGATTTCCATTAGTATGACTATGCTGTCGTTTATTACATATCGTTATGTATTTATTTGGTTATGTGTTATTATGGTGGATACCAGGATGGAGACTAGTAGGAATAGAATAACTTAGATGAGGTTATTCCGTAGGAGCGGATCTCAGGAATGAAACATTAGTAAAACCCTAGGTGTTGGAACCCTAGACGTAATAACCCGGATGTGCTTATTGATATATGATTATTCATTTACTATTTTAGTTGATATGGTGATCAGACTAGTAGAGGTCGTATGATTAGGATGAGATTAATCCTTAGAGGGTATATAACATTGTCCATATCTCGGCTGCCAACTATATCTCCCATTCTTGGTTGAGAGAGAGTCTGCGGTAGAGTCTCTCTATGGTTGTTTTGTATATTTGTAGTCGAATATGTCTTCCATGCATGGTTGAGATAATCTACTGTAAGGTTATACTCTTGCGTTATTCGTTCAGAGTTGGTGATAATCGAATTCGTATGATGTCCATAGCAAGATAGCTACTTTACATCTTAAGTGTCCACGAGATCTGTTCGTGGTAGCATGTTGTAGCATGCATGATTGAACTGGTAGAAATGGTATAATTTAGGCTTAACCCTCTTGTCGGACTTGTTAGTAGATTTGTTGTCCTTATTGGCCTTGATAGGCGTTTCTTGTTAGCTGGGACGAAATCCTAGACTTGACCATTTCGACGTATTTATTTATAAGTCGATGATCTTTACCGACTTTGGTAAACATTTCATATTAGAGGTGTTGAAACCCTCGCTCGATCGCCTCAATGGGTTTCATTGTAGATCGACGATCTTTATCGACTTTGATAGTCGTTCTATGCTAGATGTATTGGATAACCCTAGGCTTAACAACCTAGGATAATCGACTGCCCACGCGACCCATTAGTGGTAGTATGCTGTTGCGTGCAGTCAATAACTAGATATCTATATACGCTGTCTGCCCACAAGACTCATTCGTGGTAGCATGTCGTTGCCCGCAGATACTGAGTCTTTCTACTGCCTGTCTACCAATGAGTCTCATTCGTGGTAGCATGTAGTTGTGCATAGACATTGCTTAGCGTGTTGATTGTCGACCCATGAGTACCGTTCGCGATAGCTCACAGATAGTTTTCTTTGTATTTCCTCGAGAGCCATGAGGCTTTGTCGTGGTATCTGGATGTGCATTGCTTGTAGCTTGCAGTGGTTGTGTATGTTTTGCAGGTATATTTGTTATACTGCTGATCAGGTTAGTTGCAGACTGATATTGGTACTCTGAGGGTTGGGTTACTCTAGTTTGTTTCCTTTGACTTCCATTAGGTGCATTATGATTATGCACTATTGTCTATCCATCCACTGAGTGGTTGTACTCACCCCCTCCTCACTTATCCTCTAGGTTAACTGATGGAGGACGTATTCTGTTGACCTACCTTCGTGTCGCTCAGAGAGTTTCCTTACCGTGCTTGTCCTACTGCATCGTCGAGATGCCGCTTTGTTTACTTAATCAGTATTGCATTTTGTTTATGCACTTTGGATTTTGTCGTAATTTGATTTGGTGTCATAAAATTATTTTACTTTAATTGATTTATATGTAGTCGTGCATACATGCAGTTAATTAAAATATTTGTATTTCTATTATTATTTTGAGGATTTTACTAGATTTGGTCCATGTATTTTTGAATATTGTCACTAAGGGGCTCCTCCGTCATTTGGATGACGGATATGCCCCCGAGACGTGACAATTTTATTGGTTGGTGATTTTGGTTTGTGGATTTTGTGTTTCGAGGATTTTCGGGAGTTCTCGTGTTTTGGGACCAGGCAAGCTGAAGGATATCTCTGAGCTATAGGAAAAGTATTGTCTTTAGTGGTTACTGTACTTTAGTGGTTAAGAAAAGTATTGACTTAGTGAAATTGCCCCTACTCATGGTCGTGGACGAGTTCGACGACGTATTGACCTTGAGGAATCTAATGATGATTTCAGAAGTACGAACTCTTTAGAGGTGCCGACTGATGTTGAATTAGGAAGCTAGGGATTTGGCTGCTAGCCACCGATTTGAAGGACAAGGAGTAAATCCTTAGAGAATATCAGTCCCTACTATTAGTGATTTGGTTATGAATAAGGCGTGCATACCTACACTGGTCAAGACGATGAAAGATAGTTTTACCTTATTATAGGAGGTGTTGGATGGAATATTTATTTGTCCCATTATTTCTTCTAGAGAAGATCCAGAACTCTTTGTTAAAAGAGAGATGGACCTTTGAGGTTATGCATCGATTATTGATGATAGAATGTGGTAGTTGGGGAAGGAAATGAATATCCTCTGTGGATAGAGGATCTATTTTGATCAGCTATAGGTCACCTGTGTATACTCTAGGATTGATTTATGACTGGTGGGTTGATATTGTAGTGACATGGTGTCATACAATTATCATTGTTATTGTGATGATTGTTATATCATCAGCCTAGAGTAAAGAGAATACAGGTGTGTAGCGATGATAATTTCATACTTGGTATGAATTGTATGAGCTTTTGATTATCTTATTAGACTTATTGATGACTTAGTTGTCCAGGGATTTGGGAAGTCATGTATTCTATACACGATTGGATCAGTTGTGGTCGTTGGAGTTGCGTAACTTGGCCACTGTTGATGGTGGTAGTTGGAGTTGCGCACTCAGCCACCGTAGATGGTGGTTTCTTGGTATTGATTTGATTATTACTATAGATATGGATAGGATGCTCTAGCGGTACTACATCGCTGACTGACAAACCAAGAAGGTGATGGAATTTACTTGGTCTGAAGCTTGTGAAACTAGTTTCAGGGTTCAGACGATGGTTGACTTTTACGCCAGTGTTGATTAATCATTCTGGTGTGGATGGAAGGGTAGTGTACATGGATGCATCATTTTGGGGATCATAGCGATTCCGATGCTATTGAATAAGACGTATCCTAAGCTTACGGCGGTCTAAAGAACTGCGAGGTAAGTCGTCATATATATGGCGTGGACTTAGTAGTTATTATGTTGTTTTGTAGAGGTGAGAAGCAGGGACCAACAGAGCAGGGCATTCTTGTTATCATGGTTGCTCAGTCATCTGTTAGGACAAGGGTCCGAGAGGCTCAGGTCAGTGATCAGTACTTACAGTTCATTGGCAGTCAGATAACTTCTGGACAGCAGATTGAGTTCACCCGAGATGACGAAGGTATTATTTATTTCCAGGGCAGATTATGCATACCTCAGTCTCACCCGGTCATGGAGGAGTTACTTCAGGAGGCTAATCGCTCTCGATTTGCGATCCACCCAGGCAGAACCCGCATGTATCGAGATTTAAAACGTTTGTATTGGTGGAACGACATGAAGAAAGACATCACAGATTTTGTGGCTAGATGCCTAGTTTGCCAACAGGTGAAGGTTGAACACCAGAGACCAGTCGGACTACTTCAGAGGATTCCTATTCCAGAGTGGAAGTGGGATCATATTACCATGGATTTTGTGGTGGGTTTGCCTAGGACACGTCAAGGTCATGATGTGATTTGGGTAGTCATTGACCAACTAACCAAATCCGCGTACTTCTTAGCAATTTGGAAGACCGACTCTTTGGATTGTTTGGCAGAATTATATTGTCGGGAGATTATCAGATTGCATGGTGTTCCTTTGAGCATTATATCAGATAAAGATCCTCGGTTCACGTCCCGGTTCTGGCAGAGTCTGCAGCAGGCCATAAGCACACAACTTCGTTTTAGTACTGCATTCCATCCGCAGACAGATGGACAGTCTGAGCGGACCATTCAGACACTAGAGGACTTGCGGAGGTCATGTGTTATGGATTTCGGGAGCAACTGGGAGGACCACTTGCCCTTAGTGGAATTCGCCTACAACAATAGCTATCATTCGGCTATCCAAATGACACTGTTTGAAGCATTGTATGGTAGACAGTGTCGTACACTCACCCTCTGGGAGGAGGTTGGGGAGTCTCAGTTGTTAGGACCCCAAAGAGCTCAGCATGAGGCAGAGTTGGTCCGTACTAATAGACGAAGGATGGTAGAGGCGCAGGGTCGAGAGTTATGCAGATCGGAGACGGAGACCTCTGGAGTTCTCTGTTGGTGACCATGTATTCCTGCGAGTCTCGCCCACGAAAGGGGTGAAGAGATTTGACCTTCGTGGTAAGTTAGCTCCAAGGTACATTGGGCCTTTTGAGATTTTGGAAAGGATCGGAGCAGTCACTTACCGCCTAGCACTACCACCATCCTTGGCTGGTATCCATGATGTGTTTCATGTGTCCATGCTGAGGAGATATGTGCCAGACCCTACACATATTCTGTCCGATGTGTCAGGTTCCATACAACCCGATGCTACTTACGAAGAGGTTCCGGTACAAATTTTTGGTCGCAAGGAGCGACAGTTGCAGAACAAAATCATCCGACTCGTAAAGGTTGAATGGTAGCATCATACTGATGAGGAGGCTACATGGGGGCAGGAAGATACTATCCGAGCTTGGTACCCTCATCTGTTTACTTAAGGTATGTGAAATATACTTTCAGTACTTGTGCTACTTGAGTGTGTACCTCTTATTTATTATGCATTAGAGTGGAAAATTTGGGGACCAAATTTTTATTAGTGGGGGAGAATGTGAGATACCAAAAAAATAAAAATACCCATTTTTAATTGAGAAATTATCTTAGGTAATTTTTTAGGCATTTTTAGAAATTTTTCTGGAATTAAACGGGACTTGTACGGAATATTTACGGGGATAAGAAAAACATGCTTTTAACGGGTATATTTAGATTATTTAATAGGTTTAATTAACTTAATTATAAACCTAGCTTACTGTTTCTATTATCCTGATTCTTTTTTTTTCTTCTCTTCCGCCGCACTTCCCCTTCTTGCGAGTTTGAACTATCGCCGCCGTCGCATTCCTCTTCGTCGCTCCTTTTTACGCCGCAGTTTCTCGTGCCAGCTGCAACGCCGCGCCACCCTTCCCTGTAGGCCACCGCGAGCAGCCATGCACCGCTGTCGCCTTCAGCCACGAGCCGGTGTCATCCTTCCGATCATGGGAGTTTGATCTCGACTCGAATGACTTTTGTCCTTGCCCGGTTTGCCGTCACGATCCGCCCACGCGAGCCCAATGATGACTCCCATTGTCGGCGCCTGCAACAAGCTCTTCCAACTGCCGTAGGCATGCGTTGCGCGTCCGCCGCCGCCCTATTCAGGGATCCCCAATTTATGTTCTCACAACGCAACAATAGCAAGGGGGAGTAGTAGGCGCGAAGACGAAGCAGTGTTCACGAAGGTGGATCAGCTAAAGTCTGGGACGATTGGGGACACCCTCACAGTCAAGGTTTTGAAGTCTGATACCGGTGGTCACCGGAGCAAAGTGGTTTTCCGGCGAACAGGGTGGATTTGGGGGGGAGGGGTTACTGTCGGCGAGGTTCCAACCGCTGGTAAGCTCGATCTGCTTCTTTTCTTTGTGCATACGGTGGTTAATTCTTGTTATATGCGGTTGGATTTTTGATCTGTGGAGTTGGCTACTAGTTTGAGTTGGTTTGGTCGTTTAAGTTAGCTGTGATGTTTATATTTGGAGATTTTGTTGGAATAGATTAAATTGGTTGATTCGGGGTGCGTTTTCCTTCGGTGGAGCAAGTTGGACAGTGATCTGTGTGGCGTTTTGGACTGTGAGGGTGATGTGCCGACTGTGGTGAGTAAAGAATGTTGGTGCAATCGGCCCAGGTCACGATTGACCAGACTCGAGTTTGACTCGAGTGATGTTTTGATGTTTGACATAGTATGTTTGACATTGATGTTTGGCATTGATGTCGGTTAATATTTTGGGGAGATTGTTTATACAATCAACCCAGGTTATAATTGACCAGAATCAAGTTTGACTCGAGGGAGACTTTGATGGTTGACTAGGGTTGACCATGTGATTATGGGAAAGTCCAAGCATGAGTCTTGGCAAGCTAAAGTCCAAGTCATAAGTACTTGACATAGAAAGTCCAAGTGGGACACTTGGCATTTGGGAAAGTCCAAGTCTTGAGTACTTGGCACAAGAGAAGTCCAAGCATGGGTCTTGGCATGGAAAATCCAACATGGGTTGGCAAGGGAAAGTCCAAGCTTGAGTCTTGGCATTTGAGAAGTCCAAGGGGTTTGATATTGACGGCATAAAGTCCAAGGATAGAGTCTTGGCAGCATAAGTCCAATGGTTGGCGGCGTAAAGTCCAAGCAGAGTCTTGGCGGCGTAAGTCCAATGTGCCTTGGCGGTATAAACCGACTTAGCATGACATGGCCGACGGAAGTACCTGAAGGCTAACGTATGGATGAACAAGTCATGGATGACTTGGAGGGATCCGATAGGCGTGAGGCTGATGGAGGTGACTAGAAGGCTTAGGTCTAGGCTAAGGGTGGTCTAGCAAGTATGAGGACACCATACTTGAGTTAAAACCTCATTTTGAGGATATTATGGTAGGATTATTGAGCCTGGTCGTTGATGCGCCTCAGTTGCCATTTTAGAGCTGAAATTGCTTTGGCGATCCAGCGATGCGTGGAGCGATTGGCTGCTTTAGCGATCGCAATTGGACAAGGCAATCAAAGATCAAACAATCAAAAGCTCTTGTAAAGTGTTTTTCCTTTACTTGCATTTGTATTTCATTATTGTATTTGCTTGTATCTATTTGTTTATTGTTGTAAACAATTGTAAGAGATTTCTCCACCTCCGACTTGTGTCGAGAAGGAGTTAGTTTTGATTAGTGAGTGTGTGTGCATCACTAGAGCTCTTTAGAGCTCGATCCGTAGAGTTGGAACCGTTCGATTCCGAACCACGTTAAATATTTGTGTATTGGTGTGTTTGATTGTGTCTATTTCGTTATTGCTTTTATTATCATTATTCCGTTGTGCTAACGAAATTTGTAGCCTCAATCACGAACGAAACTCATCATCGGTACTAGCACGTGCTATTCACCCCCCTCTAGCTTCCAATCGATCCCCTACAAGTGGTATCAGAGCGAGGCCGCTCTTCAATGTTTAACAACTAAGGGAGCACGCTAGAGGGTGAATATGGAGTTGGAAGAACGACTAGGTTGGGACATCAACACATCGGTCCCGTACTTATTATATGGACAAGAAGGCTTCGATTCTTGGAAGAGAAGAATTGAAGATTTTTTTATGATGAGGGACCTTGAGGAATGAGCCATTTCAATGGAAGGCTTTGAATTGCCAAGAGGGCCGAAAGGAGGATATCTCAAGAAGAAAATATGGACTCAAGACTAACTTCAAAAATCCAAAATCAATGACAAGGTAATCGATATGATAGTTAATTTAATACCTAACGAGTTATTGTCCAAGATAGGTGAAGTTCTAGATGCCAAGGAGCTATGGGAAAAATTAGCCAAGCTCCATGAAGAACCATCCATGGCCCAAGAAGGAGAAAGCTCATCCTCACAAGAAAGTGAGGATTCGGAGGTTGATAGGGAATCAACTTCCGGATCGGTGGAAGAGGAGTGCTCACCCTCTCAAGCTCAAAAGGAAGCAAGTACATCGTCATCCAAAGAGCTTGAGGATTCAGAAGTTGATAGGGAATCAACCTCCGAATCAGTGGAAGAAGAGGAGACCTCCACATCTAGAATTGAGGGGGAGGAGATTAGGGCATCCTCAATACCAGAGCAACAAGAAGAACCATCTACATCCGGCAGAGAGGAAGAGCAAGCTCAAGAATCCACTCCGACCACCACAGCCACCCTAGGTAACTCAAACACGGTAATTCAAAATAAAAATAATATTATGTGTTTTGAGTGTAGGGAATTTGGGCATTATAAGAGTAAGTGCTCAAAGAAAGTCAAGAAGACTCCTCCGGCACCAAAACCTCCAGAAAGATCAAAAGATGCTGGTGCTCCCACTAGAAGAAGCAAAGAGCATGTCATTTGCTTCAAGTGCCAACAACTGGGACATTTTAGGAATTCATGTCCTAGGGGGAGCAAGAAAGTCAAAGAGGGAGCTACACATGTAGGGGGAGCCTCCAAGGCAAACCCTAAGGTAAAATTTATTAATGCACTTTCAATTTCTAGGGATAAGAAGCATGCTAAGAATTATTTTAATAATCTTGCTATTTATCAAAAAGAGCATGCTAGAAATAGGGAATTTTGTTTAGGAGCCAAAAATATCTACCTTTCAAAGAAGGAGAAATTTGGGACTAATGTCCCTAGAAACATCCTTCCTAGGGAGTTTATTAGGAAAATAGGAGAACACTTAGACCTTAATCCTAAATGGACTAGACACATGCCTAAAGACCAAATTAAAATTCTAAAATTGGGCAATTAGAATTAGAGAACCAAGTCTTGAGATCAAGGCTTGAGAAATTAGAAAAGACCCTCAAGATTATGCAAAATCAAATGCAAGGGTCTAATGGTCAAAGTCAAGGGTCAATATCTCAAAGTCAACATCTAGGACCCGAGAAACAAAAGTCAACCGAGGGCAAGAATGGTTTGGGTCACAAACCTAAGCCTAAGATGACTTATCATAATGTTTCATTAGATTATGGAACACAATCTAGGTCTAGGAAGACCAAGGTTATTAGGGAAGTTATCCCTAAGAGTAACCAAGGTTTGTGCCTAGTGGCTAGGGTTTCTAGGAAACCTAGGGTGGCCACTAAGAAGGTTGCAAGGGGAGTTACCCCTAGAGTCAACCTAGGTAAGACTCAAATGACCAAGGCTAACAAGCCTAGGAGGGTAATTAGGAGGGTATCTAGGGAGGTTATCCCTAAAGAATACTTAATTAACCCTAGGAGCTCAAATAGATTTTGGGTTCCTAAGAGCGTGATTGATTCACGCTAGATGGGTTTACAGTGTGCCAACCTTGATTGGATGGGTAGTTAACTCAACCATGGCAAAGGTGACACTTTAGGATTATTTTCAAGGTTATGGATACCTTGGAAATAGATTTGATTTTTGATCCTAAAAGATTTTAGGATGTGTCAATACATTCTTGGAATTATGAAAAATCAATCAAATTGGCACAATTTAGGTTTAGAGGCTATAGTGTGCCATTTTGGGTTTTTGGCACACTTAGAAGATTAGTGATAATATGATAAAATATATTTAATTATATCAAATGACAATTAATATTAAAAATTAGGTATTATTATATCTATATATTTTATTTGCCATGTTTTGTTTGCCATATAACATACCATGACATCATACTTATCTTTAATCTTTTATATGTCATGATCATGCTTAGGGTTAGGATAAATGTCATGTATGCTTAAATTATATCATATGTCATGTCATCATGATCATTGGTCATGTTTAATTATTGCTATCATTATGCCATGATCATTTCAAGCATTTAATTTGACTAAAATTGATGTAAGGATAATGACATGACTTGGAGTCCCATTTATAAGGGAATCAAGTAGGGTTGCCTAGGAAATGCATGAAACCCTAGATTAAGGAGAACAAAACCCACATCTCACATTAAATTGATATGTATGTGTATTTTACACCCTAAATACATGTGAGATGTTAGGATATGAGTTAAGTTCAAGGTGCATAGTTTTTGCATCTAGATGAACTAAAACTCATCTTATTTCAATAATGGATCTTTGGGAAAGCTTGTGTACAAGTCATGTACATAGAGCCCAAGGGATATGATCCAAAATAAGATTTTGAAATCATTTTAAAATCAATTTAGAAAACCTTAGTGAAGTCTATCTTTTGATAGCAATCACCATTGATGAAGTTGATACAAAGTGAGCTAAAACATTGAAGTTTTTATTCACTTTTGAATTTTGTATCAATTTCGATATTTTATGGGTAAAATATTTTTCAAATATTTTTCACCCATTGTATTGACTATAAGTAATATACGTATGAATTTTCACAATTTTTCAAAATACGTAGAATTACTTATGCTTTTTCAAAATTTGATTCTGATAGCTGAAATTCGGGAATTTCAGTTATCGATCGATTCATTTGACTTATATGATCGGTGATGAAGAGGCGATTCGATTCATCGTTAGGAGTTGACTGTCAGGTCTGATTTCGAGTTAACAAGGTTTGTTTAGCCTGATTTCAGCTATGGTAAGGTTTCCTAACCACTCCTAACCCTATGATATGCTTTGAGAAACATTATAAAGGGTGAAAATCCATTGAATATGGATTAGGAGAGGTGTTAGGATAATGTATCAAATTTAAGGTGGGGAGAGTTCTTGTTTGAACTTTTAACCTTATTTTTGATGGTTTAGAGTTCCTATTGGCTTAGGGACTTCCCAAGGACATTGTTGGTGCAATGGTCAAGGGGGAGCAAGCCTTTAGGGGGAGTTATCCATCTTGGGATGATGGATGTGTTTTTCTTCTTGAAGGGGAGAAGTTATGGGAAAAATGTTATCAATTGGGAAAATTGATGGGATTTTGAGAAACCCGATTTGGAAATTGGGAGAGAGTATAGGATTGCCTCTCTTGGGTGATATGAGACTTATCACTAGAAAGATTGTAGGCATCCTAGATATTAGTGGACCAAGGGAGAGATTGTAAGATCTCATTGGGACATGATACATTGACCTTCTTGGAGAGAAGACCTTTTAGATGTATGTCAAAAAGGGGGAGAAGGTTAAATTACCAATTTGGAAAATTGGTAAGGGAATTTGAGTTAGGGGTCTAACTCAAGGTTTGTTTTGTCAAACATCAAAAAGGGAGAGATTATTGGTGCAATCAGCCCAGGTCACGATTGATCAGACTCGAGTTTGACTTGAGTGATATTTTGATGTTTGACATAGTATGTTTGACATTGATGTTTGGCATTGATGTCGGTTAATATTTTGGGGAGATTGTTTATACAATCGACCCAGGTTATAATTGACCAGAATCGAGTTTGACTCGAGGGAGACTTTGATGGTTGACTAGGGTTGACCATGTGATTATGGGAAAGTCCAAGCATGAGTCTTGGCAAGGTAAAGTCCAAGTCATGGGTACTTGGCATGGAAAGTCCAAGTGGGACACTTGGCATTTGGGAAAGTCCAAGTCTTAAGTACTTGGCACAAGGGAAGTCCAAGCATGGGTCTTGGCATGGAAAGTCCAACATGGGTTGGCAAGGGAAAGTCCAAGCTTGAGTCTTGGCATTTGAGAAGTCCAAGGGGTTTGATATTGGCGGCATAAAGTCCAAGGGTGGAGTCTTGGCAGCATAAGTCCAATGGTTGGCGGCGTAAAGTCCAAGCAGAGTCTTGGCAGCGTAAATCCAATGTGCCTTGGTGGTATAGACCGACTTAGCATGACATGGCCAACGGAAGCACCTGAAGGCTAACGTATGGATGAACAAGTCATGGATGACTTGGAGGGATCCGATAGGCGTGAGGCTGATGGAGGTGGCTAGAAGGCTTAGGTCTAGGCTAAGGGTGGTCTAGCAAGTATGGGGACACCATACTTGGGTTAAAACCTCATCTTTGAGGTTGGCAGTCGACTGACATTATGGCCGATTCGACTGCCGTGAGTTGACTAGAGCTCGACTGTCATTTAGGGCTGAAATTGCCTTGGCAGTCAACTGCTCATTGGAGCAGTGGACTGCTGGCAGTCGACTGCCATGGATGGCAGTCGACTGCCAGTTGAGTCGCGAGCACAGAATGCTCCGTAGCCGACTGGGCAGTCGACTACGGGGCTGGCAGTCGACTGCCAATGTTGGCAGTCGACTGGTGAGAGTCCCGTTGGAACTTTTCCAGCATGGATTGAGCCGTTGTCTCACAGCTACAGTGTTGGCAGTCGACTGGGGCCTTATGGCAGTCGACTGCCAGGCGGAAATCCAGCCCGACGCAGGATATAAAGGCAGCTCGGATGGAGGGTTTTAGCAGCGATTTTCTTGGGCGAAATTGAAGGGGAGAGTTGGTGCTTTCCAGTCCTTCAAAGCTAGTTCAAGGCAATCAAAGATCAAGCAATCAAAAGCTCTTGTAAAGTGTTTTTCCTTTACTTGCATTTGTATTTCATTATCGTATTTGCTTGTATCTATTTGTTTATTGTTGTAAACAATTGTAAGAGGTTTCTCCACCTCCGACTTGTGTCGAGAAGGAGTTAGTTTTGATTAGTGAGTGTGTGTGCATCACTAGAGCTCTTTAGAGCTCGATCCGTGGAGTAGGAACCGTTCGGTTCCGAACCACGTTAAATATTTTTGTATTGGTGTGTTTGATTATGTCTATTTCGTTATTGCTTTTATTATCATTATTCCTCTGCGCTAATGAAATTTGTAGCCTCAATCATGAACGAAACTCATCATCGGCACTAGCACACGCTATTCACCCCCCTCTAGCGTCCAATCGATCTCCTACAAAGAAGACCTGGGTGAGTTGTGTGAGGGTCGTGATCGCTGTGAAAGAGTATCGCTCAGTCGTGGCTGAGTGAGAGGTGGCTGTTAAGGGGTTGTTTTGTTGAGGTAAACATGGCGGTTGCTGAGGTGTTGTGGGTGTGTCGAGAGGTTGTACTCGTATTCGATAGATTAAGTGAATACGGGGTCGAAGTAGAATTTAGTCGAATATTAACTGTGTGTTGGAACTTAATGGTAATTATGTTATATACAGGTTTTGGTGATGAGACAGGTTCACGAGCTTAGAGATAGTGGGTATTCTTTATAGCAGGCGGGTATTTTGACTTATCTTTTAGATAAGGTCATATTGATATGCTTAGTTGGTTATAGCTTGCAATAATTTTCATATTTATCTGCCTTATATGTCACTATGCTTACTTGATACATGCACCTGACCAGTTTTTAGTTATACCTTTCCGGTTTTACTTAGGTCATTGATATGTACCCATTTGTTTGTGCATATTATTCGGATACGTATTTTGGTTGGTGTTACATGCTTTAGTGTCATGTACCATCTTGCATGATTGCATGCTGGCTGGACGGGGTTCCTTTGTAGTTGAGCCCGCAGCCAGTTACATGATCTGCACACGCTGCCACTCATGGGTTAGTAGTACATCAGGAGGGTGTGTGCAGTAGCTTTGTCAGGCTCTGCTGGTCCGCTCATGGGTAGTGATGAGGTAGCGTGGTAGCGGACAGGGATCTCTCCTCTGGTCTACGACACCGAGAGATGAGAGCATTGCTCCCCCACTCTGTTTGGGGCAGGAGGATAGGTGTACTCCGACAACATTCTGTCCACTCAGTCACTCAGGAGCAGTGATGGCAGAGTGCACAGTTGTCATAGCCCTACCCACTCGGCTTCACCATCACGTGTGAGGCGGCTGACTGGCGTTAGGGGTGACCATGTCATTTGCATCGCATACATATTACATGGATGCTATTTGTATTGTGTTTGTTGCATTTTGGTTGTTGCATATGATTGACATGCATACACGATACATTTTGTATTTGGCTTGACGACCTTATTTCTGCTAGTATGGCTCATACTTCTATGTCAGGATAGGAGATTCAGGTATGTACAACCTTTTCGCAGTTTTTTCTTGTATTTTTGCTATTATTGATTAGAAGACTGTACTGACATGACTATTATTGTTAGATATATCTTACTATGCATATCGACTATTATCCGCTGAGTTCATTGAACTTACCACGTTGCTTTATATATATATATATTTTTTTTCAGAATGAAACTGCCAGGAGAGTCCAGCTGCCAATCCCCTTCGTCGTAATGGCTTTGTTTTTATTTTGTTTATGTTTTCGGTTTTATTAACATTGATTAGAGGACATGTGTAAGACTGGTGTTTTGGATTTTTATTCAGACTTGTAATCGATATGTTTTGGTTATGCGTTCCTGCTCAGATGGCAGAAGGGGTAGGTTTAGATGTTGCAGATCTTTTACTTATGTTGGTTGTTAGCCTGAGGCCATTTATGATATGTATGTGTGGTCTTTGTTCCGGTCGTATTGACCGATGTATAGTAGGCCGTGTGGGCCTTGTATGCAAATTTCGTATTGTCACCCATACAGGGGAGATGATGTTGGATTTTTGTCTGGTGGGGACTCCCCCGAGGCGTGACAATTCACCCTCCTCTAGCATTTTCTTAATCCATCAATTGATATCAGAGTGGGGGCACTCAGATTCGGTGCAACCACCAGTCTAGCAATCTTTTTATTCTTTTCGTATTTTTAGCTTTTCATTTAATTTAAGTTTTTTTTATCTTGCACTACTAATCCAAGACAAAGTCTTGGAAATTTTTTCATTGTTCGTGTTTTGTGTAAGGTTCATTTTTTATAGCCCATCTTGAGGGGTATAGCACCGCCCGACCTCCGTTCTTTAACGGAGATGACTTTCATTATTGGAAGGGTTGGATGGAATGCTATCTTAAGACCCAAGTTGAGATGTGGATCATCATCCAGATGGGATTTACCTTATCAACAAATGAAGACGCAGAGTTCATGGACTGTGACAAGTGGACAAACGCGATAAAGCGACAAGTGGAGGTCGATGCAAAAGCCACTCAAATCCTACAGTGTGGCCTATCCAAGGAAGAGCTCAACCGTGTTGACCCCTTCATCAATGACAAGGACCTCTCGAACAAACTCATCGAGTTGCATGAAGGGACGACCGACACTAAGGTATGTAAACTAGACCTACTCTTAAATAAGTTATTTAATCTAAAAATGCAGGACAATGAGACGACATCTCAACTCCACGCGCGGATCCAAGATATCATGAATGACCTCCATTCCATAGGACAAAAGGTTAAAAACTTGGACGTTATAAGGTACACACTTAACGCTTTTCCTAGGATAATTTTGTGAGCATCCATGGTTGATGCCTACAAAGTATCTAGAGACCTTTTGCAAATTAGATTAGATGAATTATTTTCAGAATTTGAATTGCATGAACATTCTAACTCAGTCCCGGTCGAGAAAAGTGTAGCTTTGGTTACAGGACAAAGAAGAAAGGTAAAGAGTAAGCCACCTCTCAAAGAAGAAGAGTACGAATCAGAGGTAGATGACGAAATGGAGGCCGAGTTAGTCAACCTAGTTTGAAAGATGATCAAAAGCAAAAGGTGACCCATCAAGCAAACTTACAAGTGCTACGAATGCAACAAGAGAGGTCACATCAAATCCGAGTGTCTGAGGCTAAAGAACAAGCAACCACAAACCAAGAAAGCTCTCAACACAACTTGGGAAGAGTCCTCAGAGGAAGAAGAAGAACTCAATAATTTGGTGTTCATGGCGAGACCAACTAAGTTTGAGTCCAAACCCGAACCCGAAGCCAACTACGAGTCCGACTCTGGATCCGACACTGAGCTTCAATTCAAGACGAGCCACGAATCCACATCTGGTTCAAAAGATTAATCAAAGTGAGTCAATCCTTAATCAATACTTTATACAATGAAATTAAGTACTTAAATAAGAAGTTAGCTAAGTTCGAGTCTAAGGTCGAGTCCTTGCTTAAGGAGGTTAAACTTCCCAAGCATGAAGCTACCTGAACCTCTTCGACTAGTCAAGTTCGATAGGGAAACTTAACTCAAGTTGAAAAACTTGAGAAAGAGAATTTTCTCTTGAAAGGACAAGTTCAAGAGCTTATGAAGTCATTGGAACGATTCACTTTATAGTCCAAGGGTCTTGATATACTTCTTGGATCGCAAAGAGCTGTGTACAATAAGATCGGACTCGGATTTAGAACAACAACAACAAACAAGTCCTACATGTCAATTGTTAATCATAATAATCGAAAAGTTCAAGCATGAGTCCCTAAGACCTTTTTAAATTCACAAATAGGTGTTACTAAGTATTGAATTTCGAAGGATCAAATCCACTATGTGGATGGACCACATCGGTTCAATGATCTAGGGAGAGCTAATACTAAACTTGTGTACTCAATCTCTTCATTAGTGTAATTTTGCATGCTTATTTCTTTTTGTTATAATTTTTATAATGACTAGATAGTGTAGGGAAAATTCAGGATCGTGACATTCACAATATCGCGGGCGAATACTTCGCACAACCACAGCGGAAACTAAATATAAACCGGATCCCTCCAGAAATCCATGCAAAACAATATAAATCATTTCGATTAACCTACTTTGTCTAGATCTTATCTAGAAGGAGAAGTATATCTTCGATGCGAGCCCTTCGCAATCCCGCAAATCCAAGTGCTGTCGGATCTCAATACGATAAGTATAATTGTATCTCCATGGTATCCACACTGACACTCAGTAGTTTTGGAGTCTCGTTGTGCTAGCAACCCTAGCAAACGCCAAAAACACTTGGAAGAAAAGGATGGAGGAGAAGGAGAAGAACTCTTGGCTTGCCTCTTAGCTTGCACGCCCAAGTACAAAGCCCCCACAACTTTCACATTGAAAGCCTTTCAATAGTCACCAAGCCATCAACTCCCATTACTCCTAATGAATACCATGACCCTTGGTATTCTATTTCATCAATGCATAAAACCTCTCATCTCCTCATCATGAATATCAAGACCCTTGGTATTCCCATGCATGATTAATCACATTAATCACGCATGATGATCAATGACCCTTGGTTTTTCTCGCATGATGATTATCTTCCATGGTTTAACTTGAGTCTAACTCAAGTTTAACCAGCTTGAGTCTAACTCAAGTCTTGGCCATTTGCTCAATTGTTCTTTTAGTCAACTAAAAGAAATCATCTCCAAAACAGAATGTCATTTGTGTGTGACCTAATAGGCTCTTGTAACGTTGGTAATGTGTTTAAAACCCCCTTTTAGACACATAAGCAATGAGTGTTGGTGCAATCGGCCCAGGTCACGATTGACCGGACTCGAGTTTGACTCGAGGGGGATTTTGATGGTTGACTGGAGTTGACCATGTCATGGAAAGTCCAAGTCTTGAGTACTTGACATGTAAAGTCCAAGCATGGGTCTTGGCATGGAAAGTCCAACATGGGTTGGCAAGGGAAAGTCTAAGCTTGAGTCTTGGCATTTGAGAAGACCAAGGGGTTTGATATTGGCAGCGTAAAGTCCAAGGGATTTGATATTGGCGACAATAACCGCCTGCGAAAACCGCCTGGCGATCAAGATCGGCGACGATTCGTAGAACTACCTTGGCGAAAAAGCCCTACATCGCCATGGCGTAAACCGCCTGGCATAGTTATCAATTGACTGTTGCTTGGTGCCAATCGACTGATGAACACTTCAGTCGACTGATTTTTGAAGGATTCGACTGATTGGCTGATTTTGGGAAAAACAAGGTTGTTTAGTCCGTTTTCAGCTACGATAAAGTTCCCTAACCACTCCTAACCCTAGGATATGCTTTGGGAAGCATTATAAAGGGTGAAAATCCATTGGACATAGATTATGAGAGTTGTTAGGGTAATGTATCAAATTTAAGGGGTTGGAAAGTTCAATGTTGAACTATGAACCTTATTTTTGATGGTTTAGAGTTCCTATTAGCTTAGGGACTTCCCAAGGACATTATTGGTGCAATGGTCAAGGGGGAGCAAGCCTTTAGGGAGAGGTATCCATCATGAGATGATGGATCGTATTTTTCCTCATGATGGGGAAAATGGAATTAGGAGATACCCAATTTGGAAATTGGGAGAGTATATAGGATTGCCTTTCTTGAGTGATATGAGACTTATCACTAGGAAGATGATAGACATCCTAGGTATTTTTGGACTAAGGGAGAGATTGTAAGATCTCATTGGGACATGAGACATTGACCTTCTTGGAGAGAACCTTTTTGATGTATGTCAAAAAGGGGGAGAAAGTGAAATTACCAATTTGGGATAATTGGTAAGGAAATTTGAGTTAGTGTTCTAATTCAAAGGTATGTGTTTTTGTCAAACATCAAAAAGGGGGAGATTGTTAGTGCAATCGGCCTAGGTCACGATTGACCGGACTCGAGTTTGACTCGAGCGATGTTTTGATCTTTGACATGGAAATTTGACATTGATGTCTGATAATGTTTTGGGGAGATTGTTGGCACAATCGACCCGGGTCATGATTGACCGGACTCGAGTTTAACTCGAGAGGAATTTTGATGGTTGACTGGAGTTGACCATGTCATAGAAAGTCCAAGTCTTGAGTACTTGGCATGTAAAGTCCAAGCATGGGTCTTGGCAAGGAAAAGTCCAACATGGGTTGGCAAGGGAAAGTCCAAGCTTGAGTCTTACATTTGTGAAAGTCCAAGGGGTTTGATATTGGCGTCGTAAAGTCCAAGCAGGAGTCTTGGCAGCATAAGTCCAATGGTTTGCGACGTAAAATCCAAGCGGAGTCTTGGCAGCGTAAGTCCAATGTGCCTTGGCGGTATAGACACCGTTAGCATGACATAGCCGATGGAAGCTCCTGAAGGCTAGCGTATGGATGAACAAGTCATGGATGACTTGGAGGGATCCGATAGGCGCGAGGCTGACGGAGGTGGCTAGAAGGCTTAGGTCTAGGCTACGGGTGGTCTAGCAAGTATGGGGGCACCATACTTGGGTTAAACCTCATGTTTGAGGTGTATCAGTTGACTGAGACCATGTGACACTCGACTGGTGTGAGTCAACTAAGGTTTATTGCTGCGGGAGTGCTCTAGCGATCGCCGAGGTGGGCAATCGATTGTTGAACCGTCGATCGATCATGTGATCGATTGATCGTGCTTGGTATTTCGTACACAAAATACAAATAACTCGATTCGGAGTTAGCGATGAGTGAAGGCTCGATCGATCGTATTGGACATGATCAATCAACTAATGTCCTATCCGTTGGATTTTTCCAGTGTGTATTGCACCGTTGTCTCACAGAAACAATGTCATCAGTCGACTGATGATCCCGAGTAGTCGATTGATTGGGAAAAATCTAGCCCGACGAGAGTTATAAAAGCAAATCAAGAGGGTTTTGGCGATTTTTTGGGTGACTGGAGCGATTTCATTGTCCGTGGTCTTCAAGGCTAGTCCAAGGCAATCAAAGATCAAGCAACTAAAGTGCTCTTGTAAAGTGTTTTTCTTTACTTGCATTGTTTTTCATACTTGTATTAGCTTGTATCTTTAGTATTACTTAGTGTAATCATTGTAAGGGGTTTCTCCACCTCCAGATTGTTCCGAGAAGGAGTTATTTGTGATTAGTGGTTGTGTGTGCATCACTAGAGCTCGATCAGTGAAGTAGAAACCATTCGGTTCCGAACCACATTACATACTTATGTATTGGTGTATTTGTGTTTGTCTTCTCTTTCGTTATTGCTATTATTTCTATTTCCGTTGCACTAATGAGATTTGTATATGAACACAGAACGAATTCCATCGACGTATCGAAACGAGCTATTCACGCCCTCTAGCGGTCAACGAATCCTCTACAATGAGCGACATCTAGCAATACATCATTGCTACCCAAGTTACAAGAAAGTCGAGATCCGATAACCTTTCCGTGACTATTATCATGTATGACGATGTCCTTCTATCCTTGATATCTTAGATCGATCAATGAGACATAGACCGTATCATCCCCTTATCGATCTTTATGTTTCTTGATCTCCAAATAGACTCACTCAAACAAATGAGCTCAATATCTCATATTGACTCATTTGAGAATGACCATGCATTTCGTGGTCATACTCTATCAAGAGGCCAAAGATATAACTCCCGTTATATGGGAGGGATAGATCTCATTTACTTCACTCACATCCCTCCGCATAATTCGTTACATACCCAGTAATTACCGTTATAGTACACTCTGTTACGAGTGACGTTAGACGATACCAAAGTATATAACTCTTTATGTAGGGAACTGTAGTGACTTCAAATCTCAGGACTATTCATACCAATAGTCACATAAGAAAGTATATGACATTCGTATAACGATCCATGACACTTTCTCATGGTGGGTCAATTCAGTACATATATTCTCCAATATATATACCCATGTATCAATGTGATATCACATATCCATGACTTGTGAGATCAAGTCATCCATTGATCTACATGCTAGTCTCAATGTATCAATATATCCCTTTGTTTATTAATACAATACTTGACTAGGAATATCTAAGTATTGTATTTTCTACAGCTTCTCGTAATCAATTCTACCAATTGATATACTGTAGATTAGTATATACTATTCAACGATATTATTATATTTATTTAGCTGACATATGCATAAAGTAAATATAATAATCAATCTTTGTCTGTTATTAATGAAATATGATACATATGATCCCTAATCAATCATCTCATGATTGACACTAACAATCTCCCACTAGCACTTGTGTCAATCATTGTAATCTCTAAGACCCAGTGACCTAGTATGACCATCATGCTTTCTCTGTGTCAAAGCCTTGGTCAAGGGATCAACAATGTTAGCATCAGTATCTACTTTGCATATCTGCACATCTCCTCTATCGATGATCTCTCGAATGAGGTGATACCGCCGTAGTATATGTTTGGAACGCTGGTGAGAATGAGGTTTCTTAGTCTGTGCTATAGCCTCGTTGTTGTCACAATAAAGCTCTATAGGGCTTATGATGTTAGGAACTACACCAAGCTCAAAAACAAACTTCCTGATCCAAACAACCTCCTTTGTCGCATCAGAAGCAGCAATATACTCGGCTTTTGTAGTAGAATCTGCGACCGTGTCTTGCTTTGAACTCTTCCAGCTCACAACACCACCATTCAAACAAAAGATATACCCTGATTGTAATCTGTAATCGTCCTTGTCCGTTTGGAAGCTAGCATCGCTGTAACCCTTTATAACGAGCTCCTCATTGCCTCTAAATATCAATAAATATTCTTTAGTTCTTCTAAGTACTTAAGAATATTCTTGACGACTATCCAGTGACTGTCACCTGGATCGACTGGTACTTACTCGTCATGCTTAAAGCATACGAGACATCAGGACGAGTGCATAACATGACGTACATAATAGACCCTATAGAAGATGCATAAGGGATCTGAATCATGCGTTCCCTTTCTTCCTTAGAAGAAGGGCATTGAGCCTTTGAAAGGCTCACACTATGTGACATTGGTAGAAATCCCTTCTTGAAATTTTGCATGACAAACGTTTAAGCACCTTGTCAATGTATGCACTCTTATTTAGGCCAAGCAATCTCTTAGATCTATCTCTATAGATCTTAATGCCTAAAATGTAGGTTGTTTCACCTAAGTCCTTCATTGAGAAACATTTCCCAAGCCAAGTCTTCACAGACTGCAGCGTAAGGATGTCGTTTCCCATGAGAAGTATGTCATCAACATACAAGATAAGAAAAATAACTATGCTCCCACTAATCCTCTTGCAGACACAGGGTTCATCTTCATTCTTGATGAAACCAAATTGTTTGATCGCATCATCGAATCAAAGATTCCAGCTTCTAGATGCTTGCTTTAAACCATAAATAGACCTTTGCAACTTGCATACCTTACCAACATGCTTTGGATCCACAAAACCCTCAGGTTGTGTCATGTACACATCCTCGAGGAGGTTTCCATTCAGAAACACAGTTTTGACATCCATTTGCCAGATCTCATAATCGTGGTAAGCTGCAATAGCAAGCATGATCCGAATGGACTTAAGCATTGCAACTGGTGAAAAAGTTTCATCATAGTCAATACCATGAATATGTTTGAAACTTTTAGCTACCAATCGCCCTTTATAGGTATGCATAAGATCATCCATGTTAGTCATTCTCTTAAAGATCCACTTACACCCAATGGGTTTGACCCCTTCAGGTGGATCAACCAAAATCCATACTTGGTTAGTGTACATGAATTTCATTTTGGATCTAATGGCCTCTAGCCATTTCTCGGAATTTGGGCTCATCACAGCTTCCTAATAGGATGTAGTCTCGTTCAACTCAACAAGCATAACATCATCATTGTCAGACAAGAGAAATGAATATCTCTCAGGCTGACGACGTATCCTATCAGACCTGCGAAGAGATTGGTCTACTTGAGCAGGTTGTTGCTCCATAATTTCTTGTGCAACAATCTCATCATCCACAACACTTTGTGATGCCTGTTCAATTTCCATCTCAGTGCTATCTTTATCTTGAATTTCTTCAAGATGTATTTTACTCCCACTAGTTTTTCCAGAGATGAACTCTCTTTCTAGAAATACTCCATTTCTAGTGATAAACACTTTGCCTTACGTGGGATTGTAGAAGTAATATCCTTTCGTTTCCTTAGGATATCCTATAAAGTAGCACTTGTCTGATTTGGAGCCTAGTTTGTCAGAGACTTGACGTCGAATGTAAGCCTCACACCCCCAAATCTTCATAAAAGACATCTTGGGACTCTTCCCAGTCTATATCGTATATGGTTTCTTTATGACTACCTTAGATGAGATGCGATTAAGTGTGAAAGCAGTCGTCTCTAAAGCGTATCCCCAGAAGAAAGAAGGAAGATTTGTGTGACTCATCATTGATCGTACCATATCTAATAATTTACGATTTCTCCTTTCTGATACACCATTCCACTGTGGTGTTACAGGTGGAGTGAGTTGAGATCTAATCTCAAACTCAATGAGAGAGTCATGAAAATCTTGGCTAAGGTATTCCCCACCTCAATTTGATCGAAGCACTTTTATACTCTTACCAAGTTAGTTTTCTATTTTATTCTTGAATTCTTTGAACTTTTCAAGTGATTCAGATTCGTGTCTCATAAGATACACATATCCATATCTACTGAAATCATCAGTAAAAGTAATGAAGTACTGATAGCCTCCTCTAGCTGCTACATTGAAAGGCCCACATACATCAGTATGTATGAGTTCTAATAAATCAGTAGCTCGTACGCCATGTCCACTAAATGGAGTCTTGGTAATCTTGCCTAGAAGACAAGATTCGCATATCTCATATAATTCAAAATCAAATGAGTCCAGTAATCCATCCTTATGGAGCTGGGATATGCGACTCACATTTACGTGACCCAGGTGACAATGCCAGAGATATGTTTGGTTCAGATCATTAGATTTAAATCGTTTGTATTTATGTTATAGACTGGGGTTTCAAGATTTAGAAGATAGAGACCATTCACAAGGTGTGCACTACAAAAAACATATCATGTAAATAAATGGAACAACACTTGTCCTTTATTACAAATGAGAAATCTTTCTTGTCTAAACAAGAAACGGAGATAATATTTTTCATCAAGGCAGACACATAATAATAATCCTCTAGTTCTAAGATAAGCCCAGTGGGTAAAGATAAAGAATATGCCCCTACAACGATGGCGGCAACCTTTGCTCCATTGCCTACCCGTAGGTCCACTTCGCCCTTCGTCAATGATCTAGTCTTTCGAAGGCCCTGCACATTGGTACAAATGTGAGAAGCACAGTCGGTATCTAATACCCAAGAAGGCGAGACAGATAAATTGACTTCTATAACATATGTACCTGAGGCAAAAGTTTCATTTCTCTTCTTTTTCACCTCTTCTAAGTATAGCTTGCAGTTTCTTTTCCAATGCCTGGTCTCACCACAGTGGAAGCATTTCTCTTCCTTAGACACCCCTCCTTTGGGTTTCAATGCATTTGACTTGCCTTTGCCTTTGGCTTAGGTCTTACCCTTACCTTTAGGCTTCTGCTTGCCTTTGCCTTTATTCTTGTTCACCATCAAAATGGTACTAGGATTTGTCTTCTTAGGGTTGAGTTAAGCAGTTCGTAACATGCTTAACAACTTAGATAAAGACTTGTCAATTTCATTCATGTTATAGTTACAAATTGACTGTAGCCTTTTGGCAGTGACTGCAGAACAAGGTCAGTGGCCAGCTCTTGCCCCAATGGAAATCCCAATCTCTATAGGTTCTCAATGTACCCAATCATCTTGAGTACATGAGTACCTACGGGAGTTTCCTCTTGCATCTTGCATTGAAACAAGGCCTTTGATACTTCATATCGCTCATGCCTTGCTTGTTCCTGATATAGTTGTTTTAAATGCTCAACCATACCATAGGCATCCATGTTCTCATGTTGCTTCTGAAGCTCAGAGTTCATGGTGGCAAGCATAAGGCATGACACATCCAATGCATCATCTTGATGCTTCTTATAAGCATCCTTGTCAGCACGAGTGGCCGTAGGGGCGGGTGGTTCAGGAATGGACTGCTCTAGGACGTACAATTTGCGTTCTTGCTTAAGGACTATCCTCAAGTTCCTGTACCAGTCCAGAAAGTTAGCTCCAGTGAACTTGTCCTTATTAAGGATAAATCGCAGAGAGAGTGTTTGACGTAGTTGACGACATGGTGATCTACAATACAGACATGTATTATATTTCAATCATTTAATTAGGCCTTTAATAAATGATTCTCCCAATGGTCACAAAGTGGGACAAGATCCATATTATACCGCATCTTGAGTTAGCTTTGGCTAATCGCCCAAGATGCGTATAAGTTAGGTAGGTAACTTGTACCAATTACATCTAATGTAACTCTTGTCTATTATGAACAACATTTGTTCATTGTGCCTATCGTATGAGATATCCTTCTAAATTACAACTCATCTTGAGTTAGCTTTGGCTAATCGCTCAAGATTTGTATAATGTAGGTAGATGTCTCATATGAGCTATGCCTCTAAATTCATCAATCTAATTGAGAGAACTTAGTTAAGTCAAACCCAAAGTTTAATAGGTGGACATCACGATTGTCCTGTCGTACTTTACCGAGGTAAATCGAGTCACTTTGCTTTGGCAAACATGCTACGATTGAACAAGATAATAGTAAGTATTAAACTCTGATAGACATATGATAAGTGACCTAATTTTGTGACAACTAACTACGCATGCATCACATACAAGCATCACATTCATCACAGACACAAAATATATATCAACATATAAACGTGACAAGGTTATGTCCCGATTCTACGATCTTCTCAAGCCAATGAGAAGAGCAAATGGTTAACCTAGGGATGACATCTTCTCCAAGTATTACCTTTGGTCATCTTGTGTTGTCGGCATCCTCCTTGTAACTTCAAACTTCAATGGACTTTTTTATTTCTTTATTTTGTACATTGCAAAATAAGAACACTCGAGTTACATTCGAGTCTAAGTCTATTTTACAACCAGGAAAATAGAGATGAAGACACGATACGCAAGTCGTATTATGAATTACAACATGCACAAACTATACACAACCACAATCACATTGGGTCCTAGGCCATAACCATGCATCATGCATCATATCATTCATAATGATGTAATTTTATAAACTTTATTATGAATACACACATGAATTTTAAGATGCTTCGCCGATAAGCCGTAATGCCACGGCGGTCCCGAAGCAAAATTTTATTTTCAACTCAACTCCTTGAATGAGTTGCTGCCCTTGGCTCATCAATATGAACCCAAGACCCTAGCTTCTAGAGCATCCCATGTCCAACACGGTGGGGTCGTGCCAATTGGCACAATCATTCTGGGGTGATCAGAGATGCCCACGGCCAGGTCGTGTCTTTCAACACGGTCATAGGTTGCTCTTACAGAGGCGCCCACGGCCAGGCCGTGTTTGTCAACACGGTCGTGGGTTGTGAACACGGCTAGGTCGTGTTTTTCAACACGACCATGTATCATTCTATTCAACCCCGTTTTTCCCCTTTCGCAATATTCCAAGCCTAAAATTCGTGTACCCATAATTCACATGTTTTATATCTCATAGAAAACACAAAATCTAAATTTTTATCACATATAATTCATCATAACGAAATATATATTTTGCAAGTGACTCTGATACCACTATAGGAAAAATTTCGGATCGTGACATTCACAATATCACGGGCGAATACTTCGCACAATCGCAGTGGAAACTAAATATAAATCGGATCCCTTCAGAGATTCATGCAAAACAATATAAATCGTTTCAATTAACCTACTTTGTCTAGATCTTATCTAGAAGGAGAAGTATACCTTCGATGTGAGCCCTTCGCAATCCCACAAATCCAAGCGCTATCGGATCTCAATACGGTAAGTATAATCGTATCTCCATGGTATCCACACTGACACTCAGTAGTTTTGGAGTCACGTTGTGCTAGCAACCCTAGCAAACGCCAAGAACACTTGGAAGAAAAGGATGGAGGAGAAGGAGAAGAACTCTTGGCTTGCCTCTTAGCTTGCACGTCCAAGTACAAAGCCCCCACAACTTTCACGTTGAAAGCCTTTCAATAGCCACCAAGCCATCAACTCTCATTACTCCTAATGAATACCATGACCCTTGGTATTCTCTTTCATCAATGCATAAAATCTCTCATCTCCTCATCATGAATATCAAGACCCTTGGTATTCCCATGTATGATTAATCACATTAATCACGCATGATGATCGATGACCCTTGGTTTTTCCCGCATGATGATTATCTTCCATGGTTTTACTTGAGTCTAACTCAAGTTTAACCAACTTGAGTCTAACTCAAGTCTTGACCATTTGCTCAATTGTTCTTTTAGTCAACTAAAAGAAACCATCTTCAAAATAGAATGTCATTTGTGTGTGACCCAATAGGCTCTTGTAACGTTGGCAATGTATTTAAAACCCCCTTTTAGACACATAAGCAATGAGCGACATCTAACAATACATCATTGCTACCCAAGTTACAATAAAGTTGAGATCCAACAACCTTTCCGTGACTATTATCATATATAACAGTGTCCTTTTATCCTTGATATCTTAGATCGATCAATGAGACATAGACCGTGTCATCCCCTCATTGATCCCCAAGTAGACTCACTCAAACAAATGAGCTCAATATCTCATATTGACTCATTTGAGCATGACCATGCATTTCGTGGTCATACTCTATCAAGAGGCCAAAGATATCACTCCCGTCATATGGGAGAGATAGATCTCATCTGTATCACTCACATCCCTCCGTATAATTTGTTACATATCCAGTAATCGCTGTTATAGTACACCCTGTTACGGGTGACGTTAGACGATACCAAAGTACATAACTCCTTATATAGGGAACCGTAGTAACTTCAGGTCTAAGGACTATTCATACCAATAGTCACATGAGAAAGTATATGACACTCATGTAACGATCCATGACACTTTCTCATGGCTGGTCAATTTAGTACATATATTCTCCAATATATATACTCATGTGTCAATGTGATATCACATATCCATGACTTGTGAGATCAAGTCATCCATTGACCTACATGCTAGTGTTAATATATCAATATATCCCTTTGTCTATTAATATAATACTTGACTAAGAATGTTTAAGTATAACGTTCTCTACAGCTTCTCATAATCAATTCTATCAATTGATATACTATAGATTAGAATCTACTATTCAAGTGCATTATTATATTTATTTAGCTAGCACACGCATAAAGTAAATATAATAATCAATCTTTGCCTGTTATTAATGAAATATGATACATATGATCCCTAATCAATCATCTCATGATTGACACTAAGGGATGACACTAACAGATAGGACCAATTATTAATCAACCTTGACAATATAATATCAGGATGCAGTGAGATGATAGTACATTAGGGAAATAAGGTCTTATGTATCCGAGCTAGATAAGACATATCTAGCTTGGTGCACTCGGTTAAGTCGAACTAGCTGAAGCTACCTCATCACATCCTAAACTAGTTAGACCAGGACGTAATCCCAAATGAATTACGTGATAAATTTCTTAAGATTGGTTTTGTTTAAGGAAGTAGTCATTGTTCTGATTAAAGAAGGTCTCTGTGCCTTGCTACGACCTGGGAGCCATCTTTTGAAAGGTTCACTTAACTAACTAAAGGTTAAATCTGAATCTAACCCAAGGTTGATTAGTCCTCAAATCACTAAATTTAACCAAGTAAAATTGAAGTCATCTTACAAAAACATATAAGGTTAACATGTTTGAACATGTAGAAAGGGCGAGATGAATCCTAGGTTTAAAATTTTCAAACTAATTTAATAATTCCAATAACTGATCCAACTACTATATGTGTAGGATCAATGAATGTTGGATAGTGGGTGCTCTCGACATATGACCATAGACCAACTAAAGTTTACGAAACTCAGATTCAAAAACCAAGGATCGGTAGCCTTCGGAAATAACGAAAAGCTCAAAATCATTGGATCATGTGATATTGAGCTAAACTCGAACTTTATAATACGTCAAGTACTATTAATTGAAAAATTCAAATTTAATCTTCTAAGTGTTAGTCAATTGTGTGATAATAGTTATAAGATTATATTCTTACCAAATGAATGCATGATTAAAAATAATGATTATTCAAAAACTATACTTAAGGGAATTAGGAATAATAACATTTACACAATAGATCTGTTGGGTTTCCGGCACCGCGACGAATGTGTGTTCGAACATATTTCGTAAATATGTACGCAGCGGAAGAAATAAAAAGCAATAAATCTAATTTATTACAACACACACACCACACGCATACATTGTACAACATGTGTAGACATAATCGTAGTTTCAAATTTTGTAATAAAAGGAAATTACTCTATGTATATATGACATATCACGTATAGCGGGAAAGATATCAACCGGAGTGACTCTCGCTAGAATCGCCTCTATCCGTATCCACATCGAGTATCGTCAGGATGACTTCACAAAGCCATGAGCCTCGTCTTCGTACGAGTCACTAGCCTCGCGTCGAAGACGATGTGATCGAGAGAATATCACAATCAGAATCAAAATTCGGATTCAATAACGAGTCCCCAAAACTCGCTTCTCCGGAGAGGTATTCATCAACCGTTTGACGAATCCTTTGTCCTCCACCTATGAGGATTATTGGAGATTGAATCCCCGGTAAGGTAGCCGCTATCGGAGCTCTAAATGTCGTCCAAAGGATGCTTCTACACGAAGGATACAAGCTGTCCAGAAAACTGGACAACTTGGTGGAGGATGTTGCACCGACCAAAGAGGATGGCCGGCCAACCCTTGGTCGCCGGAACCAAGGTGAGTCGTCGGAGGGTCGCCGGAGGAGTGGCCGGCAACAGCTGGACGCCGGCAACAAGGGTGGACGGAGGCAAAAAGCTGGGCGGCATGGAACCCTTGGGCGGCGGCAACGAGAAGAGAGGGAGAGGGTGGCTAGGTTTTCCAACTTTAAAAGTTATCCACGAAAAACCCTTAAGCCATGTTTTTATAGAGAACACATTCTCCTAACGGTTATTAGTTCATAACCAAAACCCATTAACCCACTCCAATAACTTAAGTTAAAATAAACCAAACCGTGTTGGTCTATTTTAAGTTAAAATGAACCAAACTAACTTTTAGTTCATTCGTTTAAAACAAACCAAACCCCTTTGGTTTATTTTCCACCATTGGATTAGAACCAAACCAATTTGGTTCATCCATCATGTTTTCATAAGACACGACCCATTCACGTTTCCATTCCAAGTGAATACATACCCAGACTGAGACTTAGAATCATCCTTGTATGTCTGGAAGCTGACATCTGTATACCCACGTATCACCATGTCCCCTTCTCTATATATTAGGAACGCATCCTTAGTTCTTCTTAAGTACTTAAGGATCGTCTTAATAGCCTCCTAATGATCCATTCCTGGATCAGACTGGTATCTGCTCATGACACTCAGAGCATACGATACATCGGGCCTCGTACATAACATAGTATACATGATAGATCATATTGCGGATGCATAGGGAATCTTACTCATGCAAATCCTATCGTCTTCTGTGCACGGACACATGGACTTCGAAAGGTGTATCCCATGCCTGATGGGAAGGTAACCTTTCTTGGATTTCAACATGCTAAACCTCCTTAGCACTCGGTCTATATATGTAGACTGTGAAAGACCAAGCAACTATTTCGATCTATCCCTATAGATCTTAATCCCAAGGATGTAGGTTGCTTCTCCCAGGTCTTTCATGGAGAATGTCTTGGACAACCAAATCTTAACTAACTGTAAGACTGAAACATCATTTCCTATAAGTAATATGTCATCGACATACAATACTAGGAACACGACTGCACTCCCACTAACCTTCTTGTACACACAAGGTTCGTCTAGATTTTGTGAGAAATCAAACTTTTTGATTGTCTCATCAAAATGGATATTCCAGCTCCTGGATGCTTGCTTCAATCTATATATAGACCGTCGCAATTTGCATACCTTGGTTTTATCAACCGATGTGAAACCCTCAGGCTGTATCATATACACGTCCTCGAGCATGTTTCCATTAAGGAAAGTTGTTTTCACATCCATCTGTCATATCTCATAATCATAATGAGCCGCTATGGCCAGGAGCATCCGAATGGATTTAAGCATAACAACAGGCGAATAGGTTTCATCATAATCAACACCTTGCTTTTGACAATATCCTTTCGCCACCAATCTAGCCTTATAGGTAATCACATTACCATCCATGTCGGTTTTCTTCTTGAAAACCCACTAGCACCCTATAGGCTTTATGCCTTCGGGTGGATCAACCAAGTTCCAAACTTGATTTTCATACATGGAATCCATTTCCGACTTTATGGCTTCAAGCCATTTCTCCCTTTCTGAACTTTTCAGAACTTATTCATAATTGGTAGGATCCTCATCATCAATGAGTAACACGTTGTTCGATTCACTTACGAGAAATCCATATCTCTCAGGAATGTTGCGCGCCCTATCAGATCTACTAAGATGTGGTGTCACAATAGGTTCAGCCGATGTCTCATCACTATGAGTCATCGGTCGAGGTGCTTGACCAGGTATCTCTTCAATGTCTAGTGGAGTCTCTTGAACCTCCTCAAGTTCAACGACACTCCCACTGTTTTCTTGCAAAAGAAATTCTTTCTCTAGAAATACAATATTCCTTGAAACAAACACCTTTTGTTCCAAGAGATGATAGAATTGTTAATCCCTCGTTTCCTTAGGGTATCCAATAAATAGACATTTATCAGACTTGTTTGTTTGACACAGTCCGCTTCACATAAACAGGACAACCCCATACCTTCAAGTAAGATAAATAAGGTTTCTTACTAGCCCATATCTCATATGGAGTAGTAGAGACTACCTTGGTCGGGACTCTGTTTAACAAGTAAACAGTTGCCTGAAGTGCATAGCCCCAAAAGGACTTGGAAAGATTCGCGTGATTCATCATTGATCTGACCATGTCCAACAAGGTTTGATTTTGCCTCTTAGATACACCATTAAGTTGTGGTGTATATGGCGGAGTCCATTGAGACAATATACCATTGTCCCTCAAATAATCTAGAAACTCTTGACTCAAGTATTCACCACCTCGATCCGATCAAAGTATTTTAATACTCTTGCCAAGTTGTTTCTCTACTTTATTTCTGAATTCTTTGAACCTTTCAAAGGCTTTAGACTTGTGTTTCATCAAGAACACATACCCAAACCGTGAGTGATCATTGGTGAAGGTAATGAAGTAGCTATAACCTCCTAAGGCTTGAGTTGACATAGGTCCACATACATCAGTATGTATTAGACCAAGCAACTCACCCACCGGTTTACCTTTTCTAGTAAAAGGTAACTTGGTCATCTTGTCTTTTAAGCATGATTCGCATATATCGTATGAATATAATTCAAACGATTCCAAAATTCCACATCGGTGTAATTCAGACATGCGTTTCTTGCTCACATGGCCAAGACGACAATGCCACATGTAGGAGTCTAATTGATTATCTTTTCGAGCACGCTTGTTGCTCGCTTCGATATTGAAAATGTCACTAGATACGTCCAACGTATAAATACCATTGCTTAAAGTTCCAGTCCCATAAAGAACGTCATTCAAAGTTATGTAACAACAATTGTTACTAAAAGTTAAATGGTACCCATTTCTATTTAAACAAGAAATAGAAATGATGTTCCTTATCAACGAAGGAACATAAAAGCAATTGTCTAGTTCTAAGACAAGTCCTGTAGGGAGTTTCAATAAATACGTTCCGATGGCGGGTGCAACAACCTTTGCTCCATTCCCAACATGTAAATTTGACTCTCGCTTGACGAGTCTTCTTCTATTCCTTAGCCCATGTATGTCATTACATATATGTGAGCCACACCCAATATCCAATACCCAAGTGTCTGAGGAAATAGAATGACAATCAATAACTAAGATATCTGAAGAAGATGGGGCATCTGATGCCTTATTCTTCTTTACGGACTCAAGATAAATTTTGCAATTTCTTCGCCAATGGCCCTCCTTGCCACAATGATGACAAATGCCCTTTTGTGTTGGTTCTGCCTTCTTAGCCTTTTTCTTCCCCTTCTGTTGTTCCTTTGACCTCCTCTTAGAACCTTTCTTCGAGGAATCAACTAACAACACCGTCCCCTGCTCATGCTTCACAGAAGGCTCCACAGTCTTTAACATGTCGAGCAACACCACAGATGAACCTTCTTGCATCTCAGAGGTGAAGAGGAGCTTGGAGACTTCGAACCTTTCGAATCTCACTTGCTCATCAACCAACTCATAAAGATGAAAGACTATGGTATGAGCATCCATATGCTCATGCTGCTTCCGCAGCTCAGGTATCATTGCGGCTAGCATGATGCAACTCGCCAGTTCAGAATCACTCATATGTTTCTGATAGGCCAACAATTGGTCCAGAGTTGCGTTATCACTAGGATGGGCGGGAAGAGACTCTTCGAGGACATACACAAGTTTTTCCACCTTGAGAACAATTCTCAAGTTTCTAAGCCAGTCCAAGAAGTTCGACCAGTCAATTTATTTGAATTCAAAATAGAGCGCAAATTCAAAGACATCATGATCAAGCGATTAATCTAGAAATACAAATCAAGCATATATGAGAAAATGATTTTAAAATTCATTAATATACATTCATAAATCCCATTCATTTTTCGAATTTCAAAAAACCCAAAAATCACTTCGGGAGATCGTAGGTCCATCTCTGAATGCACTGATATCCAACATAGATATGAATAACCTTGGAGAGAGTCGAACAAGCCATTCATAGCTACGATGGTAGGTATCAAATATACCGATTTCATATCACATATATGCAACTATCACAATGTGCTATCAACTAATTGAATGTTCACACATACATCGGGTTGTTAACTCATTAACAAGTATGCATCATATGCATAGTACCCAACTTCACCTCCCTTCACATCGACCCTGGAGAGAGTCCAACAAGCCGATGCTCCAGGTTAAAGCCAACCCATTAATCGAGAAATAGTTTTAATATCATTAAATTGCATTCAACCAATTAGCCCGGCTTAGAGAGAGTCCAACAACCAAAGCTAACAATTGACCTCTGACTCTTACTATATTAGTATTAAACTATTCCATGATTTG
Source organism: Wurfbainia villosa (assembly GCA_025175895.1). NCBI lineage: Eukaryota > Viridiplantae > Streptophyta > Magnoliopsida > Zingiberales > Zingiberaceae > Wurfbainia > Wurfbainia villosa. The sequence goes on along the minus strand of CM045987.1, from coordinate 2,162,778 downwards.
AACATGTTCAGGTTCGAGCCGGGCTTGGAGAGAGTCCAACAACCCAAACAAAAAATAGAACTCTAGTTCTAACCATATTAATGGAAGATGTAAGCTTTAATATTGAGTGAGGATTTTTATGTCTCATCCTCTTTGCATGCAATAAATAACTATTATCTACATGACATAACATATATGACATACATCTACATGTCATGACACGCATGACATAATAATATGCATCTAATGCAATTACATGACATACAATTATGGCATGTACAAAATTTTCTTATATGTCATAACTATTTATGGAAATAAAATATGTTTGAGATTTGATTCTCCAAATCAAATCATGATTAAATTAGGAAACAAATTTCCAAATCTAATCACATATTTTATTTATGGAAAGTATTAATTAAGGAAAAGTCAAATTTAATTTAGAAAATAAATTTTCTAAATTGTCAAAACTATTTATGGAAATAAAATATATTTTAGATTTGATTTCCTAAATCAAATCATGATTAAATTAGGAAACAAATTTCCAAATCTAATCAAATATTTTATTTATGGAAAGTGTTAATTTTCATAAATACTTCTAACTTTTCAAAAGTAGAAGATTTTCATAAATACTTCTAAACTTTCCAAAATTAGAAAATTTCTATAAATACTTCTAAACTTTGCAAAAGTAGAAAATTTCCATAAATACAATTATGACTATCGTAAAACAATTTTACGACTATGTCGAAACACAACCTGGGCTCTAATACCACTGTTGGATTTTTGGCACCGCGGCGAATGTGTGTTCGAATATGTTTCATAAACATGTACGCAACAGAAGAAATAAAAAGCAATAAATCTAATTTATTACAACACACGCACCACACACATGCATAGTATAATATGTGTAGGCATAATCGTAGTTTCAAATTTTACAATAAAAGGAAATTACTCTACGTATACCTGACGTATCACGTGTAGCGGGAAAGACATCAATCGGAGCGACTCTCGCTAGAATCGCCTCTTTCCGTATCTACGCCGAGTATCGTCGGGATGACTTCACAAAGTCATGAGCCTCGTCTTCGTACGAGTCACTAGCCTCGTGTCGAAGACGATGTGATCGAGAGAAGATCACAATCCGAATCAAAATTCGGATTTAATAATGAGTCCCCAAAACTCGCTTCTCCGAAGAGGTATTCATCAACCGTTTGACGAATTCTTCATCCTCCACCTATGAGGATTACCGGAGATCGAATCCCTGGTAAGGCAGCCGCTATCAAAGCTCCAAACGTCGTCCAAATGACGCTCCGACACGAAAGATACAAGCTGTCCAGAAAACTGGACAACTTGGTGGAGGATGTTGTGCCGGCCAAAGAGGATGGTCGGCCAACCCTTGGTCGCCGGAACCAAGGTGAGTCGCCGAAGGGTCGCCGGAGGAGTGGCCGGCAGCAGCTGGACGCCGACAACAAGGGTGGACAGCGGCAAAAAGCTGGGCGGCATGGAACCCTTGGGCGGCGGCAAGGAGAAGAGAGGGAGAGGGTGGCTAGGTTTTCCAACTCCAAAAGTTATCCACGAAAAACCCTTAAGCCATGTTTTTATAGAGAATACATTCTCCTAACGGTTATTGGTTCATAACTAAAACCCGTTAACCCGCTCCAATAACTTAAGTTAAAATAAACCAAACCGTATTGGTCTATTTTAAGTTAAAACGAACCGAACCAACTTTTGGTTCATTCGTTTAAAACAAACTAAACCCATTTGGTTTATTCTCCACCATTGGATTAGAACCAAACCAATTTGGTTCATCCATCATGTTTTCATAAGACACGACCCATCCACGCTTCCATTGCGACTGAAATGATTTCACGCTCGATCCTTGTTTGGTCCAACCAAACCTAGTTTCTCTCGGTATGAGAATCTCATTCTCAAGATCGTTTTAAATCCTTCGGATTACGTTCGTTGTGCGTGTGACCAAATATGTTCTCGGTTTATGTTAGCCGTCTATAATTAACCATTAATTATAGAACGATCATGAGTGGCACCTAGTAGTACATCATGATCCCTAATTAACTGAAAGATCAACAGTTGATCCAGAACTATTTCTGAAACCCTTCAGCAACTACAATGAATCGTGCCCCATTCCCTTCATGCATCTTATACCCACTTGGTTCAGGACATGGTCTATAGTATCAGTCCCCACTAGGTTGACTACGTCACACCTAACCCAAGTATCATTTTCTCGTCCTACGGATTCTAGTTACTACACATGTATCTAAGAGTACCTTACTCTAAACATGTAATGCTTTGGCCAAAGACTTTAGTAACAATCCGACGAGAGGCCATGGGTATACATCTCCTTGCAAGGAGTGGTGAATCCTTTATAGGCTATTCAAGCACCTTCGGCCACTTCGACTTATACCCAATCATCCCGGGTCCACATCTCCTCAGAGATGCTTGCTTAAGATGTCAAAGCATAAGTCTTCATGACCAAGATGACTTGAATACCGCAAGTCAAAGGAACATCGCACGTAAGCTGCAGTAAGAACTTCATTGACATATCCATATATGCAAAGAACCATATGAAGTCTTACAGCTGGTCACTCCAATGAACTAGTTACCATAACTAGCATCCACGATTAACTCCAGACATCATAATGTCTCCAGCCAGTGAGAATCAGCTGCTTGGATACATCAAGGAGTATACCTTGTGCTAGTCTCGACAGAATTGATGGTGTCTAAAGCTATCAATTCATCGACTAGGGATAATTCCAATACATCACAATTACGCATGTAGAGATACTCACTAGTTGTGATCCAATCACAAATTCTCTCATGTTGTGAATCATATTGCGGACATTCAGTAAATGAGTTTAAGATCCAATCAAATACATGAAAACATGTATACTCAAATAGTGAATCTTCATTTATCAAATAAATGGTACAACCATAAGGTGATTGCCTTAGGACACCTCTCATATATTACTAACAAGATCTACCTAACTCCTCAACTGAGTGTCTAATGACACAGTAAGAGGAATCATGGTTGTGGCATCGATGACTCAGCCACTCCTATTCAAGACTCATATATAAAATGAGTCAAAATGGTGTAGTTAGAGGTCTACCCAACCTAGGTAATCTAGAAAATAGAATATGTAATGCTTGTCAACAAGGAAAATAAACTAGGACTTCACATAAACTAACTAATCAAGAAAGAACTACAAGTGTGCTTAAGCTCCTACACTTAGACCTTTTTGACTCTCATGGAGCCAAGTTATTGAACGGAAGTCAGTATTGTCTAGTAATAATAGATGACTACTCTAGGTTCACATGGGTAAAATTTTTAAAACATAAGAGTGAAACCTTGGACCAACTCACTAATTTATGTAACCTAATAGAAAATGAAAAAAACCTAAGGATTATGAGAATTAGAAGTGATCATGGTAGTGAATTCGAAAGTCATAAGTTCACCAATTTTTGTAATCAAAATGGATACCACAATGAATTCTCTTGCCCTAGGACCCCTCAACAAAACAGGCTAGTTGAACGCAAAAATAGGACCCTACAAGAAGTCGCTAGAACCATACTAAATGAATACAATCGACCTAATAGGTTTTGGACAGAAGCGGTCAATACTGTTTGCTATGTCTAAAATAGGATTTTATTAGTTAAACAACACCAAAAAACATCATATGTAATTTATTACGAAAAATTGCTTAACATTAAATACTTTAGGGTATTTGGATGTAGGGTACACATACTAAACACTAAAGATTAATTAGGAAAATTTACTTCTAAAATAATTACCAAAACATTTTTAGGATATTCAACCACTAGTAAAGTCTATAGGGTATATAACAATGAAACCCTAAAAATAGAAGAAACAATTAATGTAGTGTTTGATTAAGAAAACAAGTCTACAAAATCCGAAGTAAAATTGAATAATGAGCAAGTAGAAAATGATGTTAGACCTGAACCTAACTCATAAAACGAATATAGTGTAGACCCTAACCCAAATCAATCTAGATTACAAGCAAACCATCCAACTTACCAAGTGATAGGTGATCCGAATTTAAAGGTTCGAACTAGAGCATCCTATAGGAACCTAAGTCAAATCTCACTCATATCTAAAATTGAACCCAAAACTATAGAGCAAGCTCTTCTTGACCCGAATTAGATCATTGCTATGCAAGAAGAGTTAGCTCAGGGGTTTAGTCACTAAGATCTCTTCAAATCTCACTCATATCTAAAATTCACTAAGAGTCAAGTTTGAGAATTAGTACCCCCACCTAAAGGAAAAAGGAGAAGTTATAAGGAATAAAGCTAGGTTAGTAGCTAAGGGGTTTAGTCAAGTAGAGGAATTAGATTATGATGAAACATATGCACCCGTAGCTAGACTCGAATCAATTAGAATGCTTTTAGCTTACGTTGCACATCAAGGTTTTAAGTTGTTTCAAATGAATGTAAAATCAGAGTTTCTAAATAGATTCATTAAGGAAGAAGTTTATGTTAGCCAACCACCAGGATTTGAAAGCTTAAACAAACCTAACCATGTACTCAAACTTAGAAAAACCTTATATGGATTAAAGCAAGCTCCTAGAGCTTGCTATGAAAGGCTATCAATCTATCTTAAGTCTAAAGGATTCAATCAAGGTTTAGTTGACCCAACTCTTTTTGTAAAAACCATAGGAAAAGAAATTTTCATAGCACAAATTTATGTAGATGATATAATCTTTGGAACAACCAATACAATGCTTTTAAATGAGTTTATTTCACTAATGGAGAGTGAATTTGAAATGAGCTTAGTAGGTGAACTTACCTTCTTCTTAGAGTTACAAATAAAACAAACTAGAGAAGAAATTTACATGCATCAATGTAAATATGCTAAGGAATTAATTAGTAAATTTGGAATATAAAATGCTAAGGAAATTAGTACACCCATGGCTACCAACGTAAACATAGGAGAAGACTTAGAGGGAAAAATTATAGATTTAAAATACTACAGGAGTGCAATTGGTAGTCTTCTATACTTAACTGGGAGTCAACCTAATATACTCTTTGCAGTAAGTATGTGTGCAAGATTTCAATCTTATGTCAAAGAATTACACCTAACATTAGTTAAACGGATCTTTAGATACTTAAAAGGAACACAAAACGTAGGAATTTGGTACCTTATGTCAAGTGAGTTCGAACTAATCGGCTACTCCGACTCGGATTATATAGGTAGTAAACTCAATAGGAAGAGCATGAGTGGATGTTGCCACCTCCTAGGATCGAGTCTAGTCAGTTGTTGTAGTAGAAAGCAATATTGTGTTGTCTTGTCTACTACCGAAGTCGAGTACGTAGCCATGGGTGAGTGTGTAGCTCAACTTCTTTGGATGAAGCACACTCTCAGAGACTTTCAATTAACCTTTAGTAGTTCTAAAATTGTAATTGATAACATTAACTCAACTAAAAACTTGATATGTCATTCTAGAACTAAACACATAGAAGTAAAACATCACTTTATACAAGAACATGTAGCTAATGGAAATATAAAGCTTGAATACGTTGAGCCGAAATCGAACCTAGTGGACATCTTTATAAAACCCTTACCCGAAGTAGAGTTCAGTCTGCTTAGACAAAGATTAGGATTGTGCGTAGTAGAGTAGGACCTAATTTTTTACTTATAATCTATCTTTCTTTCTTTCATGCTACATGGAACTAGATCAGGGCTTACCTTAGAAAGTATGCACCTATAGATTTAAGGAGCCAACACATCTCACAATACATAGGTTAAATGTGTTTGTGTACTGAGTCACGTAGATGAGCATGAGATATTAGGACTTTACTCTTGATTCCAGATGTAGATCAAGTGCATCAACATGAATCAATCAACATGAATCATGGAGTATAATTTTTCAAAATAACCAACTCTAGTCAAGACTTATTGATCATCTTATATCAATTGAGTCAAACAGAGTTGAACATTCTTATTAGATGAATTATATTAAAACTATTATTTTTTATAAAAAAGGTGACATGCTTGGACTTACAGACACATATAAAGTTTCTTTTCTCTTTAGAAATGTTTTAACACATTACATGTTATAAATACACCCCTCATTCTTTGATATATGACAAAAGGAGGAGAAGAGATTAAAGTTAAGGGGGAGGAAAGTTATTTTTTCAAAACTTGGAGTTAAGGGGGAGCAAAAGTTTTCTCAAAACCCACCTAGGGTTAAGGGGGAGGTAACCTTGAGGGGGAGGATTTGAAAAAGAAATTATTTCATGCTTACTGCTTATTTTGCTTTAACGTTGAATTGGTTTGTCATAGATCAAAAAGGGAGAGATTATTGGTGCAGGGGCACCAAATAATCGAACCTAGATTTTGATAATGGAAAAGGTTCAAAGTTAAGTCATTATTGTTATCTCACATGTCGTGTTGAGTGTGCAAGTAGTGTATTAAGCTGTGATAAGGTCAACGACACTAGGAGAATCTCGGGATGAGAAACCTTAGTGGTCGGGTGACACCAGGAGAATCTTGGGGAGTCGAGGAACCTCGATGATGGTCAGAAGCTAAGCGACAAGTCAGGAGGACCAAAGGTAAGCACCGGATGCAGAGTGATGGTAAGGTCGTGTCCTCCGTACGGGGACAATAGTAGGCAACAATCCGATTAAGACTTCTAGAGGAAAGTCTAGGTCGAGGTTAGACGGTAAGAAATCATCGAATTTATCATCAATGAAGTATTTTATGCTAACCTTGTATTACAGGTGAGTGATCAAGTTGACAGTCGAATGGAAGCTAATGGCAATCGACTGAACCTACCATCAGCCGACTGTTGTAGGGCATCAGTCGACTGCTGGTCAAGCTGATCACTTCGAGGAGAGTCAAGATAAGATCCACTCAATATGGAGTGAGGTGGAGCTTTGACCCAGATCTGGATCTCAATGAGCTAGGGCTCAAAGGGCGATAAAAGTGTTGGTGCAGTGGGCACCTAAGTCGAACCTATGTTTTGATTATAGCAAACGATACAAAGTTAAGCTTATATTGTTATCTCACGAGCTAAATCAAGTGTGCAGAAAAGTCTCAATGCTGGAGCTGAAGGCTAGCGACACCCGGAGGAAGCCGCGGTGGTCGGGCGACACTCGAGTTACTTCGGAGGGAGCTGAAGGAATCGAGTGGAAGGCCGGAAGCAAAAGCGACAAGTAAGTATCGAGGTAAGCTCGTGTGTGCAAGCGTAAGTGAGGTCGTGTCCTTTGTACGGGGACGTCCTTAGGCGACGATCCAACCCAAGACTTCCCATGGAAGGTCTATGTTGAGATCGAACGGCAAGTGGCCGTCGAATTCACTTGTATTTTGAGCTAAACTCCTTTTTAGTCAAAATCGTGGCTGCCGATTCAACCCGGCCAGTTCAGCCGTGGCGATTCAACCGGATTCAGAATCAGCCTCGAGGAGTCAAGCTTTATCACCATTTTTCAAGGAGTTTTGTGCCCATTTGTGATTGGTTGAAGACCCATTCGTTGAGGGCTTAAAGGCTATAAAAGGAGGGCCAAACCTAGGGTTTTTCATCAATTCAAAAGCTTCCAAGTGCTTAGATCACGCTCAGACTCTCAGACATCCCTACGACGGCTAGGAGGCACGACTAAAGCTTCAACCTCCAATCCTTGAAGTCGTCGGTATAATCTTTAATTTTGTATAAGTTGTCTTTATTTTCAAGCTTTAAATCATATCAAGGAGAGGGTGTCCCTCTACCTTGAATCTTTATTGAGTTTTTGTATTGCAACTCCTATCTCTATCGAGAAGGAGTTCGCTTAATATTGCCCTCCGTGCGTGGTCAAGGACCATTAGGGCCTTGGAGTAGTAGCCGTAGGCTACGAACCAAGTAAAAACCCCTCGTGTTTTTATTTATTTATTGCTATCTTTCCGCTGCGTTTACTCGTGCCAATTCGAACGATTACGAAAAGTTTTTTCTTATCGCTCTTCACCCCCCCCCCCGCTAGCGCGCAAATCGATCCAACACTTGGGCTCCGAGCCGGGGGTTGCTAAGATTTGGTGAAACCCCCACTCTAGCTTGTTTTTACAGATTTATTTTCTTTTCATTCTGTTTATTTCTATTTATTTTGTTTGTTAAATTCTCTCCTTTTCTACTAATCCAAGGCGAGTCTTGGTACTTGTTTTTGAGTTTTTGTCTTTGCTAGCTTTTCGGTCTTTCTCTTTTGTCTTTTTGTTTCAATGGCCCATCTCGAGGTTTTAGCACCGTCCGACCTCCGTTTTATAACGGAGATGACTTCCGTTATTGGAAGGGCCGGATGGAATGCTTTCTCAAAACCCAACTCGAGATGTGGATCATAATCAAGCGGGTTTCACACTTCCGACTAATGAAGTGGGTGACTCCTTGGATTATGATCAATGGACCGTTGCAACAAAACGACAAGTCGAAGCCGACGCCAAGGCAACACAAATCCTCCAATGCGGCCTATCCAAGGAGGAGTTAAATCGCGTCGGCCCCTTCATAAGCGCAAAGGATCTTTGGACTAAACTAATCGAGTTACACGAAGGATCGGATCAAGCCAAGGTATGTAAGCGTGATTTGTTATTCAATAAATTGTACACACTAAAAATGCAGGAACACGAATCCACGATGCAACTCCACGCCTGTGTCCAGAACATCGTCAACAACTTACACGCAATCGGGCAAAAGGTCAAAAACCGCGACCTTATAAGGTATGTTCTAAACTCTTTTCCGAGGACTACCTTGTGGGCATCCATGGTCGATGCCTACAAGGTCTCCAAGGATCTTTCTAAAATTAGGTTAGATGAACTCTTTTCGATTTGAATTACATGAACAATCCAACTTCCCGGAACCGAGAGGGGTATAGCTTTATTTGCGGGATCAAAGAAGAAAAGAAAAAGCAAGCCACCACCAACCGAGGAGGAAGACGAGTCCGAAGAAGAAGTTGACCCGGAATTGACTGTCGAACTAATGAACCTAGCTCGAAGAATAGCCAAGGGACGAAAGCGAACCACGACTCGACCCAACCAAGGTAAACCTAAAAGTTCTAATATTAGGTGTTATGAGTGTAACAGGTTTGGACATATCAAGTCCGAGTGCCCCAAGCTCAACCACCAAGGACCTAAGCACAAGAAGGCCCTCAACGCGACATGGGAAGAAGCGTCATCCGAAGAAGACGAAGACCACGTCTTCATGGCGAAATCAATTGAGTCAGACACGGAGACCGAACCCGAACTTGAGTCAGAACCGGAGGATGATTCGGACTACGAAGCAACCTTCAAGTCAAGCCACGGATACGCATCCGGTTCAAAAGATACCCTTAAGGTGAGTCGTACTTTATTTAATACTTTACATAATACGGTTAGGTTTTTGTCTAGGAAGTTAGCTAAGTCCGAGTCCAAGGTCGAGACCCTGGTTGAGGAAGTTAAACTCCTCAAACACGAGGTCTCCCTAACCTCTTCGACTAGTCGAGTTCAAGAGAAGGACTCAACTCGGGTTGAAAAACTCGAAGTTGAGAACTCACTCTTGAAAAGTCAAGTCGAAGATCTTAGGAATACGTTGGAAAGGTTTACTTTGGGATCCAAAGGACTTGACCTCCTACTTGGATCGCAAAGGGCCGTGTACAACAAGGCCGGACTAGGGTTTAGCTCAAACACGACCAATAAGTCGTATATGTCAATCGTAAGTAGACATAAAAAATGTGTCCAAGCATGGGTCCCTAAGACCACTTTGATTTCAACTCTAGGATCTAACTCGTACTGGGTTCCCAAGGACCAAATCCACTATGTGGATAGACCGAACCGATTCAACCGTCTAGGGGGAGCCAGTACAAAACATGTTTGTTCTTTAACTTAGAAATTGCATGCTTAGTTTTTTTTGTTGTTTTTTTTAACTCACTTGGAATACACAAATAACCAACTAAAAAATCCTTCGAAAAGATTGAGCCTCGGGGAGCCTCTTTTCAAATAACCAACTAAAATCCTTCGAAAAGATTGAGCCTCGGGGAGCCTCTTTTCAAAAATAACTAGTTAGACTAGGAAATAGTCTTAGGTGAGTCAAGTCATCATTTTCTTGAACATGGCTTTGTCTAAGGAAGTGGTCGATGATCCGATAAAAGAAGGCCCCTGTGCCTCGCCACGACGAAGCCATGATCTTGAAAGGTAAACTTGACAAGCCTTGAGTTAAATCAAATCTAACTTGGACCTAAATCCACTTAATCAAACTTAATTGAAAATCATCTCAACATAAAATTACTTGAACCTAAATCCACTTAATCAACTTAATTGAAAATCATCTCAATATAAAATTACTTGAACCTAAATCCTAATTACTTGAACCAAAATCCACTTAATCAATTTAATTGAAAATCATCTCAACATAAAATCACTTAAACCTAAATCCACTTCATAAATTTAATTGGGAGTCATCTCACAAAAAACACATAAGTATAACATGCTTGATCATATAGATTCAGGTGAGATGACCTAGGTTTAACAACTTACAACCAATTTAAAAATAAAAATCTAACATCCACTCCAACCACCTTGTGTGTAGGATCAATGGATGTTGGGATGTGGTTACTCGACACATGGCCAGGATCAACTCAAATTCACAAAGCTTGATTCAAGCGACAAGGATCGGTAGCCTTTGGGAATAACGGCAAGCTCAAAATCATCGGATCGGGTGATATCGAGCTTAACTCGAATTTTGTTATTAAAATGTATTACTTGTAGAGAATTTTGAATATAACCTTGCTTAAGCGTAAGCCAATTGTGTGACAATAACTATAAGGTCGTATTTTTAGAAAATGAATGTGTAATTAAAACAAATGAAACAGCTAAAACAATACTCAAAGGAACTAGGACAAATAACATTTATACAATGAACTTAATCAAATCCTCAGCCAAATGTCTTATGACACGGGAAGAGGAATCATGGTTGTGTGCACCGACTCGGTCACTCGCACCCTTTTAAGACTCGTCCACAAGATGAGTCGAGTGGCTTAGTCGAGGTTTACCCAACCTCAACAACAGTTAATAAAATGCGTAATGCTTGTCAACAAGGAAAACAACCTAGGACACAACACAAGTTAACTAACCAGAGCCTCAAGTGTACTTGAGCTCCTGCATATGGATCTATTCGATTCACATGGAGCCAAGTCACTCAATAAAAGTCAATATTGCTTAGTCATAATTGGCGACTACTCGAGTTTACAGGTTAGGTTCATCAAACATAAAAATGATACCTAGATCAATTAATCAATCTATTCAAATTAATCGAGAATCAAAAAGACCTTAAGGTTAAAAGACTTAGAAGCGATCATGGTGGTGAATTCGAAAATCAAAGGTTCACCGACTTACGTAACCTAAAGCGGATACCACCATGAATTCTCTTGCCCTAGGACCCTCAACAAAATGGCCTAGTGGAGCGGAAAAACCGAACTCTACAAGAAGCCGCTAGGACCATGTTAAACGAATATAACCTACGATAGGTTTTGGAAGCCAGTTAGTACTATGTCGAGAATAGGATCCTTATGGTAAAGAGGCACCTTAAGACCTTATGAGATTTATCACGATAAAATACCTAACATCAAGTACTTTAGGGTATTTGGGTGTAAGGTACATATCCTAAACACTAAGGATTACCTAGGGAAATTTACATCCAAAACCACGTCAGGAATCTTTCTAGGATACTCGACTACAAGCCGAGCTTATAGAGTATATAACCACGACACCCTTAGAGTCGAGGAGACTATCAATGTAGTATTTGATGAAGGACACGAACCTACAAAACCCCCGACAACCCCAATTAGCGAGCCTACTCATACTAGACCTAACTCTGACCCTGAGATCGAGTCTAATCCACATCAACCAACTTCTCTTGTCGACCAAGTGACAAGTGATCCGAGTCAAACTAGTGTTCAACCAAGTCACCCCATTGATCAAGCATTAGGTGACACAAACCCAACCCAATCTAGGATTCATACTAACCACCCTATCGATCAAGTGATAGGAGATCCTAATCTAGGAGTTCGAACTAGAACATCCTATAGGAACCTTAGTCAAATTTCCTTAATTTCAAAGATAGAACCCAAATCAATTGAACAAGCTCTTCTTGATCCCGATTGGATTATTGCAATGCAAGAAGAGCTAGCTCAATTTACTAGGAATGAAGTGTGGGAATTAGTACCACCACCTAAAGACAAAACGACAATTGGAACAAGGTGGGTGTTTAGAAATAAGCTTGATGATAAAGGTGAAGTAGTTAGAAACAAGGCTAGGTTAGTCGCCAAAGGGTTGATCAAGTCGAAGGCTTAGATTACGGCGAAACCTATGCCCCTAGCTAGACTTGAATCCATTCGAATGTTGCTAGCTTATTTAAGCTATTTCAAATGGATGTTAAGTCGGCATTCCTAAATGGATACATTAAAGAAGAAGTTTATGTTAGCCAACCCCCCGGATTTGAAAATCTAGATAAACCCGACCATGTTCTAAAACTTAAGAAAGCTCTCTATGGACTTAAACAAGCTCCTCGAGGCTTGATGCGAGAGACTTTCAATCCATCTCAAGTCAAAAGGGTTTAACCAAGGCTTAGTTGACCCAACTCTCTTCGTAAAACCTTAGGTAAAGAAATATTCATAGCTCAAATTTACGTGAGGCGATATAATTTTTGGAACCTCTAACTCGGCCTTACTAAGCGAGTTCGTTTCACTCATGGAAAGTGAGTTCGAAATGAACTTGGTAGGCGAGTTAAGTTTCTTTTTAGGTCTACAAATTAAACAAACTAAGGATGGTATATACCTATATCAACAAAAATACACTAAGGAGTTAATTTAAAGATTTGGAATGCAAGACGCTAAGATAATAAACACCCCTATGGCGATTAATGTTAACATAGGAAGACCTAGAAAGTAAGTCCATTGACTTAAAGTACTATAGAGCGATAGGAAGTCTCCTATACTTAAGCTATGAGTCGGACCGACATCCTATTCGATGAGTAGTATGTGCGCCGAGTTTCAAACCTGCTAAGGAGTCTCACCTAACCCTAGTTAAGCGTATCCTTAGATATCTTAAGGGTACACTTAACGTTGGTATTTGGTACCCTAGATCTACGGAGTTGAACTAATCGGCTACTCCGATTCGGATTATGCGGTAGTAAACTCGATAGAAGAGCACGAGTGGTTGTTGTCAACTACTCGGCTCAAGTCTAGTGAGTTGGTGCAGTAGGAAGCAACATTGTGTTGCCTTATCTACCACCGAAGCCGAATACGTTGCGATGGGTGAGTGTGTAACTCAGCTTATTTGGATGAAGCACACTATCCGAGACTTTATGTTGGACTTCACCAAAACTAAAATTTTTGTAGACAACATAAGTTCGATAAATCTAACTAAGAACCCTATATGCTATTCAAGAACAAAGCATATAGAGGTAAAACACCATTTCATTCGAGAACATGTAGCCAACGGCTCCATACAACTCGAATATGTTGACTGAAGTCTAACCTAGCGGACATATTTACTAAACCACTACAGAAGCGAATTTAGTCTCTTGAGGCGAAAATTAGGCATGTCGTAATAGAATAGGTTTTGCAAATTATATTACTACTATTTCTTACTTTTTCATGAAACTAGCATAGGTCATACCTTAGATATCATGCACCTATAGATTTAAGGAGCCAATACATCTCACAACACATAGGACTAATGTGTTTGTGTACTTAGCCGTAGATGGGCGTGAGATGTTAGGACCTTACTCCCAGTTCCAGATGTAGAGCTAGTGCATCGCTATGAACCATGGAGTATAATCATACATACTAACCGACTCAGGCAGGATGGTTGATCCTTCATATCAATCAAGCAAAATATGAGTCGAAAATTTCATATATGATATTATTTTCAATATAATATTTTTTTTTAATAAAAAATGTGGAACATGCTTGGACTTTAAATTTAGCAATTATTTTGATTTCCACACACCCCTTACTCTTTCGATATACGGCAAAGGGGAGAAAAGACCAAAGTTAAGGGGTCAAATTTTTTTTCAAATAATTTGAAAACATAACTCTTACTTCATGTTTAATCAAAAAGTTAACTTTTGGTTTTGTGTAGTGATTTATCTTTTGACAAAAGGCCAAGTTAAGAGAATTCTTAAGTTATTTATGTCGTTAGTGTTTTACTTAAGGGAGAAAGGGCTTAACTAAAACGTTTTACTAAAGCTAATTTTAAAGCGTTTTACTAAAGCTAATTTTAAGTAATGTTAATTACTTAAAGCAACCCTCAAGGGGAGGATTAAGGTCTTTCTTCAAAGACTCACCCTCGGTCAAGGGGAGGTTTCCTCAAGGGAGTACTTGAAGAAAATCCTTATACTCCAACTTAATCTTCTTTTTCTCTCATGCACATTATTATTCTTCATGCTTGCTTAACTGTGGGTTTGCCATAAATCAAAAGGGGAGATTGTTGGTGCACCTAAGTCGAACCTATGTTTTGATTATAGCAAAGCGATACAAAGTTAAGCTTATATTGTTATCTCACGAGCTAAATCAAGTGTGCAGAAAAGTCTCAATCTTTGGGTGAAGGCTAGCGACACCGGAGGAAGCACGGTGGTCGGCGACACTCGAGTTACCGGAGGGTGAAGGAATCGAGTGGAAGGCGGAAGCAAAAGCGACAAGTAAGTATCGAGGTAAGCTCGTGTGTGCAAGCGTAAGTGGGTCGTGTCCTTTGTACGGGGACGTCCTTAGGCGACGATCCAACCCAAGACTTCCCATGGAAGGTCTATGTTGAGATCGGACGGCAAGTGGCCGTCGAATTCACTTGTATTTTGAGCTAAACTCCTTTTTTAGTCAAAAATCATGGCTGCCAGTTCAACCGGCCAGTTCAACGTGGCGATTCAGCCCGCCATTCAACCGGTGGTCAAAAATCACCTCGAGAGTCAAGCTTTATCACCATTTTTCAAGGAGTTTTGTGCCCATTTGTGATTGGTTGAAGACCCATTCGTTGAGGGCTTAAAGGCTATAAAGGAGGGCCAAACCTAGGGTTTTCATCAATTCAAAAGCTTCCAAGTGCTTCCGATACGCTCGACTCTCAACATCCCTACGACGAAGCGCTGCCGAGACGACGACTAAAGCTTCAACCTCCAATCCTTGAAGTCGTCGGTATAATCTTTAATTTTGTATAAGTTGTCTTTATTTTCAAGCTTTAAATCATATCAAGGAGAGGGGGAGTGTCCCTCTACCTTGAATCTTTATTGAGTTTTTGTATTCGCTTAACTCCTATCTCTATCGAGAAGGAGTTCGTTTAATATTTGCCCTCCGTGCGTGGTCAAGGACCATTAGGGCCTTGGAGTAGTAGCCGTAGGCTACGAACCAAGTAAAAACCCCTCGTGTTTTTATTTATTTATTGCTATCTTTCCGCTGCGTTTACTCGTGCCAATTCGAACGATTACGAAAAGTTTTTTCTTATCGCTATTCACCCCCCCCTCTAGCGCTCAAATCGATCCAACAAAAAGAAGATGCATTTCTTCCCTTTCTATCATCCAAAAAGGACTCCAAAAGTGCTCTGACGAATCCAAGCTTTCTTCGACAATGCGACACCGTCATAACGCCAACAATACACAACTTTGCATCCTTTAAGTCAGTAGCTTTTTCTATAGTTGTTTGTATTCTTTTTACTTGTTCTTTTAATTGCTAAGAGGATAGGTAGGCTTGTTGCCTCTTCTTCTATATTTTGTTTGTAATCGTTGTCTCTTACCTCCAACGAGGAAGAGATCTTTTTAGTGAATTGCCAACCGAAAGTGGTCTAGGACCGTGGGACCTTGGACTAGCAACCGTTTGGTTTGTGAACCAAGTAAAAAAGAAAGCTTGTGTCTATTTTGTTTACTTTTATTTTCGCTGCATACTCGATTTTCATACGACAAAGAGAAAGATTTCCGTATGCTATTCACCCCCTCTAGCATTTTCTCGATCCATCAATTATAAGAGTAAGTGCCAAAAAAGAGTCAAGAAGACTCAACCGACACCTAAAGTCAAGGACAAGTCAAAGGAGGTCAAAGCCCTGATAATGAAGAGCATAGAGCACATGATGTGCTTCAAGTGCCATCAAAAAGGGCACTATAGAAGTCAATGTCCTAGGAGGAGTCACTCCAAGAAGGACATGAGAGGAGCATCACATGTAGGGAGAGTTAAGGCAAACCTTAAGATAACATTTAATAATGCTCCTTCTTTGAGTTATAATAGGAAGCATGCTAGAAATTTAATTGCAATTGTTCATGATCATAAGAAGCATACTAGAGATAAATACTTTGGTTTAGGGGTAAAATCTTATGAATTTAGGCCTAAGGATACTTCAAGACCTAACTCATCTAAGGATAATGATCTAGGCAATAATCCCAAGAAATCTAGACATATGCCTAAAAGGAAGAACAATTTCTAAAAGATGAATGAAAATTCAAAAATTGGAAAATTATAAAAGGAAAATCAAGTTTTAAGGTTTAAGCTTGATAAATTAGAAAAGATCCTTAGGAAGATGCAAAATTCAATTAAAGGGTCTAATGGGCAAACCTTAGGTGTTAGGAGACAAGAACTAATTAAGGACAAGAAAGACTTGGGTCACAAGCCTAAGCCCAAGGTAGTCATGCCTACCTACCACAATGTTCCATTTGACTATGGAACTAAGACTAGGTATAGGAAAGTCAAGGTTACTAAGGAAGTCATCCCTATAGCTAATCTTGAAGAGTGTCAAGTGACTAAGGCTTCGAAGAAATCTAGAAAAGTCACTAAGAAGGTCACAAAGGAAGTCATCCCTAGAATTGACCTAGACAAGACCAAAATGACCAAGGCTTCTAAGACTAGGAGGGTCATTAGAAAGATACTAAGGGAGGTTATCACTAGTGAGTACCTTGTGAACCCAATGATCTTAAATATATTTTGGGTTCTTAGTGTTAGGGATCCTTAGAAGGCTAGAGGGGGATGAATAGCCTCTTTTTCGAGTTCTGCAAAAAGGGTTAGCGGAAGCAAAATAAGAAGCTAAACGAAATTGAGAAGCAAGCAAATACAATCGCTAACAAGGAAATTTATGTGGTTCGGAGATAAAGCTCCTACTCCACGGCGATCCTTAAGGTGGATCAATCCAAGCAATTCCACTAAAACTTTCTTCTTACAAGACCCTCCTCTTCTTACAAAGATGAAGATGAAGATTAGAGAGGAGGGGAATTAAAGCACTTAGAAAGCTTAGGAAAAATGCGGGAGCTTGAGAGTATGGTTGGAATGTAAGCACAAGCCCACTCAAGCACCCGAAACCCTCTTTTTATAGAGAGAGGGATATTTTTCCCGTTGAGCCTTGATCAGTCGACTGATGTACAATATCAGTCGACTGCCGTCGCAGCCAACGACTTCTGACGAGGCAAATCCGTAGGGATACGCAGCCGTCATTTCCAACGGTAGCCTGATCAGTCGACTGATGAAGCGATCAGTCGAGTGATTCCTGCGAGGAGTCTAGTGAGACCCCATTCTATGCCCGATCTCGACTTGATCAGTCGACTGCCTAGTCTTGGCAGTCGATTGATGACGGAAACAGTCGACTGCCAAGACTAGGCAGTCGACTGCTCGTCAGGTTTTCAGCCTGACTCAGTCGAGCACTCTATCATTCGACTGATACTCGTCAATTATGAGTAATTCATACTTGAATTGACTTCCTAGACCTAGACTTAACCTTCTAGCTCTTCCTTTAGCCTTGCGTCTCCAGGATCCCTCCGAGTCCATGACTTGTTCATCCTTAGATTTTCCTTGGGTTTTCCTTTGCCAAAGTATGCTTGGACTTTACACTGCCAAGACTACATGCTTAGACTTACGCTGCTAAGACATGCCTTTGGTCTTCCTTTCCCAAGGTCTGCTTGGACTTTACGCCGCCAAGACTACATGGTTGGACTTACGCCGCTAAGACCTTTCCTTGGACTTCTCTTTTCCAAGATCACACTTGAACTTTTCTTTTACCAAGTCTTCATACTTGGATTTTCCTGTCACTTAAACATGTTCACAATTAGATCACAAAGCATTGCCTAACTTAGATGATTATCTAAACATCAAAATATATAAATGCTTAGGGCATTGTTGCACCAACACTTAGGAGCGTGATTCTATCACACTAGATGAGTTTAGGGTGTGTCAACCCTAAGTGGATGGGTAGTTAACATAACCATGGTAGAGTTGACACTTTATGACATTTTTAAGGTTATGTGATATCTTGAAAATGAGTTTGAATTTATATCCTAAACAGATTTTAGGATGTGGTAATAAAATTTGAGAAGTTTGAAAAATCAATCATAATTGACACAATTAGGTTTTAGAGTTATAGTGTGTCATTTTGAATTTTTGGCACATTTGAAGGAATTTGGTATTATAGAAAAATGGGTTTAATCCTAGTAAATGATAATTAAACTTGAAATTTAGGTATTCTTATACCTTTATATTTTATTTGTCATGCTTTTTTGTCATATGTTATGTCATGACATCATATTTCATTTAATCATATAAAATATCATGATCATGTTTAGTGTAATGTATTATGTTTGTATCTAGGTCATATTTATGTCATGACATCATGATTATTGTCTATGCTTTAATTTATGCTATCATTTATGCCATAATCATATTTCATGCGTTTATGGTAATTAAAATTGAGTTAAAGTCAATGTCATGATTTGAAGTCCCATGATAAGGGAATCAAATAGAGTTGCGTAGATGAAATGCATAAGATCCTAGATTAAGAAAGAATCTAAATCCACACCTCACAAAAATATTAAATTGATATGTGTATATATTGATACACCCTAGACACATATGAGATGTTAGAAAAATGAGTTAAGTTCAAGGTACATAGTTCTTACATCTAGATGAACTCAAACTCATAACATAACATTGATGAATTATGAGGAAAACTAATTTACAAGTTATGTATATTTAGCCCATAGACCATAGTTCAAAATAAAGTTTTGAATACATTTTAAAATTATTTTATAAAACCTTGGTGAAACCTATCTTTTGATAGCAATCATCATTGAACAAATTGGTACAAAGTTAGGCAAAAAAATTAAAAGTTTTTAATGGTTTTGAACTTTGTATCAATCTTGCATTTTAATGGTATTTTAATTTAAAATTATTTTTCATCCATTATATTTCATATAAGTAATGTATGTATGAAGTTTCATGATTTTTCAAAATACATATATTTACATATGAATTTTGAAAAATCAATTTCTGAAACTGATTTCTATATTTTGCAGAAACCAGTCGACTGATGCTTGAAGCAGTCGACTGGTTGTTGACCTAGTAGACTGTTGAAGCTGATTTCGACTAAACAAGGTTTATTTAGCCATGTATCAACCCTTTTATGTTACCCTAATGTCTCCGAACATTAAGATATGCTTTGGAAAGCATTAGAAGGGTGAAATATCATTGAAAATGATTAGGAGAGATATTTAGGGTGGAGTATCGATTTTTAAGTGTTGTGAAAGTTCAAGTTTGAACTTTTATCCTTATTTTCGATGATTTAAGTTTCTTATAGGCTTAGGAACTCTCCAAAGATATTTTTGGTGCAATGGTCATAGGGGAGTAAGCATTTAGGAGGATGTTATCCATCAAGAGATGATGGATGAGTACTCCTCAAAAAGGAATACATGAAGGGTTTGAAACCCTCATTATTCTCGCCAAAGGAGGAGAATTGGAGAAGTGAGGATTATCTCTCATTTAGTGATATGAGATTTATTACTAGGAAGAGTGATGACATCTAAGATGTTTTTGGACCAAGGGGGCGAATGTAAAATCTCATTTAGATATGAGACATGGATACCCTTAGTAGTCTTTTTGATGTATGTTAAAGGGGGAGAAGTGAGGTTTAAGTTAGGTAAACCTTCACTATGCTTTGGCATTGACATAAGTTAAGTTTAGGTTATTATTAGCCTAACTTAAAGGTATTGTCAAACATCAAAAAGAGAGAGATTGTTGGTGTAATAAGCCCCGAGTCAATGTTGACCAAACTTGAGTGGGACTCGAGTAGGATTTTGATGTTTGACAATGGATTTGACCATTATTTAACAATATAGTTTGACCATATGTTGACCATATGACAAGTGGATGTTTGGGATATCCAAAGTCATATGGGGGAGATTATTTGAGGGAGATTGTTGGAGTAATCAACCTCGGAAGTCCAAATATGGATATTTTGCAAGGAAAGTCCAAAGGTATAGTCTTGACGGCATAAGTCCAAGTGTGTAGTCTTTGCGGCATAAAGTCCAAGTGAACTTTGGCAATTGAAAAGTCCAATATGGAGTTGGCATAGAAAGTCCAACCATGGTCTTGTCATGTGAAAGTCCAAGTCATAGGTATTTGGCAATTGGAAAGTCCAAGGGTAGGTTTAGCGGCGTAAAGTCCAAGCATGAGTCTTGGTGGCGTAAGTCTAAATGGGTACTTGGTAATTGGAAAGTCCAAGGGTAGGTTTGGCGACGTAAAGTTCAAGCATGGGTCTTGGCGGCGTAAGTTCAAATGGATCTTGGCAATGTGGATCTTGGCACTCAGAAGCCTAGTTGAATCAGAGCAATCGACTAGGGTTATGCCCCAATCGACTGGTAAGTAGTCGATTGGAGCTGGCTCGACTGCTGATCTGTGGCTCTGGCAATCCACTAGTTCATAATAGTCAACTGCTAGGGTAGAGCATTCGACTGGAATTTATGGACATGAGCACAAATTATTGAGCAGTCGACTGCTGGCCCATAACAGTCGACGAGTGTATATGAGAAGTTGACTGATGGTCACTAATCTGATGTGGAATGAGCCATTGTCAAGCAACGACATTGAGACCAGTTGACTGCTGGGTAAGAGCAGTCGACTGGAAGGCAAAAAATCAGCCCAAGCTGAGTTATAAAAGAAGCTCAATGGGAGGATTTGGAGCAGTCGATTCTTGAGAGATTTGAAGGGGAATAGTTGTTGCTTTTCAGACCTTCAAAGTCATTCAAAGCAACCAAAAGATCAAGCATCCAAAAGCTCACTTGTTAAGTGTTGTAATTCATTTCTTTTATTTGCTTGTATGTTTGTTGCTTCTTATTGTTATAAGAACTTTGTACAAGGTTTCTCCACCTCCGGTGTCATACCGTAAAGGAGAAGTTTGATAGTAGTGATATGCATCACTAGAACTCACCCCATGGAGTAGGAACACTAGTTCCAAACTACGTTAAATTCTTTGTTGTGCTTGTGTGTATTTATCTTCCATTTATGCTTTATTTTGTTTTCACTGCACACTAACGATTGTAGATGAACAAGCACGCGATCGAACGTAGAAATTGAGAAAACGCTATTCATCCTCCTATAGCACGGTCAACGATCCCCCTACATATGTTTAATTTCTCATATAATTGTTCATCTTTGATCAAGTGATCAATGTGTACGCAAAGAATTGTACTGATTAGCTCATCATACATTGCTTGCCACCAGTAATGATACTCTTTATTCGAAATGTTTACACTTATTGCCTATTTTTATATATTTCTTTTTCTATAAAAATTCATTATTAGTTTGATATATTATAGTCTAGCTATAATTCATTATCATTCCAAAAATAGATATGGATTAATTAGAAAATTTGTTTTGGATAAAAATTAGTTATTCAATTATTTATTGTTGCAAAATGAAGGTTAATATAATTAATTTGTAATATAAATTTGAAAAAAAAAAGAATAATGGAGAAAGAAATGAGTTGGATGTATAAAAAGAATTACCTAAATGTCATGGTTTAACCGATGAATTTATTATTAGACTAGAATAATTTTTGAATTTTGCTCATATTAATATTGAGTTTATGGATGAGAATAAGTTAAAGTGTTTGTGCAACAAGTGTCATAATGGTAAATTTTTTCAGTGTAATAAAGTTCGAGAACATCTTTATAGATTTGATTTTACCCCAAATTATTATAATTGGACATGCTATGGTGAATCGTTCATATTCGATAAAGAGGTTGGATGAAACATACAAATGTCAGTTAGTGCAGATCATTTCAAGCTTATCATAAGTTATCGGGATGGAGTTGTAAGGGATTTGAGGCCGCTAGAGGGGGGATGAATAGCGTCGCGTGATCGTACGATGATGTAATTCTTTCGCGTTTGATCGTCTACAATCTTGTTAGCACAGCGGAATAGTAATAACAAATAAATATAACAAGATACACAATCACAACACGGTTATATAACGTGGTTCGGAACCTCAGGTTTCTACTCCACGGATCAGGCTCAAACGAGCCCTAGCGATGTCAATCACACACCACTAATAAACACTCCTTCTCGGAACAATCCAGAGGTGGAGAAACCTCGTACAATAGTTTACAACAAGAAACTAATAACAACAAGCAAATAAGATGAAATACAATGCACTACAAGTAAAGAAAATGCTTTACAAATGCCTTTAGATTGCTTACTTGTTGATCGCTTGAACCGTGGTTGAAGACCCTGATTTGCAGCAGCAAATCGCCTCAAAAATGTCCAAGAAATTGCTTGGTTTTTCCTCCATCACGAGCTCCATTTAAAGCTTCAACCTGTGCTGGAAAAAGTCGATCAGTCGACTGATCGGGACCATCAGTCGACTGATGCCACTGTTGTCGTGAGACAACGGCTAGATCCACGCTGGATAAGTCCAAGAGATCCATCATCAGTCGACTGATCAAACCCATCAGTCGACTGATGGAGCCTTCACTCGACCAGTCGAGTCTCAACTCCATTCTATGGTTGATTTCTCGAGCATCAGTCGGCTGATCACACGATCAGTCGACTGCTCGAGCCAGCAGTCGACTGCCCACCTCTGACAGTCGACTGTTAGGCCACTTCCCGTAGTCAAACCCTAGTTGACTCAGGCCAGTCGACTGCCACATGGCACTAGTCGACTGACACAGCTCAAACATGAAGTTTTAGCCCAAGTATGGTTCCCCCATACTTGCTAGACAACCCTTAGCCTAGACCTAAGCCTTCTAGCCACCTCCATCAGCCTCACGCCTCTTGGATCCCTCCAAGTCATCCATGACTTGTTCATCCATCGCGCTAGCCTTCAGGTGCTTCCATCGGCTATGTCACGCTAACGATGTCTACACTACCAAGGCACATTGGACTTACGCTGCCAAGACTCCGCTTGGACTTTACGTCGCCAACCATTGGACTTATGTTGCCAAGACTTCACCCTTGGACTTTACACCACCAATATCAAACCCCTTGGACTTCTCAAATGCCAAGACTCAAGCTTGGACTTTCCCTTGCCAACCCATGTTGGACTTTCCATGCCAAGACCCATGCTTGGACTTTTCATGTCAAGTACCCATGACTTGGACTTTACATGCCAAGACCCATGCTTGGACTTTCCCAATTGCCAAGTGTCCCACTTGGACTTTCCATGCCAAGTACCTAAGACTTGGACTTTCCCATGACAATTACATTGTCATATGTTTTTGTCGAACATCAAAACATCTCTCGAGCCAAGCTCGAGTCCTGGTCAATCGTGACCTGGGCCGATTGCACCAACAATCTTTCCCTTTTTGATGTTTGACAAAAACCAAACAAACCATTTGAGTTAGACCATCTAACTCAAAAACTCCTTACCAATTATCCCAAATTGGTAATCTTATCTTTTTCCTCCTTTTTGACATACATCAAAAAGGTTATCTCTCCAAGGAGGTCAATGTCTCATGTCCCAATGAGATCTTACAATCTCCCCCTTGATCCAAAAATACCTAGGATGCCTACCATCTTCCTAGTGATAAGTCTCATATCACTCAAGAGAGGCAATCCTATACTTTCTCCCAATTTCCAAATTGAGTTTCTCAAAATCCCATCAATTTTCCCAATTGATGTCCTTTTCATAACTTCTCCCCTTCAAGAAGAAAAACACATCCATCATCCCAAGATGGATACCTCCCCCTAAAGGCTTGTTCCCCCTTGACCATTGCACCAACAATGTCCTTGGGAAGTCCCTAAGCCAATAGGAACTCTAAACCATCAAAATTAAGGTTCAAAGTTCAAACATGAACTCTTCCACCCTTAAATTTGATACTTTGACCTAACACCTCTCCAAATCCATATCCAATGGATTTTCATCCTTTATAATGCTTCCCAAAGCATATCCTAGGGTTAGGAGTGGTTAGGGACCTTAACCGCAGCTGAACACGGGCTAAACAAACTTTGTTTTACCAAAATCAACATTGGCAGTCAACTCCGTCAGATACCAGTCGACTGATAACTGAAATTCTCGAATTTCAGCTATCAAAAATGAGATTCAGAAAATCATAAGTAATTCTACGTATATCGAAAAATCACGAAATTTGATACATATATTACTTATAGTCAATACAATGGGTAAAAAATAATAGAAAAATATTTTACTCATAAAATAGAGAGTTTGATACAAAACTCAAAACCATTGAAATTTTTAATGTTTTGGCCCTATTTTGTATCGACTCTATCAATGGTGATTGCTATCAAAAGATAGACTTCACCAAGGTTTTCTAAATTGATTTTAAAACGATTTCAAAACCTTATTTTGGATCATATTCCTTGGGCTCTATGCACATGACTTGTACACAAGCTTTCCCAATGATCCACTTGTTGGTTAAAGATGAGTTTTAGTTCATCTAGATACAAAAATTATACACCTTGAACTTAACTCATATCCTAGCATCTCACATGTATCTAGGGTGTATAAATACACATACATGTTAATTGGATGTCAGATGTGGGTTTTGGTTCATTTAATCTAGGGTTTCATGCATTTTCTAAGGCAACCCTACTTGATTCCCTTATGAATGAGACTCCAAGTCATGTCATAGTCCTTAAATCAATTTTCAATCAAGTTAATGCATGAAATGATCATGGCATAATGATAGCAAAATAAAGCATGGCCAATGATCATGATGTCATGACATATGATATAAAACTAAACATACATGACATTAACCTAAAACCTAAGCACAATCATGACATGTAAAATGATTAAAAGTAAACATGATGTCATGACATGGCATATGTCAATCAAAGCATGACATATAAAATATATAGGTATAGTAATACCTAAATTTTAATATTAATTGTCATTTATTGGGATTAAGTTCATTTTGTCATATTAACCTAAATTCTCCCAAATGTGCCAAAAACCCAAAAATAGCACATTAAGACCTCTAAACCTAAATTGTGCCAATTTAATTGATTTTTCATAATTCCAAAAATACATTGACACATCCTAAAATCTTTTAGGATATTGATTCAAATCTATTTCCAAGGTAACCATAACCTTGAAAATAACCTAAAATGCCACCTTTGCCATGGTTGAGTTAACTACCCTTCTAATTAAGGTTGGCACACCCTAACTCCATCTAGCGTGAATCAATCACGCTCTTAGGAATCCAAAACCTATTTGAGCTCCTAGGATTAATTAGGTATTCCTTAGGGATGACCTCCCTAGATACCTTTCTAATGACCCTCCTAGGCTTATTAGCCTTGGTTATTTTGGTCTTGCCTAGGTTAACCTTAGGGATTGCCTCCCTAATAACCTTCTTAATGGACACCCTAGGTTTCCTAGAAACCCTAGCCACTAGGCACTTACCATGGTTACTCTTAGGGATAACTTCCCTAGTAACCTTGGTCTTCCTAGACCTAATTTGTGTTCCATAATCGAATGGAACACAATTATAAGCCACCTTAGGCTTAGGTTTGTGACCCAAACCATTCTTGCCTTTGGTTGACTTTTGTTTCTTAGGTCCTAAGTATTGACTTTGAGTTTTTGACCTAGGAGTTTGACTAATTGACCCTTGCATTTGATTTTGCATAACCTTAAGGGTCTTTTCTAGTTTCTCAAGCCTTGACCTCAAGGTTTGGTTCTCTAATTCTAATTGCCCAATTTTAGAATTTTGATTTAAACCATGGGCATGGTTCTTCCTAGGCATATGCCTAGTCCATTTGGGATTAAAACCTAGGTGTTCTCCTATTTTCCTAATTGATTCCCTAGGTAAAACATTTTTAGGGACATTAGTCCCAAATTTCTCCTTAGTTTCAAAATGGACACTCTTAGCTCCTAAACAATAATATTTATTGTTCCTAGCATGCTTTTCATGATGAATAGCAAGACTATTAAACTTATTCCTAGCATGCTTTTGACTATAAAAGTTAGAAGGAACATTATTGAAATATATCTTAGGGTTAGCCTTAGCTCCCCCTACATGTGATGCTTCTTCTTGCCCCTTCTTCTTCCCCCTTGGGCATTGACTCCGGTAGTGTCCCGGTAGTCGGCATTTGAAGCAAATGACTTGTTCTTTGCTCTTTTGCGTTGAGGGACCGGCATCCTTGACTATTGGTGCCGGTGGAGCTTTCCTAGCCTTCTTTGGGCACTTGCTCTTATAGTGCCCAAATTCCCTACACTCAAAACACATAATATTATTTTTATTTTGAATTATGGTGTTTGAGTTACCTAGATCCATGGTGATCGGAGTGGGTTCTTCATCCCTCCCGGAGGTTGAGGCTTCTTCTTTATTTTGTTCTGGCTCCGGTGTGGATGGTCTCTCCCCCTCAATCATAGAAGTGGATGCTTCTTCCACCTCTTCTACTTCCTTCTCCGATTCGGATGTTGATTCCCTATCAATCTCCGAATCCTCAAGCTCTTTAGATGATGATGTACTTGCTTGAGCTTGAGAGGGTGAGCACTCCTCTTCTTCTTCTTCTTCTTGGATTGATGATGAATTTTCATGAAGTTTGGCCAAATCGTTCCATAGCTCCTTGGCATCCATGCACTCACCTAGGATACACAAGAAGTCATTAGGAATTAAATTAAAAATGAAATTGATTACCTTCTTATTTTTCTCAAATCTTTGGAGTTAATCTTCACTCCATTTCTTCTTCTTGAGGAAGCCACCTTTTAGTCCTTTTGGATATTTGAATTCTTCCATTAATATGGACCATTCCTCAAAATCCTTTATCATCAAAAAATCTTCAATTCTTCTTTTCCAAGAATTGAAGTATTCTCGTCCATAGAAAGAATAAGGGACCAGTGTGTTGATGTCCCATCCAAGTTGTTCTTCCAACTCCATCTTCACCCTCTAGCGTCTTTGTCTTAGCTCCCGGCGGTTAATCCGTAGAAGAGCCCCGGGCTCTGATACCAATTGTAAGGGATTTGAGGCCACTAGAGGGGGGTGAATAGCATCGTGTGATCGTACGATGATGGAATTCTTTTGCGTTTGATCATCTACAATCTTGTTAGCACAGCGGAATAGTAATAACAAATAAATATAACAAGATACACAATCACAACACGGTCATATAACGTGGTTCAGAACCTCAGGTTCCTACTCCACGGATCGGGCTCAAACAAGCCCTAGCGATGTCAATCACACACCACTAATAAACACTCCTTCTCGGAACAATCCGGAGGCGGAGAAACCTCATACAATAGTTTATAACAATAAACTAATAACAACAAGCAAATAAGATGAAATACAATGCACTATAAGTAAAGAAAATGCTTTATAAATGCCTTTAGATAGATTGCTTGTTGATCGCTTGAACCGTGGTTGAAGACCCTGATTTGCAGCAACAAATTGCCTCAAAAACGTCCAAGAAATTGCTTGGTTTTTCCTCCATCACGAGCTCCATTTAAAGCTTCAACCTGTGCTGGAAAAAGTCGATCAATCGACTGATCGGGACCATCAGTCGACTGATGCCACTATTGTCGTGAGACAACGGCTAAATCCACGCTGGATAAGTCCAACGGATCCATCATCAGTCGACTAATCAAACTCATCAGTCGACTGATGGAGCCTTCACTCGACTAGTCGAGTCTCGACTCCATTCTGTGGTCAATTTCTCGAGCACCAGTCGACTGATCACACGATCAGTCGACTGCTCGAGCCAGCAATCGACTGCCTGTTGGTGCAATCAGCCCAGGTCACGATTGACCAGGACTCGAGTTTGACTCGAGTGATGTTTTGATGTTCGACAAAAATATATGACAATGTAATTGTCATGGGAAAGTCCAAGTCTTGGGTACTTGGCATGTAAAGTCCAAGCATGGGTCTTGGCAATGGAAAGTCCAACATGGGTTGACAAGGGAAAGTCCAAGCATGGTCTTGGCATTTGAGAAGTCCAACATGGGTTGGCAAGGGAAAGTCCAAGTTTGAGTCTTGGCATGAGAAGTCCAAGGGGTTTGATATTGGCTGCGTAAAGTCCAAGCGGGAGTCTTGGCAGCATAAGTCCAATGGTTGGCGGCGTAAAGTCCAAGCGGAGTCTTGGCGGCATAAGTCCAATGTGCCTTGGCGGTGTAGACACTGTTAGCATGACATAGCCGATGGAAGCACCTGAAGGCTAACGCGATGGATGAACAAGTCATGGATGACTTGGAGGGATCCGAGAGGCGTGAGGCTGATGGAGGTGACTAAAAGGCTTAGGTCTAGGGTAAGGGTGGTCTAGCAAGTATGGGGGCACCATATTTGGGCTAAAACCTTATATTTGAGGTGTGCCAGTCGACTGGTGTCATGTGGCAGTCGACTGGACCGAGTCAACTAGGGTTTGGTTGCGGGTAGCCTAGCGATCGCCATAGGTGGGCGATTGGTGATGCCTCGGCGATCGGCGATTGCATGATCCGGTGGTGCTCGGTCTACGCAGTGTAGTCTCACTCGGATGGGACCAAGATCAGTGAGGACACCATCGATCGTGATGATGGGTTTGATCGATCGTGATGGTAGATCCGTTGGACTTATCCAGCGTGGATCTAGCAGTTGTCTCACGACAACAGTGGCATCAGTCGACTGATGGTCCCGATCAGTCGACTGATCGACTTTTTCCAGCACAGGTTGAAGCTATAAAAGGAGCTTGTGATGGAGGAAATTGGCATCGATTTCTTGAGGGTTTTGGAGTGATTTTTTGTTGCAAATCAGGGTCTCCAAGGTGATTTCAAGCAACCAAGCAATCAAGCAATCCAAAGGCAATCGTAAAGTAGTTTTCTTTACTTGCATTGTATTTCATTATTGTAATTGCTTGTATTTGTATCTTGTTGTTGTAAGATTACTTGTAAGGGGTTTCTCCACCTCCGACTTGTGTCGAGAAGGAGTATTTGTGATTAGTGAGTGCGTGTGCATCACTAGAGCTCGTAGAGCTCGATCCGTGGAGTAGGAACCGTGCGGTTCCGAACCACGTTACATACTCGTGTTCGTGTGTAATTGTCGATTTCGTTATTGTTATCATTATCTATATTCCACTGAGCTAACGAAATTGTAGACACGAACGAGATCGAATTCCATCCACGCACGGGCAAAACGCTATTCACCCCCCCTCTAGCGACGTCAAATATCCTACAATTGGTATCAGAGCGAGGCCGCTCTTCTAAGTCTAACAACGAAGGGAGCAAGCTAGAGGGTAAAAGATGGAAGTCCAAGATCAATTGGGATGGGATATCAATACCCCAATTCCGTATGCCTTCTATGGACGAGAAGGTTTCAATTCTTGGAAGGCGAGAATTGAAGATTTTTTGATGATGAGAGACCTTGAGGAGTGGTCCGCGTTGATGGAAGGATTCGAATATCCTAAGGGACCAAAGGGAGGGTTTCTCAAGAAGAAGAGGTGGAGTGAGGAGCAACTCAAACAATTCGATAAAAACAAGAAGGTAATCAAATTCATTTTTTATTTAATTCCTAATGACCTCTTGTGTAGCCTAGGTGACTATGTGGATGCCAAGGAGCTATGGAGCGATTTGGCCAAGCTCCATGAAAGTCTATCATCGGTCCAAGAAGAAGGACCATCACCCTCTCAAGCTCAAGAAGAAACATCCAAAGAGCTAGAGGATTCGGAGGCTGATAGGGAATCAACATCCGAATCTGAAGAGGTAGAAGCGGTGGAAGAAGTGGAGGCATCCACCTCTAGGATTGAGGAGAGACCATCCACACCGGAGCCGGAAACAATTCAAGAAGAAGTCTCAACCTCCGGGAGGAATGAAGAATCCACTCCGGCACCTACCACTAAACTAGGTAACTCAAACATATCAAGTAATAATAAAATGCATATAATATGTTTTGAGTGTAGGGAGCAAGGACACTACAAGAGTAAGTGTCCTAAAAGGATTAAGAAAGCTCCTCCGGCGTCCAAATGTCAACAAAAGTCGAAGGATGCCGGTTCCCCAAGTCAAAAGAGCAAGGAGCATGTTATATGCTTCAGTGTAATTCAAAAGGACATTATAGGAATCAATGTCCTAGGGGGAGGAAGAAGACTCAAGAGGGAGCTACACAAATAGGGGGAGCTAAGGCTAACCCTAAAGTATATTTTAGTAATGCTCTTTCTAATTCTTATTGTCAAATGCATGCTAGAAATAATTTTAGCAATCTTGCTATTTATCAAAAAGAGCATGCTAGAAATAGAGAATATTGCTTAGGAGCTAAGAAGGTCAACCTTAGAAGTAAGGAGAAATTTGGGACTAATGTCCCTAAAAACAATTTATCTAAGAACAAACCTAGGTCAAATAATTCTAGAAAAATGTTACCAAGGGAGACCATTAGAAAGGTGCAAGAGCACCTAGGTTTTAATCCAAAATGGACTAGGCATATGCCTAGGAAGTCCTGTGCCCATGATTTAAATCAAGACTCTAAAATTGGGCAATTAGAGATTGAAAATCAAACCTTGAGGTCAAGGCTTGAAAAACTTGAAAATACCCTAAATATTATGCAAAATCAAGTTAAAGGGTCAAATGATCAAACTCCTAGGTCAAAAACTCGAAGTCAACACTTAAGACCTAAGGATCAAAAGTCATCCAAGGGCAAACCTAAGCACAAGGAAATCTATCACAATGTTCCATTTGATTATGGAACTAAACCTAAGAAAACCAAGGTCAATAGGGAAGTCATCCCTAGGGTTGACCAAAGGTTGTGCCTAGTGGCTAGGGTTTCTAGGAAACCTAGGGTGGCCACCAAGAAGGTTGCAAGAGGAGTTACCCCTAGAGTCAACCTAGGCAAGACCCAAGTGACCAAGGCTAATAAGCCTAGAAGGGTCATTAGGAAGGTATCTAGGGAGGTTATCCCTAAGGAATACCTAATTAACCCTAGGAGCTCAAATCGATTTTGGGTTCCTAAGAGCGTGATTGATTCACGCTAGATGGGTTTAGGGTGTGCCAACCTTGATTGGATGGGTAGTTAACTCAACCATGGTAAAGGTGGCATTTTAGGATATTTTCAAGGTTATGGTTACCTTGGAAATAAATTTGAATCAATATCCTAAAAGATTTTAGGATGTGCCAATGCACTTTTTGAAATTAAGAAGAATCAATTAAATTGGCACAATTTAGATTTAGAGGTTAATGTGTCATTTTGGGTTTTTGGCACACTAGGGAGATTAATGATAATATGGCAAAATATATCTAATTATATCAAATGGCAATTAATATTAAAATTTAGATATTACTATACCTATATATTTTATATGACATGCTTTGTTTGCCATATAACATGCCATGACATCATGTTTATTTTAATCATTTTATATGTCATCATCATGTTTGGTTTCAAATGTCATGTGTTTTTAGATTTCATCTTATGCCATGACATCATGATTATGAGCATATGCTTATTTATATCATTTCTTATGCCATGATCATTTCATGCATTAAATTGATTGAAAATTGAGTGAAGGACAATGACATGACTTGGAGTCTCATTTATAAGGGAATCAAGTAGAGTTGCCTTAGAAAATGCATGAAACCCTAGATTAAATGAACCAAAACCCACATCTCACATCCAATGGACATGTATGTGTATTTATACACCCTAGATACATGTGAGATGCTAGGATATGAGTTAAGTTCAAGGTGCATAGTTTTTGCATCTAGTTGAACTCAAATTCATATTAACCCAACATATGGATCATTGGGAAAGCTTGTGTACAAGTCATGTACATAGAACCCAAGGAATATGATCCAAAATAAGGTTTTGAAAACGTTTTAAAATCATTTTGAAAAACCTTGATGAAGTCTATCTTTTGATAGGAATCATCATTGATAGAGTTGATACAAGATAGGGCCAAAACATTGAAAATTTCAATGGTTTTGAGTTTTGTATCAAACTCTTTATTTTATGGGTAAAATATTTTTCAAACATTTTTCACCCATTGTATTGGTCATAGGTATTATACGTATCAATTTTCGTGATTTTTCGATAAACGTATAATTATTTATGAATTCCCAAATCTCATTTCTGATAATTGAAAATCGGATTTTTTTGATTATCGATCATTACTCATAATGATCGATCGTATGATGTTTGATCGATTTCTGAATCACTCGACTGATTGCCTGATTTTGGGGTAACCAAGGTTGTTTAACCCGATTTCAGCTGCGGTTAAGGTCCCTAACCACTCCTAACCCTAGGATATGCTTTGGGAAGCATGATGAAGGGTGAAAATCCATTGGATATGGATTAGGAGAGGTGTTTAGGGTTTGTATCAATGTTAAGGTGTTGGAAAGTTCAATGTTGAATTTCTAACCTTAATTTTGATGGTTTAGAGTTCCTATTGGCTTAGGGACTTTCCAAGGATATTGTTGGTGCAATGGTCAAGAGGGAGCAAGCCTTTAGGGGGAGTTATCCATCTTGGGATGATGGATGTGTTTCTCCTCTTGAAGGGGAGAAGTTATTGGGAGAATATTATCAATTGGGAAAATTGATGGGATGTTTGAGAAACCCAATTTGGAAATTGGGAGAGTGTATAGGATTGCCTCTCTTGAGTGATATGGGACTTATCACTAGGAAGATGGTAGGCATCCTAGATATTTTTAGACCATGGGGGAGATTGTAAGATCTCATTGGGACATGAGACTTTGACCTCCTTGGAGATAATCTTTTTGATGTTAGTCAAAAAGGGGGAGAATGTTTGGGGGAGAACATTTAAGTTTACCAATTTTAAATAATTGGTAAGGGATTTGAGTTAGTGTTCTAACTCAATGTTTTGTTTGGTTTTTGTCAAACATCAAAAAGGGGGAGATTGTTGGTGCAATCGGCCCAGGTCACGATTGACCAGGACTCGAGTTTGACTTGAGTGATATTTTGATGTTCGACAAAAATATATGACAATGTAATTGTCATGGGAAAGTCCAAGTCTTGGGTACTTGGCATGTAAAGTCCAAGCATGGGTCTTGGCAATGGAAAGTCCAACATGGGTTGGCAAGGGAAAGTCCAAGTATGGTCTTGACATTTGAGAAGTCCAACATGGGTTGGCAAGGGAAAGTCCAAGTTTGAGTCTTGGCATGAGAAGTCCAAGGGGTTTGATATTGGCTGCGTAAAGTCCAAGCGGGAGTCTTGGCAGCATAAGTCCAATGGTTGGCGGCGTAAAGTCCAAGCAAAGTCTTGGCGGCGTAAGTCTAATGTGCCTTGGCGGTGTAGACACCGTTAGCATGACATAGCCGATGGAAGCACCTGAAGGCTAACGCGATGGATGAACAAGTCATGGATGACTTGGAGGGATCCGAGAGGCGTGAGGATGATGGAGGTGGCTAGAAGGCTTAGGTCTAGGCTAAGGGTGGTCTAGCAAGTATGGGGACACCATATTTGGGCTAAAACCTCATATTTGAGGTGTGCCAGTCGACTGGTGTCATGTTGCAGTCGACTGGATCGAGTCAACTAGGGTTTGACTGCGGGAAGTGGCCTAGCGATCGCCATAGGTGGCGGTCGATCGATGCCTCGAGCGATCGGCCGATTCGCATGATCAATCGACCGGGTGCTCGGAAATTCGAGTGTAGTCCATCGATCGATTGATGGGTTTGATCAGTCGACTGATGGTAGATCCGTTGAACTTATCCAGCGTGGATCTAGCCGTTGTCTCACGACAACAGTGGCATCAGTCGACTGATGGTCCCAATCAGTCGACTGATCGACTTTTTCCAGCACAAGTTGAAGCTATAAAAGGAGCTCGTGATGGAGGAAATTGGCATCAGTTTCTTGAGGGTTTTGGAGCGATTTGTTGTTGCAAATCAGGGTCTCCAAGGTGATTTCAAGCAACCAAGCAATCAAGCAATCCAAAGGCAATCATAAAGTAGTTTTCTTTACTTGCATTGTATTTCATTATTGTAATTGCTTGTATTTGTATCTTATTGTTATAAGATTACGTGTAAGGGGTTTCTCCACCTCCGACTTGTGTCGAGAAGGAGTATTTGTGATTAGTGAGTGTGTGTGCATCACTAGAGCTCGTAGAGCTCGATCCGTGGAGTAGGAACCGTGCGGTTCCGAACCACGTTACATACTCGTGTTCGTGTGTAATTGTCTATTTCGTTATTGTTATCATTATCTATATTCCGCTGCGCTAACGAAATTGTAGACACGAACGAGATCGAATTCCATCCACGTACGGGCAAAACGATATTCACCCCCCTCTAGCGGCGTCAAATATCCTACACTGCCCACCTCTGGTAGTCGACTGCTAGGTCACTTCCCACAGTCAAACCCTAGTTGACTCAGGCCAGTCGACTGCCACATGACACCAGTCGACTGACACACCTCAAACATGAGGTTTTAGCCCAAGTATGGTTCCCCCATACTTGCTAGACCACCCTTAGCCTAGACCTAAGCCTTCTAGCCACCTCCATCAGCCTCACGCCTCCCGGATCCCTCCAAGTCATCCATGACTTATTCATCCATCGCGCTAGCCTTCAGGTGCTTCCATCGGCTATGTCACGCTAACGATGTCTACACCGCCAAGGCACATTGGACTTACACCGCCAAGACTCCGTTTGGACTTTACGCCGCCAACCATTGGACTTATGCTGCCAAGACTTCACCCTTGGACTTTACGCCGCCAATATCAAACCCCTTGGACTTCTCAAATGCCAAGACTCAAGCTTGGACTTTCTCTTGCCAACCCATGTTGGACTTTCCATGCCAAGACCCATGCTTGGACTTTTTATGCCAAGTATCCATGACTTGGACTTTACTAGCCATGACTCATGCTTGGACTTTCCCAATTGTCAAGTGTCCCACTTGGACTTTCCATGCAAAGTACCTAAGACTTGGACTTTCCCATGACAATTACATTGTCATATGTTTTTGTCGAACATCAAAACATCTCTCGAGTCAAGCTCGAGTCCTGGTCAATCGTGACCTGGACCAATTGCACTAACAGGAGTATCATTGGAATTTTAATATGTTCAATCTGTATGGAGAGATCAAAGTCATTCAAATTGAAATATGGAAAGAAAGTGAATTATTTTGATTGTCATATAAAATTTTTATCCCAAATCATAAATTCAGAATGAATAAAGAAGAATTCACAAAGATTAGAATTGAAAGAACACCTTCACCATTGAGATTAACTGGTTGAATGCATATGACATAGAGTGCTTAACTTTAGGATTTATCAATAAGATATAAAGAACGATAAATATATAAAGCAAACAACATAATAACAACTACCAAATGTTTACCACACTTTGTTAACCTATTTAGGATTTATCCCTAACGTTCTCATTTCTTATCATAACCAACATCAAAATAACATAATGCATCATTAAAATGAGCAGACAAAATCAATCATCTTATGAACTCAAAATGGCATACATTTTGAAATTTCTTTCCAAGTAGCAACATTATACGGGGGATTTTTTTTTTGTTTTTTTCCTTTATAATTTTTTCTTTTTAGGCTTCAAATTTTATGATACAATAAGCGCCTATATTTATCTACAGATTTACATGATATCGCCATTCTTTGAGAAGATGGTCAATAACTTCCTTATAACTTACATTCTTTTTCTTCACTCAATTTGCATCTCTATCTATCTGTGGTATCTTAACTTCTCTGTTCGAACTCTCGCCTTTGATTTTCCTCTGGCTAAGACTCAGAATCATGTCTAGTAACATGGCATGAAGATGATCTATCATTTGTTCTAACTTCTTGTGTCGTCCTAAATTGACATTCGTAGTTTGCATGTTCATTAATCTTTCTTCGAGTTTATTTTCCGCACTATCTTGCTCATTGATCGCTTCAAGTCAATATTTGTCTGTCAATCCAATATGATCTTTAGCAATAAGTATACTGCCTAAAGAGTCACAAGCTTTAGTCGTCAACTCTGTGGCTTCTTCCGAGTTATTACTAAGTGATTCATCCTTGTCTATTTTAGGAGTGACTCAAAAGAAACCACAAAGTTGACAACTAAATCATGCGATTCTTTAGGCAGTATACTTGTTGCTAAAGATCAGGTTGGATTGGTCAACAAATATTGACTTGAAGCGATCAATGAGCAAGATAGTGAACACGCGAACCACAGATGTCAATTCAGGACGACACAAGAAGTTAGAACAAATGGCAGATCATTTTCATGTCATGTTACTAGACATGATTTCGAGTCTTAGCCAGAGGAAAGTTGAAGGAGAGAGTTCGATCAGAGAAGTTATAGGATGTCACCACTTGAAGCTTTGATAATCGACTGATGGATACAAGTAGTCGAAGATGAATTGATCGAAGAGGTTAGCCATTTGAAACAATTGCTAGTGCAAAAAGAGACTGAACTTGAAGATGTTCGCACTTTACAAAGACAAGGGATCAGGAAGTCAAGAATTTAAATGAACAGATGAACGACTTTCATAAACAATAGATATTAATAATGCAACATCTTCATTTATTCTCTGGTTCTAGTCAACTTCCTCCTACTGATGCTGGTAATAATGACGATGAAGATGAATTTTTTGATGATAGTGGTGATGATGGTGGTTATGTTTGAATTTTTATATCTAAATGTTACTTGACTTGTTACATTCGATACCTTTGTATTATAAGTTTCATATGATAATAGTTTATTATTTGTGTTGAAGAATCATTTTAAATGATTAGATGTGTTTATGAAATTTGATATGTGAATTATTATATATTGTTAGATGTGTTTAGTGTAAAATTTGTAAAAACAGTAGGTTCTATCGTGATTTTTTCATGTTTTCCATATTTGCGATGAAAATAAAATTTGTCGCAGATTTAGCAACGAAAAACATACTTTTGTTGCAAAATCTGCACCATTAGTTGACTGGAAACATCCACCAATCGATTGTTGGTTCACGACTGTTCAAACTGTTGGTGCAATCGGCCCAGGTCACGATTGACCAGACTCGAGTTTGACTCGAGCAGTATTTTGATGTTAGACAAAATATATGACATGTGATTGTCATGGGAAGTCCAAGTGTGTAGCCTTGGCCATATAATTCCAAGTGTATAGCCTTGGCGGTGAAAGTCTAAGCATGGGGCTTGGCATTGAAAGTTCAACATGGAGTTGACAAGGGAAGACCAAGTGTGTAGCCTTGGCCACGTAAGTCCAAGTGTGTAGCCTTGTCGATGAAAGTCCAAATTATGGGTACTTGGCATTTGGGAAGTCCAAGGGTTGGTATTGGCGGCATAAGACCAAGCGGTAGTCTTGGGAGCTTAAGTTCATATGTACCTTGGCAGTGTAGACACCGAGAGCATGACAATAGCCAAAGAAAACACCTGGAGTCTAGCGTATGGATGAACAAGTCATGAAGGACTTGGAGGGATCTGATAGGAGCGAGGCTAGCGGATGTGGCTAGAAGGTTTAGGTCTAGGCTAAGGGTGGTCTAGCCAGTATGAGGGCATCATACTTGAGTTAAATCTCATGGTTGAGGTTTATCAGTCGACTGGGGTGATGTATCAGTCGATTGGTGGGAGTCGACTGGCGTTCGACTGCGTCGCGATGCTTGGCAGTCGACTGGACTTGGGTAGTCCACTGTCATGGAGGGCAGTCGACTGTTGGTGTTAGTTGCGAGCATAGAATGCTCATTGGCTGTCGATCTATTGGATTATGTTGTTGTCTCACAACGACTACAGGAGCAGTCGACTGGAGTCTTATGGCAGTTGACTACTAGGCGCGGAATCAACCCGAGACAAACATAAAAAGAGGAGTTTGGGGAGGATTTTTACAGTGATTTTTGGTGATATTTTGGAGGGGAATTGCTGCTGCATTCCAGACCTTCAAGAGCAAATTGAAGCAAGCAATAAGCAAGTGATCAAAGCAAAGTGTTGTAAAAATTTTCTTTACTTGTATTTCATATTGTCTTTATATTTTCCTTGTACATTTGTATTACGTTTTGTAATTGCTTGTACGAGATTTTTCCACCTCCAACTTGTTGTCAAGGAGTTTTAATAGTGGTGTGTGCATCACTTGTTGGAATGTATACTGAAAGCCTAGCCCTTTTTGTATGAACATTTTAGTTTGAAATAAGAATCACATGATCATTGTTTGCATTTTATATATTCATTATATATGTGTGCATATTGTCTAATATTTTACATTGTAGATAACATGGTGCTTGGTGTGGCACAGAAGATCATGTTATCAGTCTCTTGTAAAATATAAGTAAAGGCTCACAACCAAGATGGTTCTGGACAAACCATTGGCATGGTTGTAGTGTAGCTTGGTATTGCTTTGTCTTAAACATAGAGTTACACTAGTACACTTAGGTGTATTGAGCAGGACCGACATAGAGGTGATTCAATTTAGTGCTGACTATATAATTGAATCGGACCTCGGATATTATATTGTACATCCTCTTAATCCCGATATAATAACGGGCATATGTACTTAGTATTTATTTCTTTGATTTACCAGAGGGTGAGATTTAGATGGATTAAATCAATATGCCCGGTAAGTTGAGAAATAATATTATTTACATGGTGTGCCGTTGATTATAGGAGGAAACCGTGTCCTATATATTAGGTTGATAATGTCCCCTTGAGGAGCTCATAAGGTTCATCATGTAAACCCAGCTGGTTGACTTAGTCAACATGATGATAAGGTTGAGTGGTACTACTCGAGGAGTTAGATGTTAATTAATTGATGGTCAGTAAATCAATTAATTGGACGGACTCGATATCTTAAACACGGGAGATAAATGTACAAATAATATATGGAGCCCATATTGATTTATGGGGTTGGTGAGGTAGTTCAATGACCATCCATCTAATATCTCAACAATGTGGGATGTCCTGTTAGATTGTGCTCCCTCGTCATTAAACTGATGTACGTGCATCGACAATCTCCTCCAATGAGCGTTGATACTCTGAAGCGGAATTGGAATGGAAAAGTAACGGTAATGTGCAAGATTATGCTCGCATGACAATCCGTATACAATTTTGATAAAATAGTTGCATCTGTCAGCTAGCTGGTAAGATGCTTCCTCAATGCATTTTAGCTGACCAAAAATCAACTCTATTGCCTCTAATGAAATTCGACACCTTATTTGGCTGAAAATGTCATCATGTAAATGTTGATGGCGTGGAATGTTGAGATCTCTCTCGAACGACTTCTTAATATCCCCAAACTGAATTCTCAACATCTTATGTATTTTTTCAAAAGATGTTTGTAGGGATGACATGGTATCTCCCAAACATAACTTTAGTCTCTCATGTGCAGACTCTGCCCTATAATAAAAAAAATATATTGTGTTTTAATACTGAAAAGAATTGAAATAGTACAATAATGAACAAAATTTAAATAATAAAGCTATAAAGTGAATATACCTTTGATTTGAATTGCTCCCAAGGTGCATACATGTATCAACCCATGCTGAAACAAATCGCTCTTTGTAAGGGTGTAACTATGTATTCTAAAGGTAATTTAGAACACTCTCGAATCGTTGATACTCCTTGTGCATGACATCCCACTTCTGTTGGTAAGACCATTGTGTTGATGAATTAATGAGTGAGTGTCATGATGTATAAAAATGTTGCTACTCTAGACAAGTATATGGGGTGCATTTCTTCATTATGCACTGATTTATATGCCAAATACAAAGGATGTGATGTGCATTGGGAAAACATGTTTCAATGGCATTAATAAGCGTCAAATCTCGATCTGAAACAAACACCAATGACAACGATGCCTTCTTTTCAACCATCCACTTATTTAAGGTATCTAATGCCCATGTCAGTTGCTCTGTCCTCTCATTACTAAGATATGCAAACATAAGTGAGTAAGTTCGCATTGTGGATGTGATACCCACAACCTTCAATAGTGATATCCAATACTCATTGGTCTTGTATGTGACATCAATGATCAACACAGACGAAAAGTTGATAGACAACTCTAGACTTTTTGGATGAACCCAAAGAATATCTGTGATTTCGTTGGTGTCTGGATTTGTATGGTAATTATGGAGGTATTCTTTCTTGATTAATTGGTCTAAGACATACTGAATAGAATTTAGACCACCCCATTTAGCAGATTTATTTGTGAAAATGACATTGTAAATGCTTTTGATCCCCGTAGTATTTGCCGGGTCTCTTTTCTTCAAAATACTAAGAATTTCATGAGGTGTGGTGCTATTGGTCATGTCGAGCACAAATTCTTTCTCTATTGGTTTTAACCTACTCGGGTACTCATGACCATCAATATATTCTACTAATTGATGATTATGAAAACCACAGATAACCCTTAAACCCCACATCACACCATCTGGAGGTATTGGTATACCTCGTAGCTCAAATGGGCATTCACATTTTTTAGTCCAGTATTTCTTTTTAAGGATTGTCTATCAACTAGATATCATGACGGTTTATACTTTCCACCTCTTTCACATATAAGATGACACTTTGGTAGCTTACCACCTTTTAAATTAGCAAAATTTTTAATAACCACTACAATACCATTCTTTAGACCAACTGTCTTTACCCAATTTATTATATCTTCTCTACTTTTAAATATCTATATAAAAAAATATAACAAAGATGTATAAGTATGACATTATCCAATCTTAATATAATTTCTCTACTTATAAAATAAATAACGAATATACATAAAACAATGATAATAACTAACCTGATATGTGGTAAATTCGATTGTATAATCGCGATTGTTATTAGATATACTCTCTTCACCAGGAATATTATTCTCAATTGACCAATTATCTAAAAATAAACCCAAATAGTCATCCATAATTTCCTTCTATGAATTACGAAAAGTAATGGCTAAGAAGATAACTATGTTTCAGGAAGAGAGAAGGAGAGGCTGATAGGGAGATAACAGTGGAGGGAGGTATGACTAAAGAGTGACTCAAAATGAAGTGTGAGAGGAGGATTTAAAGGGAGAGATTTTGACATGTGTTAAGAGTTGAAGGGTGGGTAATTTAAGAAGAGGGGAGGTTTTGACATGTGTCAAGAGTTGACGGATGAGTAATTTAAGGGGAGGGTGGGTAATTTAAGGAGAGGGGAGGTTTTGACATGTGTCAAGAGTTGAAGGATGAGTAATTTAAGGGGAGGGGAGGTTCTGATATGTGTCAAGAGTTGAAGGATGAGTAATTTAAGAGGAGGGAAAGTTCTGACATGTGTCAAGAGTTGAAGGGTGGATAATTTAAAGGGAAATGAGTGTTTTGACATGTGTCAAGGATTGGAGGATGGGTAATTTAAAGAGAGTGAGGAGTTCTGACATGTATCAAGAGTTGAAAGTGAGGTAATTTAAACGGATGAGAGATTTTGACATGTGTCAAGGGTTGGAAGGGGGTAGTTTAAAGTGATGAGAGATTTTGACATGTGTCAAGAGTTGGAAGGAGAGTAATTTAAAGGGATAAGAGATTTTGACATATGTCAAGGGTTGAAAGGGGAGTAATTTAAAGGGAGGAGAGGTTCTAACATATGTCAAGCATTGAAAAGGGGTAATTTAAAGGGGGGTGTTTTGGCAGGTGTCAATGGTTGGAGGATGAGTAATTTAAAGAGGGTGAGAAATTCTGACATGTGTTATGTGTCAAGGGTTGGAGGGAGGGATGATTTAAAAGGAGAGAAGGTTCTGACATGTGTCAACATTTGGATGAGGGTAATTTAAATATAGAATTAGGAAGGTAATTTAAAACAAGGGAGAGCTTTTGACCTATGTTAAAAATTATATAAAATAAAAAAATTTGATAAAAAATTAATAAACAAAATTGATTAAAGAAATAAAACTAAATAAAATTAAAAAAACATTAAACAAAATTAATTTAAAAAAACTAAATAAAAATTAAATTAAATTAAAAAATATATATAGTATTAATGAAAAAATAATAAACAAAATTAGTTTAAAAAATAAAACTAAATAAAAATTAAATAAAAGTAATATATATATATATATATAATAATAATAATAATAATAATAAAAGGATAAACATGTCATTTGAATGGGAGAAAGAGAGAGAGGAGGGGGAGGGGGTGCGGTGTCAAAGGGGTGGGAAAAGGAATTTGCTTAAAACAGTATGACTTATTTTGTTATCTCTGTCAAAAATTTAAAGGCTTTAGAATTTTAAAACTTGTATTTCAAGAACTTTCGTTGGTTCATCCCAATGGAGAATCTTTAGGACAAACGAAAAAGCCTTGCACTATTTTCCACCGTTTCTTTAGTTCGACAAGTAATGTATGTCCTTGGATCATGGAATTCATGGCTAGCTCACACTTTAAACTTTACGAGCCGGCATGACAAACACCATTAGGTAGGCAAAGTTTGAAAGACACCATCAATCAATTAGTGTTTTTGTGATAAAGAAAGATGTCAAATGTGATGAGGAGGAGGCCGCCCAAGTTATGTTACCATTATTTGTGGGTGTGTGTGTTGAGTTTGAGTAAGTTTCTTGAAGGTTTTTTTTGGGTCAGAATTAGACTGATCTTTTCTCGTGAACAATCATTCTCTCACAATCTCTGTCCTTTACCTGCTAGAGGCTTTTGGGATGTGAGTCAGTGTCTTCACGCCACTTTCCCACCCCTTCATTGTCTTAAACTTTCACACAAGGAAGGTTTTGGTGAAATTAACGTTGTAAAAGGGAAGAGTGAACAATCGATTAATAATTGAATTGAATTGATCAAATTGATTAAATCAAAATTGAATAAATTATTTTTTTAAAAATAAATCGAATCGACTGAATTTTTAATAAAATCGATTAATTAAGTTGAAAATCAAACAAACCGAACAAATGGAAATTGAATTTTTTATTATCAGTAGAATATGAAAATATCAGTCGATTGATTTGATCAGTCGACTAATATAAACTATCAATCGATTGATGATGATAGAGATCATATGACTCGAGACAATCAGTCGACTGATTTGCATTAATCAATTGACTGAAATTTATCAGTCGACTGATGGACTTCAGTTTGATTTAATTTGTTTGATCAATTATTTTCGTTTAAAAATCGAAATCAAATCAAATAAACCGATTAAATCGATAATTTATTTTTTTTTAATTTGAATTTCCGAATAAACCAAACCAAAAAAGTTCGGTTCGATTGATTTATTTGATTTAATCAAATTTTTGCTCACCCCTAATAAAAGGGTTTCGTAAATGATAATTTTAATACGATGAAAATGACTTACTTATAAACTTCTAGTCACATTTAATCTTAGATGATAGGTGCTACTCCTTCTTCAATGAGTAAAATCTCAAGATACTTCACTATTGTAATTAAATGATTCATCAATTATCTTTCCTCTTCGACTAAATAATCATCATTGTTTAAAGAAATATCCAATACTAGCTAGTTTGCATCCTTAATACTATCGTTTAAAGAAATTAAACAAGAAACTTCTATCCTTAAAGATTGGATTAAGGCTGCAGATCGAGTACGAAAAGATTATACATCTCGTTTAGAATTTGTCTTGGACTTTCTGAAAATTCTTGCACAACTCTGAGAGTGGATAAGAAAGGACACCTAGATCGTACAAACACTGAGAAAGGCTGCTCAAAAATCTGTTTCTCATATGAGGTCATGCACTAGAAACAAATACTGAGTGGAAATCTATAGCATCCAACAGAGTGAGGATATATAGATGTTTTGCTATCATCCATTCTCCAAGTAAAGCAAGCAGCAGTAGTAGTTTATTCAAGCCACAGTTAAACATGATACGTACAGAAGAGAGAGTAAACTCAAGTATAATTAAGCAAGTTTCACATAGGCAACTAATTTAGTATTTATTGATCGATCCCATTATCAAAATACCTCACACTCGCTATTATTAATTCGACATGATGACCAAGACAGGAATTCTTCATAATCTTTGACACATGCATATGGAGGAGGAGAAGGAGGAGGACTCCTCACTTTCTACAGCTCTAGCACCAAATCTGCAAGCACATAGGAAATTAAACTAACACTGCATTAATTAACACTGCACCTGCATATGAACTACTCGATGAGCTTCTCAAAAAGCGAGATAGATTTCAAGAAGACTAATTAATTAATTACTTACATTCTGCATCTGTCTTGATCCAGTGGCCTCTGTTGTTCTTGCCGCTCGAGTCGCTGATGACGATGGAAGCGGATGATGGAGCGTTGGAGATGGAAGTGTTTTCTTTCCTGCCTGTCGTCGCCTTTGAGGTGGCGATTTTGCTAGCACTGCTGTTGCCTCCGTGTCCAGGCACAAAATCTTTCTCGGCTTTAGCAGTCTTTGAAGGTTTCTTGGACACGACGGTAGTGCTCTCAGGGTGCACCTTTTTGTGGAACAACTGAAGGATCTGACACATGGAAGATCGATATGACTGTCAGATTAGAAATAGAACTGCGATGAGAATTTAGAGCGGTATACGAAGAGATTGATGATTGATCCTGCGATAAGAATGCATGGAAATCTGGTTTTGAGGTGGTGAAATCGCGTCCCGTACCTTTTGAAACTTCTTCTCCATGGTCGAGCCGTTAAATGCATTTACGGC
Organism: Wurfbainia villosa; assembly: GCA_025175895.1. Classification (NCBI taxonomy): domain Eukaryota; kingdom Viridiplantae; phylum Streptophyta; class Magnoliopsida; order Zingiberales; family Zingiberaceae; genus Wurfbainia; species Wurfbainia villosa. The sequence goes on along the minus strand of CM045987.1, from coordinate 2,118,115 downwards.
GCCGTCCGACGATCCTTTCCTTCCCCGGTGCTTCGTCGGCTTTTTCTTGGTCAGACACATCTCGGCCGTCAGCTTCCCTTCGGCGTCTCCTCCGGCGAATTTGGACTCCCCTTCCTCGGTGATCCGGCTCATCATGAACAGCTCCCCCAGGGAGGCCCGCCTCTCCCTCCGCGAGCCAGCAGCTGCCTCCGCTTCCATCAGCACCGTCTCCGCCGCCTCGACGGGTAAACCGAAGAGGAACCCCTGGAGTGGACACGCCGCGGCGCCGGCGTGGCTCGAGCGAGCCGAGGACATCCGGCCTCCGCCCTTCTCTTCCTCGGCTGTCAGCACCTTCTCCAGCTCCGCGCTCACCATGATCAAGTCCATCTCCGTCGTCGCCTCCGCCTCCTTCTCCGCAATGGCCTCCAACGCAGCAGGCGTCGCGACGACCGCGACCTCCTCCGATGCCTCAAACAAAGGCTTGCCCTTGACCTCCTCGATCACCGCCGACTCCTTCAGCTCTTCTTCCTCCCTCTTCTCCTCGATCGGCCCGGTCCCGACTCCCAGGGTTCCGATAGTGAGCAGTCCCTCAAAAAGCTCCTCCACCGTCGAGTCCGCCCCGCCTCCGCCGCCATCGCCGTCGCCGTCGAGAGCCTCAACGTGGAGCCGAAGGCTTCTTGCCTTCAAAGGGTCGTAATGGTAGCGGCGGCGGTTGAGGTCGAGGTCCAGCGACGGACGTCCGGCCAGGCAATTGCAAGTGCCGCCTGCGACGCACGTAGACGAACATCCGTCAGGGCAAAAATCGACCACAACCAGCTGCCACCGCCCGCAGCAAGTGCAAGGCCACTTGAAACCCGCAACATTTTTTTTGTTAACGCTCGACGAAATTAAACAATATACGGAATATAATGCATACCGGCCGGGCCTCCCAAGTCCTTCAACTCCTCGCCGCCGTTCTGCCGGAACTTCCGATGCATCCAACCTAGCAGCTGTACAACAGCAACACAAACCATTCACCAGCACAAATGCTCACGAGGTAATTAATCAAGGTAGAAACTCGACGCATTGCAATATATATTTAGAGTGGAGAAGAAGCTACGCACTTACCTTCATCTTGGCTAGCTAATGGTTTAATTCTTCGGATTGGAAGGGAGCAAGAACGAGGAAGGACATATATAGCAGAAAGCATGGAGGAAGTCTTCGACGGTGAGGGCTCCATGTTTGGTGTGAAGGAAGGATGAAGGTAAATGATGAAGAAATTAACTGTAAAGTGAGCGTATAATTAAGCAATCCTGAAGCTGTAAAGGATCCCACAAACCGAAGAAATGAACTGCTCAACCCTACTGTATATTATAATAAGTACGCAGGAAGTGAGCAAGAAACAGCAGCTGCATGTATTCTCCCGTGGGAATCAAACCCTGTTCAGTAGCTGCTCTAAAATCATTACAAAAACCAAAAACGTCAGGCCAGAAAGAAGTCCGCTTAAGAGTAGCTCGTTAGCAGAGAGGACGAAAACACAGGGAATTAAAGGAAGGTCGTCTCCCACTCCATTGAAAGGAATGGAAGCTCTTCAGGTTCATTCACGATGCACTTTTTCCTGCAAGAGGACAGCTGCGGACTGCAGTAGCCCAAGCGTCTCCTTGTGCGTATTCAATATATCAAGTCGAGGCGCACACAGAGACATATATATGGATCCAAATAATGCAGCGACTAAGGGAATTAAAGAAGATCTATAGATCGGTGGGTTTATTCTTTCTTATCTTGGAATGGAAGAGTTCGGTGGATGATCATGGGCTACGCTTCTTCTATACTTTCACAGGCAAATGTGCACTCGATCGGAAAAACTCATGGCAGTACTGTGTGATCTGAGTGTGGGTTTTGGTTGGCCTGAATTGGTGCGGTACCCTAATTTTCTCATGCTTCCAGTTTGTCCTCTCCTTGCCTGCGGAGTCGTTTGAGAAGGGTAGGAGTGAAATTTTGAAGCAGGGTATGAATTGGAAGCGTAGAAAGAAAGGTGGAGTTTGTATTATATTTGGTGAAATAGTTGAAATATATTATTTTGATGAATTATTAAAATTTAATATTTTTTTGCTTTGATATCGATTGAGAAAAGAAAATTAAAATTATATTAATCAAAATTTATCTTTCTTTTATAGTTTAATAACACAATTTATTCTTTATAAAATAAAACTTTAATTATCCTAATAAAAATTTAAAGGACTTCTCTAAAAAAATTAAATAATTTTTTTTAAAGTTTCAATAAATTATAAAAATTAACGATTTAGATAACTTTTAATAAAATTAAATTATTAACTCTTTTATTCTTCTCTGTCGAAGAGAATTTGATTCTATCAAATGAGAAGGTGAAGCACTTGTAAAATTGAAGTCAAATAATTGTTTTATTTATTTGGTCTTTTTTTCTTTTAATGTCAATATATTTCTTTGTTTGGTCAGGTTAGAAAATGAAATAATTATGAAGCGGAGATGTCTATAATTGAATTTGATAGTTGTCGATTTTTTTGTTGTCAATTATTGCATTTTTTTCTTCATTTTTATATGTCATTTTCATCTCTTTTAATTTTTAAATCATCACGGGCACTATATTGATGGAAATCACGAATCTAAAATATATATTCAAGAAACTGAATGGATACAAAATGATAAATGATAGATTGCTATTGTTGCATCATCTTCTTTTTAATTAAAAAAAAATATAGAACCATCATATTAGTGGCTCCCTTCGGCTATCCCTACAGGTGGAGGAGATAAATCAGAAACTTAAATAACAAGTACAAAGGAGGAGGTCGATCGATATCCCAAAGTCATGACCTCCAAGAATTGTCTTCTTCTTAATCCAAAGATCCTACAACGAAAGGAGAGACAAATCTTTCGTAGAGTATTGGATTGACAATGCTCAATCTCTCATCGCCGATAGGAAGTAAGGAGAATTGTCAGAGAGTCTAGTCCTACGAGGATTATGCTCTATTTATAGATCGAGTCGGATTTTTTATTGACTCATCATCAATAACGAATCCGAGCTAATAGATTCTACTCGTTAACCTCACATCCTAAAAATTAAAACTCACAAATCATCAATTAAATCACTTAATATGGTTCGAATCAATATGACATGATCAGATGAGTTATGACAATAACATATAAGCTCATTGGATTGAAAAATCTAATCCAACAATCTTCAATTTGGGTTATATGCAATTTTGTAGGTAACACATGACTAAAATTTTTTAATTGAGCACATTATGCCATATTGAATAAAAAAGAATCTAGCCCATTAACTTCATTGGTACATGACTAAAGTGATTATAGCTACTCTATATATAATCTGACACTATAGTCAGTAATCATAATATCAATGTCATCAATGATATAGATCAGATGTGAGTGTGTAGTATGAAAAAAAAAATATGAAACCGCCATGTTACCTCTTCTCTATGAACCAGATAGGAGGGCTCACATGTAAGGCATTATCCGGACCAAATAATTGGTTCGGTGGAGAAAGAGGAGAGGAACGGTTCGGGCGCAAGCGCCTGAAAAAATTGGCACGGGAGAGCTAGTGAAGGTAATCGACACGGCAAAGCGGAGGCGGGGGGAGGCGCTTCGCTAGGAAATAAGCAAGAATCGGTTCGGCTAGATAGGCCTAGAAGTAGACGGGATGGATAAGAATCGACTCGGCCTAGTCAGTCCGAAGGTAGTTCGACGGGGGAAGAAGGGAAGTTAGTTAGGGCTGGTGAGGAGCCCAAGGGCTATGTCATCCGTGAGCTATAAACCTAAGTTAGTTTCACCAAAAGCGGATGGTTGAAGGGGACAGGCTAACCTAGTTTCCCGAAATATAGGTAAAGAGGTGTTATGTAACAGAAGGAGGGGTCCCCACATAATATTCCGAGGAGCCTTTGCTCCTCGTATCTGTAACAGAATTATTCCCCAGGTGGACGTGGTGGCCACGTGTACGATGGATATAGCCTGCGAAGTAACGTTGGATCAGAGAAGGAGGATAAAAGGGAGGAGGAAGGCAGAAGGCAGGGGGATCTGTATTATTCCAACTAGCAAGAAACGAAGATGCATCAGGAGAAGGAGAGCTACCACCACGCCGGAGAAGGAGAGTAGCGATCTTTGCTTTTACCTTGCGTGTACTCTTTCTTGTATTGTGATTTAACTGTAAGAGGTTTTCTCCTCCACCTCTGGAAGTTTTCTTTCCATAAAGGAGGGCGTTCGTAGTTGAAAGTGCTTGGGCACTGCATCTGGTGAGAGAGTTCACCTCCGTCGAGTAGGAATACTTATTCCGAACCACGTTACATTCTGTATCTTAGTTTTATTGCCTGTGTTGGTCTGCATTTCTCTGCTTCACTTTCTCATCTTTACTGTTGCGGCATGTGAGAACCCTCTCAGAACTCCCTTCGTGCTTCATCGCATCGAAAGGAGGTGAACAAATCTTCCTCGCCGCATCAGTTGGCGCCGTCTGTGGAAACATTTGAGCTAGACGTCGAGATGCAGCCAGAAGAGATACAACACCCAGGTGCCTCCGCAGCGGAGGAGAAACCCATTACCATACTGCCATCACAACTAAAGGCTCTAGTTGGCACGTGAATCGAGGCCCTCGCTAGAGAAAGAAGAAGGACAGGATACCTACATCCTCACTTTGGTGAGCCTTCTTCTCGAGGCCCACCCCCAGAAATGCCTCTCCCACCTCGTGCAACCATTAATATTGAAGTAGTTCCTGGAGAGGGGCCTGGAGGGCGAGCACCTTAGAATACTATACCCTTAACCCAGACTCGACGGGAAGAACAGGGTGAAAGTCGATCGACCCGGGCTCCAGAGGTTTATGAGCCCAGTCCTTTTACCATGGACATCCTCTCTGAAATCCCCCCATCATACTTCCGGAATCCCCAAGTAGACAAGTACGATGGTTCAACGGATCCCGAAGAACATCTATCGCAATTTGATGGAGCGACCTCGCTCCACTGCTATACCGACGCCCTCAAGTGTCGAGTCTTCCGAACCACCTTAACCGGTTCGGAAAAAAAATGGTTTAATACCCTGCCCCCGGGGTCTATTACCTATTTTACTGATTTTTAGGGGATGTTCAGCCGGGAGTTCGCCAGCTGTAAGGCGTATAAGCATGATGCATCTATCCTGATGCACATTACGCAAGGACCCTCAGAATCACTAAGAGGGTATCTTCACCGGTTCACCTCTGCAACTAGGGGTATTCCTTCCGCAAGATCGAAATCTTTCAGAATCGCTATTCTACACGGGATGAAGGAGGGCCCATTCCTTAGTTCCCTTTTGAGGAAGCCTGCTAACAGCTACGAGGAGCTGCTAAGCCGTGCGAAAAAATTCATCCACGAGGAGGAAGGATTGAAAGTGCGGAGAGCCGAAGGCGCTGCCGCAGCAGCCCCAGTCGAAAGAGCTTGCCCCGTCGCCCCTCCAGCACCCCCTCGTCGGGGATATGCGTGATCCCTTCTACTGGAGGCTCCTAGGCCTCGGTTATTGTTACAGGGCGCTCGCCCTGCGCCACCATTACAAATTATGGTCGCCGATGCACCTCCTCCCGCTAGGACTTGGAAGGAGCGGGAGATGGAATTCTATGATCAACAGGGTCTGCTACAGCGATCCTCAGGATATAAGGGGGGTACCACGTAACCCCCCCCCCCCGGCTCCATTTTTCTGCCAATATCATATGGAGTACGGCCACACCAGTGATCGATGTTTCAAGCTACAGGAGGATCTAGAGCGCCTCCGAGCCGCATACCCACAATTGCGGTTTCAGATGGGAGGACCAGCACGACGAGAGCAACGACCCAATGTGGTTCGCCCAAGACCGTATAACCAACCACCGCAAGTTACTTTCCTCCAAACGCCGTCCCACGAGGTTGTTCCTCAAGAAGGCCCGTCAGGTGAGAGCCCCTCATCTAATACGAATAACGCTCCCACACGGGGGGTTATTCATGTCATTGCAGGAGGACCCACTGACGGGGACTCTAACCGGACGCGGAAATCATACGCCCACCTCATGGAGAGTCTGGACATCATCACCGACCAGACTAATCAAACCGCGCCGCCCGTTTCATTTGGGCCGGAAGATCTCCAAGGTATCTTGCTGCCCCACACGGACGCCTTAGTTATCCGTATATCCCTGGCCAATTATGAAGTGACCAGGGTGCTGGTCGACTCGGGAAGCTCTGTCAACATCCTCTTCCAGGAGGCCTTTGGACAGATGCAGCTGGGAAATGCTCAGCTAGAAGATGTGGCCACACCCCTCTTCGGGTTCGTGGGGCATGTGGTTCACCCCATAGGGCAGATTTCATTGCCCCTGACTTTGGGCGCAAAGCCCAGCCAAAAAACCAGTATAGTCCCTTTCCTCATCGTGGACGCTCCGTCCACTTATAATGCCATTCTTGGTCTCCCTTTCCTTGCCATTTTTCATGCGGTGACTTCCCCGTACCACCAGAAGGTGAAATTCTCAGTTGGACAGTTGGTGGGAGAAGTCCGAGGTGAACAGAAAGCCGCCAGGAGCTGTTATGTGCAGATGGTTCGGGATGACCAAAAGAAGGCCCGAACCGACGATCTCAAAGGAAAAACCGTCATCATTTCTGATGTCTGCGTCCTGGAAGAATCTCCCCTAGAGCAGACAAGATAGAGGAAGGGGAGCTTGTGGAAATAGCTCCGGGAAAGGCCACACGGGTGACACAGCAGCTGGAGGCCAAGGAGGATCTAGTGGCTTGCTTGAAGAAGAACGAAGAAATCTTTGCAAAAGATGTGCATGACCTCACGGGGATTAACCCTCGTGTGGCTGAACACCATCTCAACATAACCAGAGGAGTCTGACCCGTCCAACAGAAACAACGACACTTTGGACCTGAGAAGGACAAAGTCATAGTCGAGGAAGTGGACAAATTGTTAAAAGCGGGTCATGTGAAGGAAATCCAATTTCCCGAGTGGGTCTCCAATGTAGTCCTGGTCCCAAGCCTTCTGAGCAGTGGAGAATGTGTATTGACTTTCGTGATTTGAATAAAGCGTGCCCTAAAGACTGCTACCCCTTGCCTCGTATTGATCAGTTGGTAGATTCTACTGTAGGATATGAAGTGGCATCCTTAATGGATGCATGCCAAGGATACCATCAAATACCCTTGGCTAAGGAAGATCAGAAGGGGGTTAGCTTTGTAATGGCAGGAGGGTTGTACGCTTATGTGGTAATGCCCTTCGGCCTAAAAAACGCAGGGGCTACCTACCAATGACTCATGGATAAGATTTTCGCGGAGCAGAAAGGGAAAAATGTGGAAGTTTACGTGGACGATATCCTAGTCAAATCAAAAACCACTCGGGATTTGGTCAAGGATCTAAATGAAACCATCGCTACACTGAGACGGTATAATATGAAGCTGAACCCCGAGAAATTCTTGGGGTATATAGTGACTGAAAAAGGGTTGCAGGCTAACCTCGAGAAGGTGCAAGCACAGTGCAATATGAAGTCACCCACTAACTTGCGAGAGACTCAAAAGTTAGTGGGCAGGATTGTTTCCTTATCCCGATTCATAGCCAGATCGGCGGACAAAGGGTTACCTTTCTTCAAGATTCTACGTAAAGCTACCAAATTTCAATGGGACGATCAATGTGAGCAGGCTTTCCAAGAGTTGAAGAAATATTTAGCTGGGCTTCCACTGTTAGCCAAGTCAGTGGTCGGAGAACCATTATGAATGTATTTGGTCGTCTCGGAGGGAGCTATTAGTTTGGTTTTGCTGAAACAAGAAGGTTCTCATCAGCAGCCTATTTATTATACCAGCCATATTCTGAAGGGGGCTGAATCCCGTTATACCGAGCTAGAAAAGATGGCCTATATTTTGGTCCTGACCGCCCACAAATTGAGACCGTACTTTCTGGCTCATCCTATCACTGTTTTAACTCACAGTGAATTGGGTAAGGTCGTCACTAAGCCCAACTTCTTCGGAAGATTGGCTAAATGAGTGGTAGAATTAAGTGAATATGACATTCACTACCAACCCCGAACCGTTATCAAGGCCTAGACGCTTGCTGACTTTTTGGCGGAAGTACCTTTTGGCTCGGAAGATGACTCGTCAACAAAAGAGGAAGGATCAGATGCATGGAACATATTTGTGGACGGTTCTTTAGGATCTACGGGTAGTGGCGTTGGTGTTTTGTTAATTTCCCCTGATAAAGAGGAGACTCGCATAGCCATACGCTTGGAGTATCAGACATTCAATAATGAGGCGGAGTATGAAGCCATTATAGCGGGATTGCAGGCTGCCAAAGCTGTAGGGGCTTCTTCAATTATAATCCACTCAGATTCCCAACTAGCGATATCACAATTTCAAGGTTCTTTCGCGGTTCGGGAAGAAAGGTTGCAAAAGTATTTGAAAGATTTCGAGAAAGAAAAAGCTCATTTTCAGCAAGTCCTCTTGAAGCAAATTCCAAGGGAGAATAACGGGAAGGCAGACGAATTGGCTCAGGTGGCTAGCGCTATGGAAGGAGTGAAATCATTGGAAACTGTCTGTGTTGAAATCCCTACTTCCCTAGCGATATGCAATGTGGAGGAGGCGGCGCTCGAACCAGACCCAATCCTTGATTGGAGGACCGACATTATAGCTTATTTACAGCATGGAAAGGTCCCCGAAGAAAAAGGAGCGGCATATGCTTTAATGTGTAGAGCCAGACGATTCACCCTCTTAAACGGAGACTTATACAAGATATCTTTCGGACGACCCTTATTGAAGTGTTTAGGAAGTGAAGATGCTGAATGGGTACTCCGGGAGATTCATGAAGGTTATTGCAGTAATCATCTGGGGGGAGAGCTTTAGCAAGGAAGGCCCTGTTAGCAGGATATTTTTGGCCTACCCTCCAACAAGATGCCGCTCGTATAGTGCAAACTTGCTCAGCTTGTCAAAAGCATAGCAATCGGTCCAAACGACCGGCTGAATTAATGAAAGTTGTGGTTGCTTCATACCCTTTTGATCAGTGGGGAATGAATATAGTGGGTCCAATGCCTGTGGCACCTTTGCAGAAGAAATTTTTATTGGTGGCCGTAGATTACTTCTCCAAGTGGGTGGAAGCAGAGCCTCTTGCTAAAATTACTGAGAATGCTATAATACAATTCCTATGGCAGAATATCGTTTGTCGATATGGTATTCCTCGGAGGATAGTTAGTGATAATGGACGACAATTCCAGGGCAAGAAAATTAAAGAATGGTGCCAAAGTCTCAATATCCAGCAAGCTTTTACTTCAGTAGCCCATCCTCAAGCCAACGGGCAAGTTGAAGTCACTAATAGAATTCTCATTCAAGGGTTGAAGACCAAATTAGGGGCTCAGAGGGGGAACTGGGTAGAAGAGCTGCCTGGAATCCTATGGGTCTACCGAACCACACCAAAAACTGCAATGGGAGAAACTCCGTTCAGTTTGGTATATGGGACGGAAGCCGTTATTCCGGTCGAAGCCCTCTTAAGTAGCGCCCGAATAGAAATGTACGAGCTGGAGCAGAACCAAATTATTCGAAGCACTGAGTTGGACTTGGTGGAAGAAAAGAGGGAGACAGCGCGAAGATGAGCGGAGTTTTACAAGTGGAGAGTACAGCAAACCTTTAATAAGAAGGTGATGCTCCGAAGATTTCAGGAGGGATATTGGGTTTTGCGTAAAGTTAATCCTGCGGGAGATCCAGGAAAGTTAGCTCCAAATTGGGAAGGGCCCTATGAAGTGACACGTCGCGTAGCGGGGTCGGCATATTATCTAAAGGACGACCAGGGCAAGGAATTTCCATGACCGTGGAACGCTATTCATTTGAAACCTTTCCACACTGTATAAGAAAGGATGGATAAGAGAAAAGGAATTGAAGGGTCCTCGAGGAGATGTACTTGATAATTTGTTGTATTAATTAGATATGAAGTGCATCTGAGTTTGATTGATTCACAATAATGATGTAGTCCTTATAGCGAACTATGAAGAAGAAAAGAAGATAACAAAGGGATTATGTCACCGGAGCAATACATCATATTACAACTTAAACCGATCGGAGGGATAACGTCGGAAGTCAGCCTCCCAATTTAAGGAAAAAGTAGAATGGTTCATCGGGAGAAGCCCTTGATCGGCGTACTGTCGAATCGCCTCGTTAAATCCATCTTGATAAGTGGTGTGTAACAGGATGGCTAGCCGCTCCTGTCGGTTCGGGCGGTTAGGGCTCCGATCCCGATAAAGCCTGTGACATTTCTCTTGTTGCTCCCGAAGGGTTCGGTGTATGTCATTATAACGCCGGGATACTTCCATAATAGCATCTGCCAGGACGAAGATATCATCGGCTCGGGAAGTCTGATCTTGCTGGATAAGGTTAGTCATGTCCATCATATTCTGGCGCATTGAGGCTGAAATCCCCTCTACTGCCTCGGAGTAGGATCTGGTGCGGGTAAGCTCAGTGCCCATCCTCTGGAGGGAGGTTTCTTGCCTGCATATACGGGCGTGAGCATGAGCCCTAGAAGTTATGAGGGAGGAGTTTTCTTGTACCTCCTTGCACAGGCGGGTACGGAGGTCCCCTATTTTATCCTCTCGCTCAGGCCAACTCGAGGCGATGATGTCCGAGTCTCGCTGTTTTCCTTGAAGGAGCTCGCCACCGCCTCAAGACTTATTAATTCTTGAGAAGAGGAAGCCTCCCGCCAAGTCAGGCTACCGGACATCCCGCCGAGTGAGGGTGATTCTAATGCCGCTTATAATATGCGGCATCTTTTTGAAGTCGGTGGTGAGCTTCTGTCAGTCGCTCCTGACATTGCTGCAGTTGTTGTGATAGGAGGTGCTCCCGATTTAGAGCAGCCGCCAGATCCTCCCGTTGCTGCTGTTCTAACTTCAGAGATTGGGCTCGATATTGTTGGAGGGAGCGATCCAATTCTTGGTAGTTTGTTAGGGCTTGTAAGCCATTTGTAGAAAGGAAGTTATTCAGTAAGGGAAATTAGAGAAGCTGATTAGAGAAACATACCAATTCTAAAGCGTGGCGCAGGCCTTCCATTCTGGGAATCAGCTCCTCCAAATTTAAGATTCGAAGGCCTCGGGGAGAGAAAGAAGAAGAGGGGATGGATGACATCCGTAGTGGAGGTTCACTCACAAGAGGAAGAATAGGGGTGGTAGCCATAGGCTGTGACAGAGGTTCTAAGGGAAAAGAAGAAGGAGGTGTAGGATATTTGACGCCGCTAGAGGGGGGAGGGGTGAATAGCGTTTGACCGTTCGTAGATGGAATTCGATCGCGTGTTCGTCTCTACAATTTCGTTAGTGTGCAGCGGAAATAGATATAATACAATAACGAAATACGCAAACACAACAAGAACACGAGTATGTAACGTGGTTCGGAACCGCACGGTTCCTACTCCACGGATCGAGCTCTACGAGCTCTAGTGATGCACACGCAACCACTAATAAACACTCCTTCTCGGAACAATCCGGAGGCGGAGAAACCTCGTGCAATAATGATTACAACAATAATCAAATAGATACAAGCAAATACAATGAAATACAAATGCAAGTAAACGAAAAACACTTTACAAGAGCTTTGGATTGCTTGATCTTTGATTGCCTTGAACTATCTTTGAAGGACTGGAAAACACCAACTTCCCCCTTCAATTTCGCTCAAGAAAATCGCTATCTTTTCCTCCATCACGAGCTCCTTATATAGCTTCAACTTGTGCTGGAAAAGGTCGATCAGTCGACTGTTCGGGACCATCAGTCGACTGATCACACTGTTGCTGTGAGACAACGGTGTAATCCACGCTGGAAAAATCCAACGGCTAGGATATCAGTCGACTGATCATGAGCATCAGTCGACTGATGAGCCATCACTCGACTGCTCGTCCCAGCAGTCGAGTGAGACTCCACTCTGTGCCCTAAAATCCGAGCATCGATCGGTGATGAGCCATATCACGATCGCTTGTCCAATCGCCGACTACCCATCAATGACCGATCATCGCTAGGGCAATTCCCGCAGTCAAACCCTAGTTGACTACGCCAGTCAACTGCCACATGACACCAGTTGATTGACACACCTCAAATATGAGGTTTTAGCTAAAGTATGATGCCCCATACTTGCTAGACCACCCTTAGCCTAGACCTAAGCCTTCTAGCCACCTCCATCAGCCTTACGCATCTCGGATCCCTCCAAGTCATCCATGACTTGTTCATCCATCACGCTAGTCTTCAGGTGCTTCCATCGGCTATGTCATGCTAACGGTGTCTACACCGCCAAGGCACATTGGACTTATACCGCCAAGACTCCCGCTTGGACTTTACGCCGCTAATATCAAACCCCTTGGACTTCAAATGCCAAGACTCAAGCTTGGACTTTCCCTTGCTAACCCATGTTGGACTTTCCATTTGCCAAGACCCATGCTTGGACTTTTCTCAAATGCCAAGTGTCCCACTTGGACTTCCCATGCCAAGTACCCATGACTTGGACTTTTGTCAAGTGTCCCACTTGGACTTCCCATGCCAAGTACCCATGACTTGGACTTTTCCCATGACAATTACATTTTCATATGTTTTTGTCAAAACATCAAAACATCACTCGAGTTAAACTCGAGTTCTGGTCAATCGTGACCTGGGCCGATTGCACCAACAATCTCCCCCTTTTTGATGTTTGACAAAAACCAAACAATTTGAGTTAGACCGCTAACTCAAGTCTCTTACCAATTATTCCAAATTGGTAATCCCAAATATTTTCCCAAACATATTCTCCCTCTTTTTGACATACATCAAAAAGGTTAACTCTCCAAGGAGGTCAATGTCTCATGGCCCAATGAGATCTTACAATCTCCCCCTTGGTCCAAAAATACCTAGGATTCCTACAATCTTCTTAGTGATAAGTCCCATATCACTCAAGAGAGGCAATCCTATATGCTCTCCCAATTTCCAAATTGAGACTCTCAAAATCTCACTTTCCTCTTTATGAGGAAAAATATCATTCATCATCCCATGATGAATTCCTCCCCCTAAAGACTTGCTCCCCCTTGACCATTGCACCAACAATGTCTTTGGGAAGTCCCTAAGCCAATAGGAACTCTAAACCATTAAGAATACGGTTAGAAATTCAACATTGAACTTCCCAACACCTTAAAATTGATACAAACCCTACACACCTCTCCTAATCCATATCCAATGGATTTTCACCCTTCATCATGCTTCCCAAAGCACATCCCAGGGTTAGGAGTGGTTAGGGACCTTAATCGCAGCTGAAATCGGGTTAAACAACTTTGGTTACCCAAAATCAAAGTATCACCAACTCTGTTACGACTGATCGGTGATGTGTCCATCACCGATCGCACGGAACAATCGAGTGATACTGCATCGTAGTCGAGTCCAACGCCCATCACCGATCAGATCAGAGTCGATCCGATGATAACTGAAAACCTGATTTTCAGAAATCAGACTCAACTTTTGGAGATTCTTAAGTAATTCTACGTAAATCAAAAAATCACGAAACTTGATACGTATATTACTTATCACACATACAATCAGTGAAAAATTTTGGAAAAATATTTTTACCATTGAAATAGGAGATTGGTACAAAGTTCAAAAGTTATTAAAACTTTAAGGTTTTTGATCCACTTTATACCAACTTCTACAATGATGATGGCTATCAAAAGATAGATTTCACCAAGGTTTTCTAAATTGATTTTAAAATATTTTTGAAAACCTATTTCAAACCATGGTTTATCGGCTAAATATACATAACTTGTATATTAGCTTTCCTCATGATTCTTAGTGATTATTGAAATAAGTTAAGTTCATCTAGATGCACTATCTATGCACCTTGAACCTAACTTATTATCCTAACATCTCACATGTATCTAGGGTGCATAAGTACACATACATGTCAATTGGATGTGAGATGTGGATTTTGGTTCATTTAATCTAGGTTTTCATGCATTTCCTAGGCAACCCTACTTGATTCCCTTATAAATGAGACTTCAAGTCATGCCATTGTCCTTAGTTCAATTTTAATCAATTTAATGCATGAAATGATCATGGCATAAAGATAGCAATAATTAAGCAGGACCAATGATCATGATGTTATGACATGTGATATAATCTAAAACAACATGACATCTAGAATAATTCTAAACAATGACATGACATGTTATATGATAAGATAAACTTTCATGTCATGTCATGATATAGCAATTTTAATAAACTAATACATTAATATAAATACACACTCAAACACACATGATTTTCATAAATAGAAATTTCATTAAATTTAAAAGGATTTCAGTTTTTACATTCAAAATGGAGATTTGATATACTCAATCTCACTACAAAACTGAAAAAACAAAAGAAAATCCTAACATCTTCTAAATCTAGTCGTCTGCAGGAGGTGGCAGTGGAGGAGGCTGCTGGCTCAAAGTCCAAGCCCACATCATCTCATATATATCGAGCTGACGCTGCTCGATACGGCCTTGGGACTCTGCAATCTACATGTATCTCTCCTCCATCCGACCAAGACATGCGCCCATTGATGCTTGGCCTACTAAGAGCTCTGTCAGTCTAGAGTCGACCGTCTGCTGATAGTCTCCGGAATCGGACTCGTGCCAAGACGATCCGATGGACCGCCACGATGTATCTCCGGCTGATCCTCCTCATCGTGGCGTCTATATCCTCATAGTCCTCTGCGCATCTCGGGTACGAGGAGGCTCTCTGCGTGCCCTGGGTGGTGGTCGAGGCGCCAACTCCATCTGTCCAGGCCCCATCCGCAGCTTCGCTAACGAGAAGTTGCGAATCGATATGCAGTCGTACACCTCAGAGAGCACTCTCAGAGAACCCTTGTGAATATTGATGCCTACTGACTCTAGCCATGCTGTGATAATGTGACCATATGGCATATGCACTTTCCCTTGTACAGGGGAAATGAAATGCACTATGCAATGAAACATGTTTAGTGCAAAGTTTATGTCTAACCTATTACGCATGGCGTATAGTAGAAAGAGATGGGGAGGCCGAATCTTGGCCAGACCCCGAGTGACGATAGAAAGAAAACACCCAACAATGACCTTGTAGAGTATATTGTCAGGTGCAGATAACTCACTAATAGGGAATAAATTCTGGGCTGGTGGATGAGGATGACCAAAAATATGCTCATGCATAGAGTCCAAAGAAATATGGTCAAATGGCTCAGGTAAAGGAGCATCAAAGGTGGGGTAAAAGATGAAGGTGTCATCCGAGGGCTTATACTCGAGAAACTCCTGCAGTATCACGGGAGTGAACTCTAAATCGCGTTTTGCAATGCGAGTAGTGTAGGTAGGGCCATCGTCTACCTTCTTTAGGTTATGATAAAACTCCTTAAGGAGGTCATCGTTAATGGGATGTGTGCATAAGACAATTTTCATGAGATGATAGTATGCAAATAAGTCCATGACATCACTACAATAGCGATGGAAAAAATCCCTATCGATGTACCTAACCAACATAGGTTGGTACAATCGAGATTCACCCTCGGGTGGATCATTCCTACGGGCTCTTCTATTATGAATGTAATGTAATGATATGACATGCAAGGACAACAATACATGATTAGATAAAAATAAATTACAATGGAAAGGAAAATTAGGGTTTTGGGTAAGAAAATTTTTACTTAGGTGCCATTTGGAGGTGTGACGAAGGAATGCTCTATTGAAGTCACGGAAGTTCACGGAGGACTTAGACGCCGGAACCCTAATCGAAAACGGGAAACAAACCCTGGAAATGAGTGAACTAAGGCTTTAGATGAGTGAAAAACGCAAGAAGAGAAGCTTAGCTATCAAACCTAAGGCTTGGGCGGTTGGCACGGCCGGAAGGAGTGATAGGAGAGGAGGTTGGCGATCAGAGAAGAGAAGGAAAAATGAAACGCCGAACCCTAGCGGTTCGGCGTTATAAAATCACGATGCAATGATCGATGTGCGATCACGGGCCGATCGATCACGATTTATTAGTGGTTTATCGAGCCGGCAATGATCGCTCCGGCCAAAGAATCGATCTGAACCTTCGCGTGACGAGCTACAAGAATATCGTCGATCGATGTGGCTCATCAATCGATCGGTGTTGTCACCACTGATCGATGAGCGAACACTGATCCGATGAGCGAACACTGACGATGTTCAAGCATCGAGTTCGGCGCCAAAGACTGATCGCCGGACGATCGTATCGCTACATAAGATGATCACGATCGATAATCGATCCGATCGAGATATCGATTTCGCTCAAATTCAAGATCTCGATTTCTCCATTAATTTATTCCATTGTATCATGATTAATCTTGTATATCGAACATATTGATGTTATACTTATATTCATGTATTCGTTAATGTATTTTAATGTTTTATTTCATTTTGGCAAACATTAACATCCAATGATTTCTAAATCCTAACATCTCACCCTTTCTAAGTGTTGAAATACACAATCAAGGTAAAAAGGCTTGTTTTGTGAGATGCAATTCATCCTAGACATTCCTTCCATGCAAACACATGGTGAAACATATGAAACATGGTAAGTACAAGACATCAAGTTGTGTGACACTTGAGTATCACTCTAGATGTTACTTTTACATCTTAAACACACTTCTCTTGATACATGAACTTCTAAAGTGTGCCAACAATCAAAGTTACACACTATGACCTCTAAATCTAGATTGTGCCAATTTTATTGATTTTCATGTTTTCAAAAATATATTGACACATCCTAAAATCCTTTAGGATTAAGGCTCAAATGTATTTCCAAAGTAACCATACCCTTGAAAATAACCTAAAGTGCCACCTTTACCATGGTTGAGTTAACTACTCATCCAATCATGGTTGACACATTCTAACCCATTCAATGTGAATCAATCACGCTCTTTGGAACCCAAAATCTATTTGAGCTCATTGAATTAATTAGGTATTCCTTAGGGATAACCTCCCTAGATACCTTCCTAATGACCCTCCTAGGCTTGTTAGTCTTGGTCATTGTGGTCTTACCTAGGTTGACTCTAGAGGTAACTCCCCTTGCAACCTTGGTCTTCCTAGACCTAGTTTGTGTTCCATAGTCAAATGGAACACAATGATAAGTCACCTTAGGCTTAGGTTTGTGACCCAAACCTTTCTTGCCCTTGGTTGACTTTTGTCTTTTGGGTCCTAGATGTTGACTTTGAGATCTTGACCCTTGACTTTGACCATTAGACCCTTGAAATTGATTTTGTAGCTTATTTAGGGTCTTTTCTAGTTTTTCAAGCCTTGACCTTAAGGCTTGGTTCTCTAATTCTAATTGCCCAAATGATTTTTGATTAGGTTTTTGGGCATTACCATTTACCTTAGACATATGTTTACCCTTATTGGAATTGATACCTAAATGATTTTTGATTTTCTTAATTGCTTTCTTAGGAATGACATTTCTAGGGACATTAGTCCCAAATTTCTCCTTCTTTGAAATAGATCTAGAGTTATCATTCCTAGCATGCTTCGATTCATGAGTAATAGCAAAGTTATTTGAATTAATTCTAGCATGCTTTTGCTTAGAATTTAAGGAATGAGCATTATGAAAATATACCTTAGGGTTTGCCTTAGTAGCTCCCCCTACTTGTGATACTCCTTCTTGGGTCTTCTTGCTCCCCCTAGGACATTGATTTCGGTAATTACACATTTGAAGCAAATGATATGCTCCTTGTCTTTAGATGATGGGGAACCGGCATCCTTTGACTTTTGTTGACTTTTAGGCGCCGGAGGAGTCTTCTTAACCTTCTTTGGGCACTTGCTCTTGTAGTGCCCATACTCCCTACACTCAAAACACAATATATGGATTTTATTTGAAATTGGAGTGTTTGAGTTACCTAGTTCGGTGGTGAGGGTCTCTTGAGCTTGTTCTTCCTCTTGACCGGATGAGGATGGTACTTCTTGTTGCTTCGGTGTTGAGGATGCTCTAATCTCCTCAATCCTAGAAGTGGATACTTCTTCCACCTCCTCTTCCACTGATTCGGAAGTTGATTCCCTATCAACCTCCGAATCCCCACTTTCTTGTGAGGATGAACTTTCTCCTTCTTGGGCCATGGATGGTTCTTCATGGAGCTTGGCTAAATTTTCCCATAGCTCATTGGCGCCTTGAAATTCACCTAAACTAGACAAAATATCATTAGGTATTAAATCTTCTAAAAGCTTTATTACCTTGATTTCGATCTTGAACTTGAGACGTTGCTCTCGTGTCCACTTCTTCAATTTCAAGACATTTCCGTTTTTGTCCCGAGGAGGTTCAAAGCCTTCTACGAGGATGAATCAATCCTCTATATCCATCATCAAGAACGTCTCCATTCTTGTTCTCCACGCCCAAAAGTCTTCTCGATCATATGACGGTGGAGTGTTGATGTCCCATCCAAGCTTGTCTTGGAATTCCATCTTCTTCCCTCTAGCCTTTTAGCTCCCGACGGTTAATCCGTAGAAGAGCCCCGGGCTCTGATACCAATTGTAGGATATTTGACGCTGCTAGAGGGGGGGGGGTGAATAGAGTTTGACCGTTCGTAAATGGAATTCGATCGCGTGTTCGTCTCTACAATTTCATTAGTGCGCAGCGGAAATAGATATAATACAATAACGAAATACGCAAACACAACAAGAACACGAGTATGTAACGTGGTTCGGAACCGCACGGTTCCTACTCCACGGATCGAGCTCTACGAGCTCTAGTGATGCACACACAACCACTAATAAACACTCCTTCTCGGAACAATCCGGAGGCGGAGAAACCTCGTACAATAATGATTACAATAATAATCAAATAGATACAAGCAAATACAATGAAATACAAATGCAAGTAAAGGAAAAACACTTTACAAGAGCTTTGGATTGCTTGATCTTTGATTACCTTGAACTAGCTTTGAAGGACTGGAAAGCACCAACTTTCCCCTTCAATTTCGCTCAAGAAAATCGCTATCTTTTCCTCCATCACGAGCTCCTTATATAGCTTCAACCTGTGCTAGAAAATGTCGATTAGTCCAACGCTGGGACTATCGATGAGATCGATCACATTCTTGTGAGACAACGGTGTAATCCACGCTTGGAAAAATCCAACGGCTAGATATCGATCGGTGATCGCGAGCATCGATCGATGAGCCATCACTCGATCGCTCATCCCGAATGAGTGAGACTCCACTGCGTGCCTAAAATCCGAGCATCGATCGGTGATGAGCCATATCGCCGATCGCTGCTCAATCCAATCGATCCGCCCATCAATAGCAATGATCGCTAGGGCAATTCAGCATCAAACCCTAGTTGACTATGCCGATCACGATGACATCGGTCGACCGCACACCTCAAATATGAGATTTTAGCTCAAGTATGGTGCCCCCATACTTGCTAGACCACCCTTAGCCTAGACCTAAGCCTTCTAGCCACCTCCATCAGCCTTACGCATCTCGGATCCCTCCAAGTCATCCATGACTTGTTCATCCATCGCGCTAGCCTTCAGGTGCTTCCATCGGCTATGTCATGCTAACGGTGTCTACACCGCCAAGGCACATTGGACTTATACCGCCAAGACTCCCGCTTGGACTTTACGCCGCCAATATCAAACCCCTTGGACTTCAAATGCCAAGACTCAAGCTTGGACTTTCCCTTGCCAACCCATGTTAGACTTTCCATTTGCCAAGACCCATGCTTGGACTTTTCTCAAATGCCAAGTGTCCCACTTGGACTTCCCATGCCAAGTACCCATGACTTGGACTTTTGCCAAGTGTCCCACTTGGACTTCCCATGCCAAGTACCCATGACTTGGACTTTTCCCATGACAATTACATTGTCATATGTTTTTGTCGAAACATCAAAACATCACTCGAGTCAAACTCGAGTCCTGGTCAATCGTGACCTGGGTCGATTGCACCAACAGGAGGAGCACTGGTCGGGAGGCTCAAAGGGGCAGAAGTTGGGGATACAAAATCAAGAGGCAGAGGGGGAAGGTGTATGATGGCTGACTGTGAGGTAGGCACATCAGAAGTGGCAGAAGGGGATTGTTTCGGTGAAGAATCTGGAGAGGATGGTATAGAGAGCATTGGAATGGAAAGCTCTTCGTTGGGTAGGTGAGAAAAGGAGGGGTCGGGGCTAGTGCCCATAGAAGGTGAGGGACTCTTCAAGCGATAAGCAGAAGGGGAGATGGGCAGTGGAGGAATATCAATTACCATGGGTTCAGGGGCGGCGCCAGATTTCGGGGACAGGGAAGGCATGGATGCAAAAGCATCAGTAGTCAATGGGTGTGAACGCACTATTTTCCTGAATTCATCTTCAGGTTGTGATGGAAGAGGGGGCGACTTCCGAATGCCCAAGGCGGAGAGGGAGAAGATGGGAGAGTTAGGGTTTGTAAGTAACAGAGGAGATGAGGAGGGGCTGGTTACTCCGGTTTCCTCTGGTACAGAGGTAACAAGGGTTTCAGACGGAGGCGAAGAAGAAGGGTGAGACAGGGCAGGTGTGGTGGCAGTAGGGGAAGGTGAAGGGGAAGATGAAGCTGGCGCCTGACCATCACCCCGTTTGATGTGGGGGTAACGACTTGCTATTTCTTAGAAAAAAGAGGAATGCATCATGCCCGTCAGAGAAAGAAGAGAAGTGCTAAGGTAGGGGATTGAGGCACTGGAGGATGGCGGCGGAAAGAAGAACAGACGAAGAAGAAGGAGACGAAAAGGCGGAAGGAATGAAGGTAACAAAAGAAAGGAAAATGAAGCATCCCCTATAAAAGGAGGAAAGAATGAGCTTGTAACGACTATTGGGCTCCTAGTTTATAGAAAAGGAGGCCCTAAGCGGAAGAGTAACGGGGATTTATTTCTCTGATGACCCATTATGTGCTAAAACCCTCGCTTTCATAGAATGGAATGGATGGAGGTGCTCCCCTTCGAGATGAAGGTAGGAAGAATAGTAGTGTGAAAGCATCGCAATCTTTATGCTGAAGGCCTTTGGGCAAGATATATTATTTTATCCCCGTGTGGTGGTGGAACGGAAGAACTGAGGTTTCCTCAGTTATATGTTATTCTATCCCCGTGTGGTGGTGGAACGGAAGAACTGAGGTCTCCTCAGTTATACATCATTTTTATCCCCGTGAAGCAGAAGAGTTGAGCTTACTTCTCAACTATATATTATTTTATCCCCGTATGGTGATGGAACGGAAGAATTGAGGTCTCCTCAGTTATATATCATTTTTATCCCCGTGAAGCGGAAGAGTTGAGCTTACTTCTCAACTATATATTATTTTATCCCAGTGTGGTGGTGGAACGGAAGAACTGAGGTCTCCTCAGTTATATATTATTTTATCCCCGTGCAGTGGTGGAACGGAAGAACTGAGGTCTCCTCAGTTATATATCATTTTTATCTCCGTGAAGCGGAAGAGTTGAGCTTACTTCTCAACTATATGTTATTCTATCCCCGTATGGTTGTGGAACGGAAGAACTGAGATCTCCTCAGTTATCTATCATTTTATCCCCATGAAACGGAAGAGTTGAGCTTACTTCTCAACTATATATTATTTTATCCCTGTGTGGTGATGGAACGGAAGAACTGAGGTCTCCTCAGTTATATATCATTTTTATCCCCGTGAAGCGGAAGAGTTGAGCTTACTTCTCAACTATACATTATTTTATCCCCGTGCAGTGGTGGAACAGAAGAACTGAGATCTCCTCAGTTATCTATTATTTTTATCCCCGTGAAATGGAAGAGTTGAGCTTACTTCTCAACTATATATTATTTTATCTCCGTGTGGTGGTGGAACGGAAGAACTGAGATCTCCTCAGTTATATATCATTTTTATCCCCGTGAAGCGGAAGAGTTGAGCTTACTTCTCAACTATATGTTATTTTATCCCCGTGTGATGGTGGAACGGAAGAACTGAGGTCTCCTCAGTTATATATTATTTTATCCCCGTGTGGTGGTGGAACGGAAGAACTGAGGTCTCCTCAGTTATATATTATTTTATCTCCGTGCAGTGGTGGAACGGAAGAACTGAGGTCTCCTCAGTTATATATCATTTTTATCCCCGTGAAGCGGAAGAGTTGAGCTTACTTCTCAACTATATATTATTTTATTCCCGTGTGGTGATGGAACGGAAGAACTGAGGTCTCCTCAGTTATATATCATTTTTATCCCCGTGAAGCGGAAGAGTTGAGCTTACTTCTTAACTATATATTATTTTATCCCCCTATGGTGGTGGAACGGAAGAACTGAGGTCTCCTCAGTTATATATTATTTTATCCCCGTGTGGTGGTGGAACGGAAGAACTGATGTCTCCTCAGTAATATATTATTTTATCCCCGTGCGATGGTGGAACGGAAGAACTGAGGTCTCCTCAGTTATATATCATTTTTATCCCCGTGAAACGGAAGAGTTGAGCTTATTTCTCCACTATACATTATTTTATCCCCGTGCGGTGGTGGAACGGAAGAACTGAGGTCTCCTCAGTTATATATCATTTTTATCCCCGTGAAACAGAAGAGTTGAGCTTACTTCTCGACTATATATTATTCTATCCCCGTGCAGCGGCAGAGCGGAAGAGCTGAGTATTCCCTCAGCTATATGGCATTTTATTTTTTCGTGCGAAGAATATATATATGCAGGGTCCCTGCGCACTGAAAGGGGAAAGAGGCGGTGCATTTATTTGAGTTCCATATGAAGAAGATGGGGTTTGACATAGCTCGAGAAATGTTAGAAGAAAAGATAAGCGAGGAAAATATAGGCGAAAGCCATTTTCACAGAAAGTTCCTTATTTCAGAAAGATTACATGTTACAACTCCTCCCTGGGGAGATGATAGCAAAATAAACCCTTATGTATAGGGCATTACAGTTCTTTGTCGGGAGGAACTGACGGAGTTTCTTTGCGCGGCTGGGGTTGGCACAATAGTTGTCGAAGGTAAGATTGTTGCAGGAAGATTTGCTTGGATAGTTCCTTCTGTGACCCGGCTAATTGCCGACGCAAAGAGTGATTATTGGCGGAAGCTTCCCTCAATCGTTGCTGCAAGTATCTCACTTGTTCCTCCAAATTAGCAATATAACATTGCTCGTCAACCTTTTCTTCAGCAGGAGGGAAACTGCTGCCCTGGTCAGACATTTTATCCATGGTGAGGAGAAGAGAAAGAAAAAGATGGGCGTTATACGGCAAGGGTTGGAGGTCCTTATAACGATGAAGGGGGAGGGCGCATTTATTTGCAGAGGAAATAAGGATAATAAATGCTAGTAAAGAAGGGGAAGCGTAAAGACAGTAGTTGAAAAATCACTGGTATAGTAATTATGAGGGGAAGGGTCCGAATCCCATGGAAATGGTAAGAAAAAGTACGTTCAGGCAAGATTGCAGTTTTTTCGATGACCGAAACTTTACATCCACAGGAAAATGACCAGAGTGGATACCAATTTCTTCCTTTCTTTTTTATTAACATACTTACGAATGATTACATTATTTAATCTAGGAAGACTTTTTATGATTGCTCTTAATAGGAGAGTTGTTAGGAGGCTCCTCGGGGGGGAAGGCGCCAAGATGACTCGGTAGAGCTCGCCTTGAGCAGAAGGTATCACTGGTGGAGCTTCATCAAAAGGAGGCGGATGGATCCTCACCGGGGAGACCGGAATGAAAGCCAGGGCCGGTGGAAGTGGGGGAAGTTCAGCAGAGACCCAAAGATCTCCCACTGTGTACTCCCATGTTAAGGGAGGGTTCCACACCCGATTGCGGAAGGAGGGGAAGGGTGCTCGAAAAGACCTCCCTGTCGGAGGGGAGGGAGCTGTGATGTGAGGTGGAAAAGGAAGGGGGCGAAAAGCCGAGGTAGCTATCGAGCGGGTCTCAAAATCTTCAATATCTCCGATAAGCCAGTCCCACAGCTCGAAAGATTTAGAATCCGAAGAAATCTCAATAGGGTGTTCCGTCGAAGCCATGAGAGTTAGATGGAAGGACGAAGACATGGAGGGTGATAATTTATAGTTGAGGGGAAAGGAACTGTAGTAGTTCTTGGGAAGGGGAAGAAGGTGAAGAGACTGATATCGTAATGACAACAGCATAGGTATTTATTAAGATATTGTTTCCGAAGCAGTAAGGTAGACAGAGAAGATCAACAGGCGGAAGTAATTTAATTTTTAGCCGAGCCAAAATTGGGTCGGATATGAATAAGATCATCCGGGACCTTCTGAGTGAGTTCTTGAACAAAGGAGGCAGTTGCGTCATGCGACACGGGAAAAGAAACGTAATTGTAAAAAGGAAAAAGCACAGAATTAGTTCAGAATTCCCGACTCGCAATGAGGCGTACAAAAAGAACAATGAAAAGCTATGCTAATATAAGCATTCTTCAACATTAAGAAAGGGGTCATTACAAGGAGTAGGACATTAGAAGTCATAGTTCAAACAGTTCGGGGGGACACTTAGATAATGCATCTATAGGATTTAAGTAACTAGTGTCCATACCGGGGGGTGGATATCCCCGTTCAGCTTTTAGAGCTGAAGACCCGTCAAAGTCCAGTATAAATAGATCCACTCCTTTCTTGACGTATCACCCCTTTAGGTCAGATTCGCTCCTTGATTGGGACTGCAACGGTTAGTTGAACTCGACAATCGGCCACGGTGGTTGACTTTCTAATGGTGGCAAGTCATCTTTCTCGATTCTTTGCTTGGCTTGCTGACCCAGAGACGAAAGGGCCTTGGAGTACTCTTGATGAAGGTCCGCTTTTAAGGCAAGGGAGAATCATGTGGAAGGGAGGATGAAGCAGGGGAGTGGGAAGGGGAATCTCCTCCTTGGGGAGACGAGGATGGGATGGATAAGGTGGTGTCCTTTCTCCTCGGTTCATAGATGGTTAAAGATTGCGAACCATACTAACCAGAAGAAGAAGGAGGAAGAGTTGATGAACTAGGAGCTCCTTTCTTAATGAGCCGCAATTTTTTTCGAGGGGAAGAAGGGGCTGCCACCGACTTACCCCTCTTTGTTGAGGTCTTCTTCTTCTTGGCAGCCTCAACCTCTTCTCCTTTCACTAAAGCGTCCTGCATTAGATTATCTGCAAAATGCGTTGATGAGAAAAATGGATGATGCAGATAAAAAGTTATATTGAAAGGTAAGTGTCATCCTACCTATGGCAGCTGAGGTCGTTGAAGGGAAGGGGGATAGCCCGAAGTGACTCAGGAGGGGAGTTTTCATTAGGTGGTCTGAACAATAATGTGACTCTCCCAGTATTCTATAAATTTCCGAGAAAGGGCATTGGGTCCTCATTTCCTGGAAGGAAGGTAGTTCAGGAAGTTCTAACTTCCAGGTGTCCGAGTGGGGTAAAGGTACCGGAAGTTGTACAAAGAAGTACAATTCTTCCCATCCTTTATGAGAAGTAGGCATATTCACTAGGAATTGACAGTATGGACGGATGGACAGGTAAAAAAGGCCTTCTTTGGAAGATTTTAATTGAAAGAAACAGTGGAATATTTGAGGGGATAGAGAAAGATTTAGGTGTTGGAATACTATAGAAGCCCCTGACAGAATGCGAAAGGAATTGAGGGTAAATTGGTTTAAAGGTAGTCCGTAAAAGTCTAAAATTTCTAGATAGGTGGAAGGTGCTGGTAGAGACAAGCCATTGAGGAACTGTTCGGAAAAGAAGCAAGTTAAACCAAGAGGAGGACGGTGTGGTCGGTGCATTTTGGTCGTAAAGCAGCATTTCATGGAAGAGTATATAAACCTATCTTTAAGGCTAAAGAAGTAATGGTTGCAGTCTAGTTGGGTTACGGTGTGCTCATACCACGCAGGAGAAGGGGTGGTCCTAGGGGTCATAGGTATAACACAGGACAGAATACTTACTTGGGAGTTAGAGGAGAAGCGTGTAAGAAAGGAAGGGCTGGGTCGCTGAAACGCTGCCGGTGAAAATGGCAGGAGAGAAGAAGTGGAAGAGACGGGATTGCTAAGCACGCTAAGTAATACCTAAAAGGAAAAAAGTAGAGATTTATATAGAGTTTTTGTGATGATTCGACTATATAAGAGAAAAGGAAAAGCGGGGCCCATGGGCCCATTAGGCCACTTCAAGTATATAGGGGGGAGCTATAAGAGAAGAGTGAATTTGAATTAATGAGCCAAGGACGGAGTAGGAACCTTATATAGTTGGAAAGTCAAGTTTATAACTTCGCTTGACTATTTTTTGGGGTTGACTAATGATACTGTTGTTACCTCTTCTCTATGAACCAGATAGGAGGGCTCACATGTAAGACGTTACCTGGACCAAATAATTGGTTCGGTGGAGAAAGAGGAGAGGAACGGTTCGGGCGCAAGCGCCTGAAATAATTGGCATGGGAGAGCTAGTGAAGGTAATCGACACGGCAAAGCGGAGGCGGGGGGAGGCGCTTCGCTAGGAAATAAGCAAGAATCGATTCGGCTAGATATGCCTAGAAGCAGACGGGACAGATAAGAATCGACTCGGCCTAGTCAATCCGAAGGTAGTTCGGCGGGGGAAGAAAGGAAGTTAGTTAGGGCTGGTGAGGAGCCCAAGGGCTATGCCACCCGTGAGCTATAGACCTAAGTTAGTTTCACCAAAAGCGGATGGTTGAAGGGGACAGGCTAACCTAGTTTCCTGAAATATAGATAAAGAGATGTTATGTAACAGAAGGAGGGGTCCCTACATAATATTCCGAGGAGCCTTCGCTCCTCGTATCTGTAATAGAATTATTCCCCAGGTGGACGTGGTGTCCACGTGTACGATGGAGATAGCCCGCGAAGTAATGCTGGATCAGAGAAGGAGGATAAAAGGGAGGAGGAAGGCAGAAGGAAGGGGGATTCGCATTATTCCAACTAGCAAGAAACGAAGACGCATCAGGAGAAGGAGAGCTACCACCACGCCGGAGAAGGAGAGTAGCGATCTTTGCTTTTACTTTGCGTGTACTCTTTCTTGTATTGTGATTTAACTGTAAGAGGTTTTCTCCTCCACCTCCGGAAGTTTCCTTTCCGTAAAGGAGGGCGTTCGTAGTTGAAAGTGCTTGGGCACTGCATCCGGTGAGAGAGCTCACCTCCGTGGAGTAGGAATACTTATTCCGAACCACGTTACATCCTGTGTCTTAGTTTCATTGCCTGTGTTGGTCTGTATTTCTCTGCTTCACTTTCTCATCTTTACTGTTGCGGTCTGTGAGAACCCTCTCAGAGCTCCCTTCGTGCTTCATCGCATCGAAAGGAGGTGAACAAATCTTCCTCGCCGCATCACGCCACATTAGCGACCTCCCACCACTGCCCCTACGTGTGGAGGGGAGTAAATCAGGTGCTAGGTGGCTAGCGCAGAAATGCAGAGTCATCGGTAGCCTGGTCGTCACCTCCAAGAATTGACCCTTTGCCCTTTCAAGCCTTAACACGGCTGTGCTAGCCATCTGGGTTTGCCCTGGGGGCTTGGGTGTGTAGTATGAAATTTATATGAAATGTGATTTACTAAACTTGGATTCCCATGAATCAAGCCCATTATGTGGATAGATCGTACCGGAGCCATGGTCCAAGGGGAGTCAATATTAAACTTGTATGCATGATTATATGAATAACTTAATTATTTTAGTTTTTAAGTTTTGCATGCTTCATTTGATTTAATTGCTTAAAGTAGAATGATTAGATAAGAAATGATTAATTAACCTTGACAATATAATATCAGGATGCAGTGAGATGATAGTACGTTAGGGAAACTTAATCAAGTATATTCAGGTTAGATAAAGAGTATCTAGCTTGGTGTACTTAACTAAGTGAAACTAATTAAAACTACCTCACCACATCCTAAACTAGTTAGACCAGGAATTAACCCTAAGTAAATTAAGTGTATAATTTCTTAAGCTGGCTTTTTCTAAGGAAATGGTCGTTGTTCCGATCAAAGAAGGCCTCTGTGCCTCGTCACGACCTGAAAACCCTCTTTTAAAATGTTCATTTAAGTAACTAAAGGTTAAATCTGAATCTAACCCAATGTTAATTAAATTTTAAGACATTCGAATTAACTAAGTAAAATTGAAAGTCATCTCACAACAACTTTAGGGATAACTTGATTGATCATTTTGAAATGGTGAGATCAAACCTAGGATAAAACACATAAATGTATTTCAAACCCAATCCAAATTCAAATACTTTGTGTAGGATCGATGGATATTGGGTAGTAGATGCTCTAGACATATGACCGAAGACCGATTAAAGTTTACAAAGCAAGTTCAAAAACCTAGGATCGGTAGCTTTTGGGAACCATGGTAAACTTAAGATCATTAGATCAGGTGACATTGAATTAAACTCTAATTTTATAATACACAAAGTTTTATCAGTATAGAATTTTGAATTTAACCTTATAAGTATTAGTCAACTGTGTGACACCGGTTATAATATTTCATTTTTATCTAACGATTGTTTAATTAAAAATATTAATTGTTCTAAAATGGCTGAATGACTGAAGAATTATATCTCGACATGACAACATGGTATTCCAGGAGAACTATATCTCGGCGGGTCTCACAATGGATTTCGTAATATTACATGTATCTCGGCAAGTTAAGTAATATGACAGTCATTAAAGTTAAGATGTCTAATGAGGTATCCCCTGTCAAGGATCCCACTCGACAAGGAAATATATGCCCATGTTGATCTCAGGGAGGCATGTCCACCGCATTAATGGAGTATTGTCTCCCATCAACCATGCGAAGTGCATTAAATACACTTCATATGCCTGCATCATTTATGAAGGTAATGATCCTTATTACTTCTAAAGGCAACAACCATTACTTTAAGGTCATGCCCCCATACACACCGTACCGCTCCGATACTTATATAAAGGTGACCTGAGGAGGAGGAAAGGAGGTTCGAAACTTCTTCAACTTTTACTCTACTACTTTCATTCCTCCTCTTTCCACCGTTCCTTGACTTGAGCGTCGAAGGGGTTTAGCTGAGATCTCTCTCGGCGCCCTTAACCGCTCTTCTTCTTGGCAGGGTCTAGCTTGGCAAGTTGTGACACGCCATTCGGCCAACGCCGAGACGACGTCAAGCAATTCGAGACAAAGCACCCCCTACTTCGGCAACTCCTACTGTGTCAGCAAGCCATCCTCATCACCGGTCTTCGCCGTTTTAGCCACTGGACACCTCAGCATCTTGGTCTCAGTCAGAACAGTAGGCAAGAGAGTTAGGGTGCATTTCCTACGTGGAAAATGGAGTATTTTTCTTTTTTATTTTCGGAGAAAGTGGGAAAACGTGTTTGGTTCGTATTTTCCATATTCGTTTTCCAAAAAATAAGAGAATATTTTTTAAAAAATTAGAAAATGTGAAAAAATTATTTTCTAAAAAATAAAAAAAAACTGAAAATGAAAAAATAAAAATGAAAAAGACTTAAATCATATCAAACGTTCTCTTATATTTTTTTTAATAGATATTTTTGCTAGACGTCGTCCTCCTAAATAAAAAGCATTTGATCATTTCATTCTTTTCTCGGTCAGTTTCCCACTGAGCAAAACGTCGATGACGTTACCCGTGTGGATTACGAACACTTCAAAACCTGATTTTGGTTGGCTGCTATTGCCTATTGCTGATCGAGTTTGGATGCAAACTAGTCAATTTTGTTTGACATTCCAAAATAAAACTTCCGTGCACGGTAAGATCTTGACTTTGTGTCAATGATCGAGAGTTCGTATGGCCGGCCAATCCTTGAGCTGCAGAAGATTTCATCCGTTATGCAATTACATATAAATCTATCGTTAAAATCTAAATTAAAATTTTGTAGTTCATCGCTAAACATGCAAGTTCTTGGCCATGGCCGCCACACGAACTCTGCTCCTTCTCTTCCTCAATCTAATAGCTGCTCTCTTTCCCATCTCCTCTCCGACCGACACGTTAGTCCCCTCCCAGCTTTTCTCCGACGGCGCCGGAGCATCCTTGGTCTCCTCCGGCGAGAAGTTCAAGTTGGGCTTCTTCAGCCCCGATGGCACCGACGACGGCGACCGCCGCTACGTCGGAATATGGTACAACAGCATCTCCGCCTTCACTGTCGTGTGGGTCGCCAACCGCCACCGCCCGCTCACCGGACGCTCCGGCCACCTCGCTTTGATGGAGAACGGAACGCTTGTCATCTTCGAGGATGACAACTCGACCGTTCTATGGTCGACACAGAGCGGGAGGGTCCTCGCTAATCCTGTGGCGCAGCTCCTAGACACCGGGAACTTGGTCGTCCGAGAAGCTACCGACGAATACGCCGGTGATTTTGCGTGGAAGAGCTTCGACTTCCCGACGGACACACTGCTCCCGGGCATGAAGATCGGTTGGGACCTGAGGACCCGGCTGAACCGCAACCTGACGGCCTGGAAGGGCGACAACGATCCGTCGCCGGGCAGCTGCACCTTGGGCATCGACTTGCGCGTCGTCCCTCAAGAATTCGGGTGGTGCGGGGGGCAACCCTACTGGCGCGCAGGGCCATGGAACGGCGTCTTCATTAGCGGAGTCCCCGGAATGGAGTCGAAAAACTTCGTAGAACATAACTTCATAATCGACCAACAAGAAGTCGTCCACTACTACACCTCGGTAAATTCCTCTCTGCTTCGCCGGATCGTCATCCATCCGTCGGGGGTCGTGGAAGGCCTCGCGTGGACCGACGAGAACCAGCAGTGGACGCCGCGCGGGTACGTGCCGGCGGACCAGTGCGACCTCATCTCCCCCTGCGGCCCCAACGCCCTCTGCTACCCCAACTTGTCGCCGGCGTGCCGATGCCTGCAGGGGTTTCATCCCAAGAACCCCACCGCCTGGAATCTCATGACGAACACCTCCGACGGCTGCGTGAGAACGACGGAATTGGATTGCGTCAACCGGACCGATGGGTTCTGGAGGCAGAGCAACGTGAAGCTGCCGGACACCTCGAGTTCGATGGTTGACCGGAGAACGGACCTGAGTCTGGACGACTGTAGCGCGTGGTGCATGGGGAATTGCTCGTGTACCGCCTGCGCGAGGGCCAACATCACCGGCGGCGGCAGCGGATGCATACTGTGGACCACCGAACTCACCGATATCAAACTGTTCAACGACGGATTGGGACAGGATCTCTATGTCCGGTTAGCTGCCCGCGATCTCGATCAAGGTAACAAAAACTCACGAAATTATCATCATCTAAATAAATTTAATTACTTTTTTCTATTTTTCTGTCGCAGTCTTAGAATCAAACCGTTCTCGTCACGGTCGAAGAAGACGCATCATCATAGCGGTCACTTCTGCCTCAGCGTTGACAATTTTAATCTTTCTTGGGGTCGCCGGCGGCCTCTGCATCCACAGAAAAAGTCGTACTGTATCAATTCTTATCCACAAAACATATGAATGTCATTTTCACTGACGACGACGAGTTGTATTTAATTTCTACGCAGAGCTTCAGGTCAACCAAATAACAGGAGAAGACTTTGACCTCCCATTGTTTGACCTATGCACCGTCGCAGCGGCCACCTGTAATTTCTCCATCGACAACAAGCTCGGAGAGGGCGGGTTTGGTCCGGTCTACAAGGCACGCTGCGTTAATTAAGCTTAATCCATCGATTAATTAAAAGGCTAGGAATTAATTAAAGTTCTAATTATTAATTTGGAGTAAATCTTCGATGATTGCAGGGGTTATTAGAGGGGAAACAACAAATAGCTGTGAAGAGACTGTCCAAGACCTCATTGCAAGGCGTACACGAGTTCAAAAATGAGGTGATATTGATCGCTAAGCTTCAACATCGCAATCTCGTTCGCCTTCTCGGTTGTTGCATGGAAGGCGTTGAGAAAATGTTGATATACGAGTACATGCCCAATGGAAGCTTAGACACCTTCTTATTCAGTAAGTTGGTTTCTTTCCAAATTTTGGATTGTTTTATTTTTTTTTTCTATTCTAAGTTTAATTATTTTTTAGTGCTCAGGCGAAACTAAGCGTAAATTATTGGATTGGAAAGCACGCTACCATATCATCTTCGAGATCGCTCGGGGTCTTCATTATCTCCATCATGATTCTCGATTTAGAATCGTTCATAGAGACTTGAAAGCGAGTAATATTCTCCTCGATGAAGATCTAAATCCCAAAATCTCTGATTTTGGAATGGCAAAAATATTTAGCGGAGACGAAACAAACGGAGAAACTAAGAGAGTCGTTGGAACATAGTATGTATATAATTTATTTTTTTACATTTTCATTAGTGTATCGTTTCCCTTTTAAACTTGACAAAATTGATGATTTTTTTTTAAAATTTTGACAGTGGATATATGTCTCCCGAATATATTAAAAATGGAGCTTTCTCTATGAAGTCTGATATTTTCAGTTTTGGAGTATTGATACTTGAGATCGTAAGTGGCAAAAAGAATACAAAATTTTGCCATTCTACGCAACACCTCAATCTTCTAGATTTTGTAAGTTCGTGAAGAGTTGAATATTATCTTTAATATAAGTTTATTTGTCGATAAGTTGTGATGATGCAATACTTGCAGATATGGAGTTTGTGGAGAGAAAAGAAGGCCTTAGACTCAATTGATGAATCAATGGGTCTATTTCCTATTGCTGAAGTTTTGAGGTGCATAAACATCGGCCTCTTATGTGTTCAAGAGAGAGCAGAAGATAGACCGACGACGTCTTCGATATTACTGATGTTGGGTAATGATAAAATTTACTTGTCGCAGCCAAGGCAACCTGGCTTTGTCATTAATGAAATAGATCCATGCAAAACTAACCCATCGAGTGAGAAAAAAACTCTGTCTATAAATTATGTATCAATCACAACTTTGGAAGTTCGATAAAGATTATTTGATCGAAGTTTCATGTATAATAATGAATGCATGTATAATAATAGATTGGATTTTTCAATCTGGTGGACTTACATATTATTATTATCGAAATATATTTGATTGTGTTGTTTTGGTTCGAACCCGATTAGGTAAAGATAATGAATCTTCATTCCATCGTAATACTAAAAGGGTATGTGAGGATTTGATGAGCCAACTACTATAGGACCGTTGGCGTCGCTAGAAGGGGGGTTGAATAACATCGATCGTCATCACTCGAAGTTCCACAGAGAAAAGAGTTCGTTCAACGATAAGCAACGGAAACAAAGGAGAAAGAAAACAACACACACAGTTTTTTACTCGGTTCACAGTTCCCCATGAACTGCTTCGTCTAAGGCCTACCTCTACTCTTTCTCTTTCTCAAAAAAGCTCCGATGGTGGAGAAACCTCACTACAAAAAAAGACTCATTTGGCGGCGAAATTTGCAACGAATTTTGAATAAAAATTCGTTGCAAAATTTTTTTGCAAGGAAATTTGCAACGATTTTTTTTCGTTGTAAATAATTCACCGTTAAATTTTGCAATGAAAAAAAAAATCAAAAAAATTGCAATGAATAAAATGTTCATTGCAAAAATCGTTGCCAAATTTGACGACGAAAATAATTATTCATCACCAAATTTGGCGACGAAACATAGTTCGTCGCCAAATATGCAATGAAAAAATAGTTCGTCACAAAAATTTGGCAACGAAAAAAACTATTCGTCGCCAAATCTGTGACGAAAAAATAGTTCGTTGCAAAAGTCTAATAAATATATTTTCATGAATAAAAATAAATTTGACAACGAATATTTTTTCGTCGCCAAATCTGCGACGAAAAAAAAATTCATTGCAAAATATTCAAGGCCAGTCGACTGAAGAATACAATCAGTCGATTGGCGTCTGACCAGTTCGATTGGTCAGTTGGCTATCAAAGTTTCTGTAAGCTACTATAGTAATAGCAATCGACTGATCATGTTGATCAGTCGATTGCTAATGGATAATCTACAACAAAAAAAAAATTTTCGATGCAATTTATACGACGAAAAAAAATTTTCGTCGCAAATTCGCATGTATCAGTCGACTGATGGTGGGCATTAGTCGACTGGTGGTGAAGAAGCTGGTTAGAGAACCTTTTTTAGCTGATTGCCCACTAGACTGATAGTATACCAGTCGATTGGATACATGCGACAGTCAACTGTTGCTTCATTTTTTGCAATGAAATTGATTTTTCGTTGCTAATTCTGTGACGAAAAATGATTTTTCGTCGCAAATCTACGACGAAATTTGTTTTCGTTGCTAATTTGGAAAATTTTAAAAAATATCTTGATAGATTATACTATTTGTTGGGCTACTGCCGACGTGTAGATGTGCTTTTGTCGTTTCATAAACGAATGCAACGGAATAAAATATAATAATTTCCTAAATTATTACAACACACACATCCACGCATGCAAAATTACGACATGTGCGGACATATCCGCTAAATTAAATTTTACATTAAATTAAGAATAAAACTAAATTTATCCTAGGTATAACTTTCGGATGATATTGAGCCGGAAGGGCATCAACCGTACGACGCTCGCGGAGCTTCGTCTCTACTCGTATCCACGTTGAATCTTCGAAAGGACGACTTCTCTAAGCCACGAGTTTGACCTTCTCTTCGCTACTAGACGAAGCTAGAAGGTCGGGTGATCAGAGAGCAAGAAAGGCGACCCAACAAAATAGGAAACAACTCTTATTTCCTTGGTGGCCGGCGGCAAGCTCCAAAACCCAACTCTTCTAGGTTCGGCTAAGGGCACAAAGGAAGAAACCTTTGTTCCAAGCCTTAGCCGAAGTTTCCCACTCCCTTGGGGAGGAGTTGGCCTGACCTAAAGCAAGAGATGTACTTGCTTGTAACACCCCCTAGTCTTTCCACTTTCTACTAGGGGAGATGTCACTACTTTACTGTTTTATTCTTAAATTCTTCCTTACCTTACTCTGACACTATACTTTAATCATCACCCCATACTATCATCATTCCAAAATTCATGTAATATACTAACGCAATATGTTAACAACTAAAATGATCATAAGGACCTTGACATCACTTAAACAATAACTAATTCAAGATCTTCACATAACATGCAAGTATTAAGACTAACCTAACATGACTCTAACATTCTTTGGTCTCAACCATAAGCAATCCAGTTAAACTTCAACAATATAAAAAAAAACAACTAGAAACTTAAAATCTGGTTTAGACATCTGCACTTAGGATCTTTTATTTCCACTATTCCGTCGCCACACACTCCAAACACTTCATCCGCTATGCCACCTTACTGAAGCTTTTATTTACCTTTATCTGCAGTATAATGAAATGCAAACTGTAAGCAATAATGACGCTTAGTAAGTACTTTCTATGCTCACAAAAATATGCAACATATGAAATCATGCAACTAGTTCTCTTAGCCTTGATATATTGATACACATGTAAGCATAACTGGAAATCATAACTCTGAATACATGTCTCTTATATAAACCATGATCTTAAGTATTTTAAAACTTATAAACCGTGTCTCCGAACTGGAATAATTAACTTGGAAAACTTTTACTTGTACTTATACTGATACTTCAAATTAATAATCATCCTGAATATGAGCCCGACATAGTACCAATGCGCACTTTTCTAATAGGCCGGGGTGGCCAACCACCGAACCTACTAGGGTAACTGAAACTAAGGGCCTTGGCCCGTGGGTGAAACTGATGCCCGGTACATATCTTTTCAAAAGTAAAATACTTCCTTTATACTTATATTCTTATACATACTGAAAAGAAATGCTCTTAATCCCCTAAACGAGGAATGGGGAGCACCCTAAAGATTATTATGCTCTTGACCCCCAAAACTGAAATGGGGAGCATACTGAAGATCGTTGTGCTCTTAATCCCCAATTCGAACAGGGAGCATCTTTAAATTTTCTTTATAAAGGAAATATTTTTACATCTTACTCTACATCATGCATATAATTGTAAGCTACAACTCATCTACAGCATGCATGATCATAAATCACATTCTTATCATGGATCTAAACATGATACTGAATCAAACATGACATAACGGGTAAAATCATATAACTAAAAACACCATGCATAACTGGTTCATATACATGCGTATAAACTGCTCGACCATGTAACTGAAAATAACATGCACATAAAAACATATCAATGACATACGATAACTACTTATACTGTAGGTGAGCAATACTTACTTCCTACCCTTTTTCACCAATTTATACCGTTAGATTTCGTAAAGAGAAGATCTCCTACGTCTTCCTTTGCTTCAGCGTGATCCTCTACCAAGTCCTTGAGGAGATCCCTCTTGAAAATCCCCTCTTGAATTATCCCACGGTGGAGAAAAGTAATTGGAGATGGAGGTGGCTTGCACTGTGGAGAAAAAATCAACGGGAGAATCGATCACGTTTTGGAAAAAATATTTCTTGAAGAAAACTCAACGAAAGTGTAACACCCCCCGAGTCTTTCCACTCTCTACTAAGGGAGATATCACTACTTTACTGTCTTATTCTTATTTTCTTCTTGATCTTACTTTAACACTATATTTTAATCATCACTTAAATAATAACCAATTCAAGATCTTCACATAACGTGCGAGTATTAAAACTAACCCAACATGACTCTAGCATTCTTTGGTCTCAACCATAAGCAATCCAGTTGAACTCAAACAATATCAGAAAGAAAACAATTAAAAACTTAAAATCTAGTTTAGACATCTGCACTTAGGATCTTTTACTTCCACTGTTCCGTTGCCACACACTCCAAGCACTTCGTCCGTCATGCCACCTCACTGAAACTTTTCTTTACCTTTATCTGCAGTATAAGGAAATGCAAACTATAAGCAATAATGCTTAGTAAGTACTTTCTATGCTCACAAAAATATGCACGGTATGAAATCATGCAACTAGTTCTCTTGCCCTGGATATATTGATACACATGCAAACATACCTGGAAATCATAACTCTGATTACACATCTCTTGTATAAATCATGCTCTTAAGTATTTTAAAACTTGTAAACAGTGTATCTGAACTGGAATGATTAACTTTGAAAACTTTTACTTATACTTATACTGATACTGATATTCAAAATAATAATCATCCTGGATATGGGCCTGATATAGTACCAATGCACGCTTTCCTAATAGGCCGGGGTGGCCAACCACCAAACCTACTAGGGTAACTGAGACTGAGGGCCTTGACCCGTGGGCGAACTGATGTCCGGTACATGCTCTTTCAAAAGTAAAATACTTTCTTTATACTTATATTCTTATACATACTGACAGAATGCTCTTAATCCCCTAAATCATGAATGGGGAGCACCATAAAGATCATTATGCTCTTGACCTCCAAAACTGAAATGGGGAGCATACTGAAGATTGTTGTGCTCTTAATCCCCAATTCGAATGGGGAGCATCTTTAAATTTTCTTTATAAAAGAAATACTTTTACATCTTACTCTACATCATGCATATAATTGTAAGCTACAACTCATCTACAACATGCATGATCATAAATCACAATCTTATCATGGATCTAAACATGATGCTGAATTACCCATAACATAACGGTAAAATCACGTAACTGAAAAT
Source organism: Wurfbainia villosa (assembly GCA_025175895.1). Lineage (NCBI taxonomy): Eukaryota > Viridiplantae > Streptophyta > Magnoliopsida > Zingiberales > Zingiberaceae > Wurfbainia > Wurfbainia villosa. The sequence continues at coordinate 2,080,767 of CM045987.1, read as the reverse complement.
ACCATGCATAACTGGAAACAACATGCACATAAAAACATATTAATGATATACGATAACTACTTATACTGCAGGTGAGCAATACTTACTTCCTATGCTTTTCCCCCAATTTATACCATTAGATTTTGTAAAGAGAAGACCTCCTACGTATTCCTTTGCTTTAGTGTGATCCTCTACCAAGTCCTTGAGAAGATCCCTCTTGAAAATCTCTTCTTGAATTATTCCATGATGAAGAAATTATAGAGACTCTCTTTTTTTCTTCCTCTCTTATTTTCCTCGGTGGCGAAAGTCTGTCCTTTTTTTTTTTTGATTCAGCGGCTGGAGAAAAAAAATGAGAGAGAGAGAGAGAGGGGTGAGGTGAGGGTGGATGTTGGCGTTGGAGAGAGGAGGGGGATGAGGGCTTCGGTGTGAAATTTAGGGAGAGGAAAGAAATAAAAGTATATATAAACTAGGGTTTTTCCTTAACTTAATTATCCCCTTTAAATGATAAGCCAAATTAACCAACTTCTCTCTTTCTCCTGCCTATAGATATATTCTGTTATATCCTACTCATTGGTAATCTTATGACTTAGTGGTAGGAAGCATATTCTTCCAAACCAACAATTCATGGCTCGAGCCCCGGCTAACGAACCATTTATTTGATTTTTTTTCCTTCCTATTCTTATTTCTATTTTTTTCTCTAAATAAATAAATAAAAGTATATGAACTAAAATTTGGGCTGTTACAATCCCTTATACCTTATAAAAGTTTCGTCCTCGAAACTTAGAACAGCTCAGAGTACTTTTGCTTCATGTCATCCTCACGTTCCCAGGTTACTTCTTCAAATCTTTGACTTTGCCATAAGAATTTTACTAACGATACCTCTTTATTTCTTAGTTTCTTGACTGCTTGATCTATTATCTGAATAGGTTGACTTTCATAACTTAGATCTGTCTGAATCTGTATCGTATGTGGCTCAATCACTTGGTTTGTATCTGGGACGTGCTTCTTAAGCATTGAAACATGAAATACATTGTGGATAGCTGACATCTCCTATGGTAGCTCTAGCTCGTAAGCTACTTTACCAACTCTCTTGGTGATCAGGTAAGGGCCTACATATCTGGGACTTAACTTGCCTTTCTTCCCAAACCTTATTACCCCTTTCATAGGAGCTACCTTAATGAACACCGAATCCCCGACTTGGAACTCTAAGAGTCTACGTCGGACATCGGCGTAACTCTTCTGCCGACTCTGGACAGTCTCTATCCTTTGGCGTATATTCTTTATAGCTTTGGTGGCATCATCTATAAAATCAGTCTTGAGTCCCATTTCTTTCTTCTCGCCACCCTCATACCAACAGATAGGTGATCTGCATCTCCTTCCATACAAGGCTTCATAAGGTGCCATTCCAATTGTTGTTTGATAACTATTATTATAGGCAAACTCTGCCAAATACAAATATTTACACCAGCTTCCTTTAAAATCTAAGGCACAAGCTCTGAACATGTCCTCCAAAATCTGATTCACTCTTTCTGTTTGCCCATCTGTCTGAGGATGAAATGCAGTGTTGAATCGTAGCTTAGTGCCGAGGGCTGTCTGAACACACTCCCAGAAGTGTGAAGTGAAGCGACTGTCTCTATCAGAGATAATGATCTTAGGTACTTCATGCACTCTAATCACTTCCTTGACATATAACTGGGCTAACTGTTCCATGGAGTATGATATTCTGATAGGCATGAAGTGAGCAGACTTTGTCAATCTATCGACAACTACCCAAATAGAATCATAGCCATTGGTTGTTTTGGGCAGTCCTACTATGAAATCCATGGCTAGTTCCTCCCACTTCCATTCTGGAATCTGGATAGGCTGTAGAACTCCTCCTGGTCTCTGGTGTTCTGCTTTCACTCTCTGACATGTCAGACAAGCGCTAACATACTTAGCCACGTCCCTCTTCATACCAAGCCACCAGAATTTCCCTTTCATATCTTGATACATCTTGGTGGATCCAGGATGCATTGAATATGGGATCCCATGAGCTTTTTCTAGGATCTTCTTTCTTAAGTCTAGGTCCTTGGGGATACATAGGCGTTCACCCAAATATAATACCCCACTGTCAGAGACACGGAATCCTTCATCCTTTCCTTCTTGGATCTCTTGCTTGATCCTTTGGATGCTAGGATCTTTGTCCTGTCTCGTTAATATATCCTCAAACAGTGTAGGCACTATGGTCAAGGCGGAGAGCTGTCCAGAAATGATCTTAACCCCAAAATTCATTATCTCTTTCTCCAGTGGTTGGGATAGTATTGCTAGGGACATCAAAGTGGCGCATGATTTTCTACTTAGCGCGTCTGCTATTTTGTTTGCCTTTCTAGGATGGTAGTGGATTTCGCAGTCATAGTCCTTTACTAGTTCAAGCCATCTGTGCTGTCGCATATTCAGATCCTTCTGAGTGAAGAAATACTTCAGACTCTGGCGATTTGTGTAAATCTTGCATTGGACTCCATATAAGTAATGTCTCCAAACTTTCAGAGCAAAGACCACTGCTGCCAACTCAAGGTCATGAGTGGGGTAATTCTTTTCGTAGTCCTTGAGTTGTCTAGATGCATAAGCAATGACTTTACCCTTCTGCATAAGTACTGCTCCGAGTCTCATCTTGGATGCATCACTATATAGGTCAAATCCCTCATTACTTTTTAGAAGGGTAAGCACTGGAGCACTTGTCCTCTTTAATTCAAGGAAGCTCTTTTCATAATCTTCCGTCCATTCAAACTTCTTGTTCTTTCTAGTAAGAACCATCAACAGTGAAGCTATCCTTGAGAAGTTTTCCACAAACTTCCAATAGTACCTTTCTAATCCGAGGAAACTTCTGACTTCACTGACATTCTTTGGTTGACCCCAATTATTGACTGCTTCTATCTTTATCGGGTCTACCATAACTCCATCTTTTGAAATAACATGACCCAGAAACGATATTCGATCAAGTCAAAACTCACACTTGGAGAACTTTGCATATAACTGTCTTTGTTGAAGAGTCTGCAAGACTGTCTTCAAGTGTTCAACATGTTCTTCCTGGGTTCTCGAGTAGATAAGGATGTCGTCAATGAAAATGACCACAACTTGTCAAGGTACTCCTTAAATATCCGATTCATCAAGTCCATAAACATAGCGGGTGCATTTATCACTCCGAAGGGCATGACCATGAACTCATAGTGTCGATACCTCATTCGGAAGGTTGTTTTCGGTATATCATCCTCTTTAACTCTTACTTGATGATAACCTGACCGCAAGTCAATCTTGGAGAAGATTTTGGCTCCCCTCCATTGATCAAATAAATCCTCTATCCTTGGCAGAGGATATCTGTTTTTGATCGTCACTTGATTCAAGGCTTGGTAGTCTATGCACATCCTCATAGACCCATCTTTCTTTTTCACGAACAACACCAGAGCTCTCCACGGGGAATGACTAGGGTGGATGAATCCCTTGTCTAGTAACTTCTGTAATTGTTCCTGAAGCTCTTTCAATTCAGCTGGAGCCATACAATAGGGTGCTTTTGAGATTGGGTGGGTACCAGAAATAAGCTCAATCTCAAACTCAACTTCCCTTCTAGGTGCTAGTCCTGGTAGCTTGTCAGGAAATACTCCCGGGTAGTCACATACAATTGGGACTTCTTCCAGCTTTTGGCTTCTTTCTTGCTTAGTATCAACTATATGTGCTAAATACCCAGTGCATCCACCAGCTAACATCTTCTGAGCTTCCATGGCAGACAAGAACTTCTTAGTCTTCTCCCTTGGTTCTCCAATAAACTCAAATTTGGCCTCGGTTTCGGGTTGGAATATTACCCTTCGCTTACGACACTCAATGGAAGTACTGTACTTGCTAAGAAAGTCCATTCCAAAGATGACATCATAGTCATGCATGCTCAACAAGATCAGATCACTATAAAGCTCTCTGTCTGAAATCCTGACCGGCACGACACGCAACCAGTGTGTAGATGTCATTATTTCGCCCGAAGGTAGGGTCATTAAAAATTGAATATCTAAGATATTCGGAGTTATATCTATATTCTTAGCAAATGCCATAGACATGAAAGAATGGGTTGCCCCATTATCAAACAGTACGGTAGCATGCTGACTAAGGATAGGTATCTGACCTGTGACTACCGTAGAAGCATTTGCTACCACTTCCTTGGTGAGGGAGAAGATCCAGGCATTAGGTGTAACTGATGGGGCCTCCAATCTTCCTTGGCTGATGTAAGGACCCTCCAGTGCTCCCTACATCTGATGTAGCTGAGCTGGTCTACTTCCATACTGAGTAGATTGTGACGGAGGTAGATCGGTTTTGGTGGGGCACTGTTTGGTGAAGTGTCCCTCGACACCACATATATAACACTCGCTCACGCCCTGGAGGCAAACTCTTGGATGCTTCCTCTCACACTTAGAACATATAGGATACGTAGGCTGCTTACTGGCTGAACCTCCCTTTGCATTATTCCACTATCAGGCTATTATCACTATTTTTTTTCCATCTTCACATACATATCTAGGTATGCTCTATTACTTACTATCTATCATCTTTATATATATATATATGCAAGCATATTTAACTCAAAGAGAACATTCTGGGTGAGCATGTTTAACTTAAAAGAAGCATTCCTTACTACTCATAAAGTAAATAAAGCAGATAAACACTTGCTTACTTGGAGGCGACAGGACTGATGCTCAATGTGTGTGTGACGGAAGGGCGGAACCCGCTCTGATACCATCTTGTAACACCCCCCCTAGTCTTTCCACTCTCTACTAAGGGAGATGTCATTACATTACTGTCTTATTCTTATTTTCTTCTTGATCTTACTTTGACACTATACTTTAATCATCACTTAAACAATAACCAATTCAAGATCTTCACATAACGTGCGAGTATTAAAACTAACCCAACATGACTCTAGCATTCTTTGGTCTTAACCATAAGCAATCCAGTTGAACTCCAACAATATCAGAAATAAAATAATTAAAAACTTAAAATCTAGTTTAGACATCTACACTTAGGATCTTTTACTTCCAATGTTCCTTCGCCACACACTCCAAGCACTTCATCCGCCATGCCACCTCACTGAAACTTTTCTTTACTTTTATCTGCAGTATAAGGAAATACAAACTATAAGCAATAACGCTTAGTAAGTACTTTCTATGCTCACAAAAACATGCATGGTATGAAATCATTTAACTAGTTCTCTTGCCCTGGTTACATTGATACACATGAAAAAATAACTGGAAATCATAACTCTGATTACATGTCTCTTGTATAAATCATGCTCTTAAGTATTTTAAAACTTGTAAACAGTGTATCTGAACTGGAATGATTAACTTTGAAAACTTTTACTTATACTTATACTGATACTTCAAAATAATAATCATCTTGGATATGGGTTCGGCATAGTACCAATGCACGCTTTCCTAATAGGTCGGGGTGGCCAACCACCGAACCTACTAGGGTAACTGAGACTGAGGGCCTTGGCCCATGGGCGAACTGATGCCCGGTACATGCTCTTTCAAAAGTAAAATACTTCTTTTATACTTATATTCTTATACATACTGACAGAATGCTCTTAATCCCCTAAATCATGAATGGGGAGCACCATAAAGATCATTATGCTCTTGACCCCCAAAACTGAAATGGGGAGCATACTGAAGATCGTTGTGCTCTTAATCCCCAATTCGAACGGGGAGCATCTTTAAATTTTCTTTAACAACAATAACAAAGCTTTATCCCACTAGGTGGGGTTGGCTATATGGATCCTTCTACGCCATTGAACTCTGTCCCCTACTATATCATCATCAATATTTAAATAAATTTTATCTTGTTTTATTGTTGCTAACCAAGTCTTTTTTGGTCTTCCTCTTCCTCGTTTGATGTGTCTATTTGACATCATTTCACATCGCCTAACTGGAGCATTTATTGGCCGTCTAAGTACATGTCCGTACCACCTTAAACGTGTCTCTCAAAGCTTTCCTTCAATAGATGCAACATCAACTTTTTCTCTAATGCTCTCATTTCTTATCCTGTCCATCCTCATATGTCCGCACATCCACCTTAACATCCTCATCTCTGCAACTCTCATCTTTTGCTCATGTGCTCGAGTCGTAGCCCAACATTCAGCTCCATATAACATAGCAGGTCTAATCGCCGTTTTGTAGAACTTTTCTTTAAGTTTTAGAGGCACTTTACGATCACATAAAACACCCGACGCTTTCCTCCATTTCAACCATCCTGCTTGTATTCTATGCAAGACATCTCTCTCAATCCCTCCATCATCTTGTAAAAATGATTCCAAATATTTAAAGCTCTCAGTTCCAGATCATCTTTAAATTTTCTTTATAAAGGAAATATTTTTACATCTTACTCTACATCATGCATATAATTGTAAGCTACAACTCATCTACAACATGCATGATCATAAATCACAATCTTATCATGGATCTAAACATGATGTTGAATTACCCATAACATAACGGTAAAATCACGTAACTGAAAACACCATGCATAACTGAAAATAACATGCACATAAAAACATATCAATGATATACAATAACTACTTATACTGCAGGTGAGCAATACTTACTTCCTACGCTTTTCCCCTAATTTATATCATTAGATTTTGTAAAGAGAAGACCTCCTACATATTCCTTTGCTTTAGCGTGATCCTCTACCAAGTCCTTGAGGAGATCCCTCTTGAAAATCTTCTCTTGAATTATTCCATGATGGAGAAATTATAGAGGCTCTCTTTTTTTCTTCCTCTCTTATTTTTCTCGGTGGAGAAAGTCCGTCCCCTTTTTTTTTTTGATTCGGCGGCTGGAGAAAAAAAATGAGAGAGAGAGAGAGAGGGGTGAGGTGAGGGTGGACGTCGGCGTTGGAGAGAGGAGGGGGATGAGGGCTTCGGTGTGAAATTTAGGGAGAGGAAAGAAATAAAAGTATATATAAACTAGGGTTTTTCCTTAACTTAATTATCCCCTTTAAATGATTAGTCAAATTATCCAAGTTCTCTCTTTCTTCTGCCTATAGATATATTCTGTTATATCCTACTCATTGGTAATCTTATGACTTAGTGGTAGGAAGCCTATTCTCCCAAACCAACAGTTCATGGTGCGAGCCTTGGCTAATGAACCATTTATTCGATTTTTTTCCCTTCCTATTCTTATTTCTATTTTTTCTCTCTAAATAAATAAATAAAAGTATATGAACTAAAATTTGGGCTGTTACAGAAAGGATGCTCCTTTCTTTGATTTGGCGGAGGAAGAACGAGAGAGAGAGATGCTTCGGCGGCTGGAAAAAAAATGAGAGAGAGAGATGCTTCGACGGCTGGAAAAAAAATGAGAGAGAGATGCTTCGGCGGCTGGAAAAAATGAGAGAGAGAGAGAGGGATGAGAGGACGAAGGGGAAGAGGGAGAGAAGAGGTGGGCGGCGGTTGGAGGGAAGAGGAGGAGGAGAGGTGGGTTGGTTTCGGCGCAAGGGTTTTGGGCAAAGGAAAATAGAAAAAATAAATATAAACTAGGGTTTTCCTTAACTTAATTACCCCCTTTAAATGATTAGCCAAATTAACCAACTTCTCCCTTTTTCCTGCCTATAGATATATTCTGTTATATCTTACTCATTGGTAATCTTATGACTTAGTGGTAGGAAGCCTATTCCTCTAAACCAAGGGCTCATGGTTTGAGCCCAGGCTAACGAACCATTTATTCTATTTTTTTTCTTATTTCTATTTTCCTCTAAATTGAAAGTATAAGAACTAAAATTATAAATAAAAGTATAAGAACAAAAAATTTGGGTTGTTACAATCTCTTATACCTTATAAAAGTTTCATCCTTGAAACTTAGAACAGCTCGGGATACTTTTGCTTCATGTCATCCTCACATTCCCAGGTTGCTTCTTCAAACCTTTGATTTTTCCATAAGACTTTTACTAACGACACTTCTTTATTTCTTAGTTTCCTAACTGCTCGATCTATTATCTAAATAGGTAGACTTTCATAACTTAGATCTGTCTAAATCTGAACCGTTTGTGGCTCAATCACTTGGTTGGTATCTGGGACGTGCTTCTTAAGCATTGAAACATGAAATACATTATGGATAGCTGACATCTCCTGTGGTAGCTCTAGCTCATAAGCTACTTTACCAACTCTCTTGGTGATCAGGTAAGGGCCTACATATCTGGGACTTAACTTGCCTTTCTTCCCAAACCTCATTACCCCTTTCATAGAAGCTACCTTAATGAACATCGAATCCCCGACTTGGAACTCTAGGGGTCTACGTCGGACATTGGCGTAACTCTTTTGCCGACTCTAGGTAGTCTCTATCCTTTAGCGTATGTTCTTTATAGCTTTAGTGGCATCATCTATAAAATCAGTCTTGAGTCCCATTTCTTTCTTCTCGCCACCCTCATACCAACAGATAGATGATCTGCATCTCCTTTCATACAAGGCTTCATAAGGTGCCATTCTAATTGTGGTTTGATAACTATTATTATAGACAAACTCTGCCAAACACGAATATTTGCACCAGCTTCCTTTAAAATCTAAGGCACAAGCTCTTAGCATATCCTCCAAAATCTGATTCACCCTTTCTGTTTGCCCATCTGTCTGAGGATGAAATGCAGTGCTGAATAGTAGCTTAGTGTCGAGGGCTTTCTGAACACACTCCCAGAAGTGTGAAGTGAAGCGACTGTCTCTATCAGAGATAATGGTCTTAGATACTCCATGCAGTCTAATCACTTCCTTGACATATAACTGGGCTAACTATTCCATGGAGTATGATATTCTGATAGACATGAAGTGAGCAGACTTTGTCAATCTATCGACAACTACCCAAATAGAATCGTAGCCATTGGTTATTTTGGGCAGTCCTACTATGAAATCCATGGTTATTTCCTCCCACTTCAATTCTGGAATCTGAATAGGCTGTAGAACTCCTCCTGGTCTCTGGTATTCTGCTTTCACTCTCTGACATGTCAGACAAGTGCTAACATACTTAGTAACGTCCCTCTTCATACCAAGCCACCAGAATTTCCCTTTCATATCTTGATACATCTTGGTGGATCCAGGATGCATCGAATATGGGGTCCCATGAGCTTCTTCTAGGATCTTCTTTCTTAAGTTTGGTCCTTGGGGATACATAGGCATTCACCTAAATATAATACCTCACTATCAGAGACACGGAATCCTTCATCCTTTCCTTCTTGGATCTCTTGCTTGATCCTTTAGATGCTAGGATCTTTATCCTGTCTTGCTAATATATCCCCAAATAGTGTAGGTATTATGGTCAAGGTGGAGAGCTGTCCAGAAATGATCTCAACCCCAAAATTCATTATCTCTTTCTCTAGTGGTTGGGATAGTGTTACTAGGGACATCAAAGTGGCGCATGATTTTCTACTCAGCGCGTCTGCTACTTTGTTTGCCTTTCCAGGATGGTAGTGGATTTCACAGTCATAGTCCTTTACTAGCTCAAGTCATCTGCGCTGTCACATATTCAGATCCTTCTGAGTGAAGAAATACTTCAGACTCTGGTGATCTGTGTAAATCTTGCATTGGACTCCATATAGATAATGTCTCCAAACTTTCATAGCAAAGACCACTGCTGCTAACTCAAGGTCATGAGTGGGGTAATTCTTTTCGTAGTCCTTGATTTGCCTAGATGCATAAGCAATGACTTTACCCTTCTGCATAAGTACTGCTCCGAGTCCCATCTTAGACGCATCACTATACATGTCAAATCCCTCATTACTTTATGGAAGGGTAAGCACTGGAGCACTTGTGAGTCTCCTCTTTAATTCAAGGAAGCTCTTTTCACAATCTTCGGTCCATTCGAACTTCTTGTTCTTTCTGGTAAGAACCGTCAACGGTGAAGCTATCCTTGAGAAGTTTTCCACAAACTTCCGGTAGTACCCTACTAATCCGAGGAAACTTCTGACTTCACTGGCATTCTTTGGTTAACCCCAATTACTGACCGCTTCTATCTTTGTCGGATCTACCATAACTCCATCTTTTGAAATAACATGACCCAGGAATGACATTCGATCAAGCCAAAACTCACACTTGGAGAACTTTGCATATAACTGTCTTTGCTGAAGGGTCTGCAAGACTGTCTTCAAGTGTTCGGCATGTTCCTCCTGGGTTCTCAAGTAGATAAGGATGTCGTCAATAAAGACGACCACAAACTTGTCAAGGAACTCCTTAAATACCCGATTCATCAAGTCCATAAACATAGCGGGTATATTTGTCACTCCGAAGGGAATGACTACGAACTCATAGTGTCCATACCTCGTTCGGAAGACTATTTTCAATATATCATCTCTTTAACTCTTACTTGATGATAATCGGACCGCAAGTCAATATTGGAGAAGACTGTGGCTCCCCTCAATTGATCAAATAAATCCTCTATCCTTGGCAGAGGATACCTGTTCTTGATCGTCACTTGATTCAAGGCTCAATAGTCTATGCACATCCTCATAAACCCATCTTTCTTTTTCACGAACAACACCGGAGCTCCCCACGGGGAATGACTAGGGCGGATGAATCCCTTGTCTAGGAACTCCCGTAATTGTTCCCGAAGCTCTTTCAATTCAGTTGGAGTCATACGATAGGGTGCTTTTGAGATTGGGTGGGTACTAAAAATAAGCTCGATCTCAAACTCAACTTCCCTTCTAGGTGCTAGTCCTGGTAGCTCGTCAGAAAATACTCCCGGGTAGTCACATACAATTGGGATGTCTTCTAGCTTTTGGCTTCTTTATTATTTAGTATCAACTATATGTGCTAAATACCCAGTGCATCCACTAACTAACATCTTCTGAGCTTCCATGGCAGACAAGAACTTCTTAGTCTTCTTCCTTGGTTCTCCAATAAACTCAAAGCTAGCCTCGGTCTCGGGTTGGAATACTACTCTTCGCTTACGACACACAATGGAAGCACCGTACTTGCTCAGAAAGTCCATTCCAAAGATGACATTATAGTCATGCATGTCCAGCAAGACCAGATCACTATAAAGCTCTCTGTATGAAATTCTGACCGGCACAGCATGCAACCAGTGTGTAGATGTCATTATTTCACCCGAAGGTAGGGTCATTAAAAACTGAATATCTAAGATATCCGGAGTTATATCTATCTTCTTAGCAAATGCCATAGACATGAAAGAATGAGTTTCCCCAATATCAAACAGTACGGTAGCATGCTGACTAAGGATAGGTATCTGACCTGTGACTACCATAGAAGCATTTGCTACCTCTTCCTTGATGAGGGAGAAGATCCGGGCATTAGGTGTAACTGATGGGGCCTCCAATCTTCCTTGGATGATGTAAGGACCCTCCAGTGCTCCCTGCATCTGATGTAGCTGAGCTGGTCTACCTCTGTACTGAGTAGACTATGGCGGAGGTAGATTGGCCTTGGTGGGGCACTGTTTGGCGAAGTGTCCCTCAACACCACATATATAACACTCGCTCACGCCCTGGCGGCAAACTCCTGGATGCTTCCTCCCACACTTAGAACATGTAGGATATGTAGGCTGCTTAGTAGCTGAACCTCCATTTGCATTATTCCATTGTTTCCTCTTGCCATTGTTGTTTCTCTTCCAGTTTGAATTACCACTCTGAGATTTCTGACCTCCTAAACTTCCCTGGTTTTTGCTTTCTGTCGAGGCTAGCTTCGGGTGCTTGATACTATTCATGTAATGCTCCATGATTAGAGCACTATTGACTAGCTCTTCAGTGGTATGTGGTCTATTAATTCCACCAGCTACATTCAGAGCTATCTCCGGTCTCAACATCTTTAGCATCAACCTAACTCTTTCCTTCTCAGTACTGACCAATTCCGGACATAGGCGAGCCAACCTATTGAACTTCTTTACTGCTTCATCTATTGATAAATCCCCTTGTCGGAACTCCATGAACTCATCATAATGCTTGTTGGCGACTCGTATATGGAAGAACTCCGTCTCAAAGTCCGTCCATGACATTTGGTTCACCACCCTCTTGGACTTTACTCGCTCCCACCACATTCTAGCATCTCCGGTCAAACAGAATGAGGCGCACTTAACTTTTTTATTCTCAGGCTAGTCCAGCAGTTCCACTATGCTCTCTACTGTCTTGAACCATGCCTGACCATCCCATGGTTCACTGGCACCGGCAAAACTCTCTGGCTTCAGCTTTTGCCATTGAATCAGATAGGCCTCTTGTCTCACCCCTCCCACTGGAGCTGTTGGTGGGTCTGGTGGGGCAGAAGATGCAGTTGGAATGACATTTTGAGTCCCTGGCTGAGTAATAGGATTTTCTCGCTGATTCATCATCAAGGTATTGATGACCTGCTACTGCTCTGCCACTTGCTGTTGGAGCTGAGTGACTATCTGCATCCAGGCAGGTGGTGGTACTTCTTCATTCATTTCTTGTCCTCCACGGGGTCTTTCTCGAGGCATTTCTTGCTCTTCATAAGATGATAAAGTGAAACCACTATCAGGCTATTATCACTATTTTTTCCTTTTTTTTTCATCTTCACATACATATCTAGGTATGCTCTATTACTTACTGTCTATCTTCATATATATATATATATATATATGCAAGCATGTTTAACTCAAAGAGAACATTCTAGGTGAGCATGTTTAACTTAAAAGAAGCATTCCTTACTACTCATAAAGTAAATAAAGCAGATAAATACTTGCTTACTTGGAGGAGGCAGGATTGATGCTCGATGTGTGTGTGACGGTACCATCTTGTAACACCCCTTAGTCTTTCCACTCTCTACTAGGGGAGATGTCACTACTTTACTGTCTTATTCTTAAATTCTTCCTTACCTTACTCTGACACTATACTTTAATCATCATCCCGTACTACCATCATTCCAAAATTCATGCAATATACTAATGCAATATGCTAACAACTAAAATGATCATAAGGACCTTGACATCACTTAAATAATAACCAATTCAAGATCTTCACATAACATGCAAGTATTAAGACTAACCTAACATGACTCTAGCATTCTTTGGTCTCAACCATAAGCAATCTAGTTAAACTTCAACAATATCAAAAAACAACTAGAAACTTAAAATCTAGTTTAGACATCTGCACTTAGTATCTTTTATTTCCACTATTCCGTCGCCACACACTCCAAGCACTTCATCCACTATGCCACATTACTGAAGCTTTTCTTTACCTTAATCTGCAGTATAAGGAAATGCAAACTGTAAGCAATAACGCTTAGTAAGTACTTTCTATGCTCACAAAAATATGCAACGTATGAAATCATGCAACTAGTTCTCTTACCCTTGATACATTGATACACATATAAGTATAACTTGAAATCATAACTCTGAATACATGTCTCTTGTATAAACTATGCTCTTAAGTATTTTAAAACTTGTAAACCGTGTATCTGAACTGGAATAATTAACTTGGAAAACTTTTACTTGTACTTATACTGATACTTCAAATTAATAATCATCCTGAATATGGGCCCAGCATAGTACCAATGCGCGCTTTCCTAATAGGCCGGGGTGGCCAACCACCGAACCTACTAGGGTAATCAAATCGAGGGCCTTGCAAATCGATGCCCGGTACATGCCTTTTCAAAAGTAAAATACTTCCTTTATACTTATATTCTTATACATACTAAAAAGAAATGCTCTTAATCCCTTAAACCACGAATGGGGAGCACCCTAAAGATCATTATGCTCTTGACCCCCAAAACTGAAATGGGGAGCATACTGAAGATCGTTGTGCTCTTAATCCCCAATTCGAACAGGGAGCATCTTTAAATTTTCTTTATAAAGGAAATATATTTACATCTTACTCTACATCATGCATATAATTGTAAGCTACAACTCATCTACAACATGCATGATCATAAATCACATTCTTATCATGGATCTAAACATGATACTGAATCAAATATGACATAACGGGTAAAATCATGTAACTAAAAACACCATGCATAATTAGTTCATATACATGCGTATAAACTACTCAACCATGTAACTGAAAATAACATGCACATAAAAATATATCAATGACATACAATAACTACGTATACTACAGGTGAGAAATACTTACTTCCTATGCTTTTTCACCAATTTATACCGTTAGATTTCATAAAGAGAAGACCTTCTACGTCTTCCTTTGCTTCAGCGTGATCTTCTACCAAGTCCTTGAGGAGATCCCTCTTGAATTATCCCACGGTGGAGAAAAGTAATTGGAGATGGAGGTGGCTTGCACTGTGGAGGAAAAATCAAGGGGAGAATTGATCACATTCTGGAAAAAATATTTCTTGAAGAAAACTCAACGAAAGGTTGCTCCTTTCTTTGATTCGGCGGAGGAAGAATGAGAGAGAGAGATGCTTCGGTGGTTGGAAAAAAAATGAGAGAGAGAGAGAGATGCTTCGGCGGCTGGAAAAAATATGAGAGAGAGAGAGAGAGGGATGAGAGGATGAAGGGGAAGAGGAAGAGAAGAGGTGGGCGGTGGTTGGAGGGAAGAGGAGGAGGAGAGGTGGGTTGGTTTCGGCGCAAGGGTTTTGGGCAAAGGAAAATAGAAAAAATAAATATAAACTAGGGTTTTCCTTAACTTAATTACCCCCTTTAAATGATTAGCCAAATTAACCAACTTCTCCCTTTTTCCTGCCTATAGATATATTCTGTTATATCCTACTCATTGATAATCTTATGACTTAGTGGTAGGAAGCCTATTCCTTCAAACCAAGGGTTCATGGTTCGAGCCCCGGCTAACGAACCATTTATTCGAATTTTTTTTTCTTATTTCTATTTTCCTCTAAATAGAAAGTATAAGAACTAAAATTATAAATAAAAGTATAAGAACCAAAAATTTGGGTTGTTACATTGCTAGGGCCAGCGGCAAAGAAAACCCCAACAACCCTTGTTGGCGGCAAGAAGAGGAAGGAGAAGGAGTAGGCGGCAAAGAGGAAGAGGAGGGGATTAAGCACAACCAATTATTAGGTTTTAACCTTTATAACTCTTTATATAGGCTCTAAACCTAATGAGTTATGGGTTAGTTGATCAAATCCATAAGTGCATAACCATTAAGGCTTTATCTCATCCATTAAATCATAATTGGGTCCTTAACCAAAAGAAGACCTATTTAATTAAATCAAACGAGTTTGATTTATAATTAAACCTCTTAAGGCCCAACCCGTCTTCATAAAACGTGCTCCTTTAACATTTTCGACTTGACAAATATTTTCATATTTGTCATGTATTTGGTCCAACCAAACCCGATCTCTCTTGATCTTGAGAATCCAATTCTCAAACTCATCTTTAAGTCTCTTCGAATGATTCATTATGCGTGTGACCTTATAGGTTCTCGATTTATGTTGGTCGTCCATAATTTACCATTAATTATGGAATGATCATGTGTGGCACCTAGTAGTACATCATGATCCCCAATTAATCGAAAAATCAACGGTTGATTTTGGAACCATTTTTGAACCCTTCAGCAGCTACAATGAATTGTGCCTTGTTCCTTTCACTCGTCTTATACCCACTTGGTTCAGAACATGGTCTATTGTGTCAGTTCCCACTAGGTTGACTACGTCACACCTAGCCCAAGTAATACTTCCTCGTCTAGCGAATTCTAATTACTTCGACATGTATCCAAGAGTACCATACTCTTCACATGCAATGCTTTGGCCAAAGACTTTGAGTAACAATTCGACGAGTGGTCATAGGGTATACATCTACTCGCAAGGAATGATGAATCCTTTGTTGGCTATTCAATCACCTTCAACTTATACCCAATCATCCCTTACCCACACCTCCGTAGAGATGTATCGACTAAGATGTCAAAGTATAAGTCTCCATGACCAAGATGACTTGAATACCTCAAGTCGAAGGAAACTTGCACTCGAGATGCAATAAGAGCTTCACTGACATATCTTATATGTAGAGAACCATGTGAAGCCTTATAGCAGGTCACTCCAATGAACTAGTTATCCATGACTAGCATCCACGTTTATCTCTCGACATCACAATGTCTCCAACCAGTGAGAAGCAGCTGCTTGGATAAACCAAGGAGTATAACCCATGCTAGTCTCACAGAATCGATAATGTCCAAACTCATCAATTCATCAACTAGGGATTATTTCAATATTTCATAATTACACATGTAGAGATACTCACTAGTTGTGATCCAATCACAAATTTTCTCATGCTATGAATCGTATTGCGGACATTCAGTAAATGAGTTTAAGATCCAATCAAACAAATATGAAATGTGCACTCAAATAGTGAATCTTTATTTATCAAATAAACAGTCATAAGGTGATTTCCTTAGGACACCTCTCAAACATAACACTATTTTCCCTATTTTACAACAAACACACATAACAATATAAACTAATTCACATATCAAACTTCAATACCAAATCAATATATACATAACAAACATAAACATAACATACAATACATAGATATCGTATGTGATAAGTCAAGTAACATTTAAATACAACAAATAAATTCAAACGTAACCACCATCATCATTGAAAAATACATCATCATTGTCATTATTACAAGGATCAGGAGGAGGACCAGATCGAGAAGGAGGAAGTTGACTTGAACTAGATGTTAATTAAAGACACTGCATAATTAACATCTGTTGCCTCCAAAATTCGTTCATATGTTCATTTACTTCCTACTCTTTTTTGTCTCGATTCATTTTCCTTTTGCGCTAGTAATGCCCTCAAATGAGTAACCTCTTTGGTCAATTGATTTATTTCTACTCTTACTGTCAGGGAGGATGAAGAAGAAGCACCAGGGGCTTTATAGGTTCGGCTCAAAGAACTGAGTCCAATTATTCTTTCACTTTTCGCCCCTCCAGTTGTTTCGAGCCATAAATTCATATTGTTAACATAAGGCTCAGATTCGACTGCATCATCACTTGCACTCAAATTTCTCTGTGCAAGTTCATCGTATTTCTCCTATTTTGAAAGAAAAAAAGTTAAATACTAATATAAGAATTTAAATTTTTTAAATTATAAACCTTCATTGTTCTAGCCCTCTCCCCACTCCATGTCTTATCTTTCTTTTGGAATATACAGGTGAAAGTGTCTATGAATAATGGCTCAGTCCCCGTCTCCTGAGCCTAAACAAACATCGTTATAATTTATAAATTAGTTAGTATTAGATTACAAAATTAGGATTTGAAAAAACTCACCGATCGATGTCTATGCTCGTCGATATTAATTGTGCCTCCTGCATACGTGGCAACCATAGTGCCGGAATTACAATGTTCATTTTTCTTATTCTGCTCACTCCTCCGTTTGTTATCCTCAGATCCCCAATATGCAACAATTGTATTCCAATTATCCTCGGTTATACAGTGTGCTTTTTATTTCTGGTTTTCGCATGACTGAGTATGTTTCTGATATGGTCGCCACACTTTTTCTTGGAAATCCTCCTAATCTCTAGTGTTTCACTCTCCTCCTAAGTAAATAACCGCTGTAGTAGAGAAAAATTGAATTGATTATATTAATTGCAATTTTATATAAAAAATGATTTAAATAACTTACCTTGAACTCATTCCACCATAAACTTTTTATTTCTTCCAACATGCTCGTATAAGTCATAGAAGCTCCGCCCCAATGGTTATTCACTATTTTATTCACCTCATGAATAACATGTACAGAATTTGTAAATCTAACATAAAATAAAAAAATCATGTTAGATACTTATAAAAATACATTTTATATTAAAAACATAGATAATTTAAAACTTGAATACTTACAAATCTCTGCGCAGAGATATAAACTCTCACGTATCTTCCCTCTCAACGAGTGATTGTTGTACTGGGGAAGATACATTAGCAGGTATCTGTTGAGAACTAGAAGATCCTGCAACTGGAGAGGAAGTGGAGGGCACATTTCCTACAAGAGCATCAGACTATGCAGGGGCTGAAGCAGAGGAAGACTATAATCTTCCATTGCTACTCTATCTATGGCCGCCATGTCGAAACTAACAATCATAATTATTAGAAGAATATGACAGTAAAAAAAGAAGAATTACATTTGCATATCAAATTTATAATATGAACAATATGAAAAAATTATCATATTCATAGCAACTAGATAACCTACAAAAAAAAAGATAGTTTATTAATATATCAAATATATGAAATTTAGAATTAGACAGTAAATTGAAACATAATTGGTACTGAATAAAAGTTACCCATAATTACAAATTGAAGTCCGCATTGTGATTTTCATCCTGATCATATGTCTATTCGATATCATCATCGTCATCGTCATCCTCATCATCATCGTCATCGTCATCGTCATCGTCATCCTCTAAATTAAATTTTTCATCTTCATCCTCATTCATTTCACTTACATCAATGACTATTACTACGCCGCTGGAATCTCATAACATTGAAATATTATATTCTTCGATATGAAATGTATTGACAACTTCATCTTGTTGATATGTTATGTCTTCGCAATGCTCCTCAATTTTTTTATGTGCTTTTGTTTTACAAACAGCCCACCAATCACTTTTGTCTCGTCTCAGACTAGGATATGAAGCATAAAATACTTGAATCACTTGTTGTGCTAACACAAATGGTTCATACCTCTTGTATAATTTTTTATAATTTATTTCAACCAAATTTAACTGTGGATGCACCCTCATGCTTTTGATAGGGTCAAACCAATGACACATAAATAAAATAACTCATAAATCTGAGCATGGGTACGCTACCTCTAAAATTTCATCTAGCAAGCCATAAAAATCATTCCTTACACCTCCATCATTAGATGACTGAACACAAACTTTACTATTCATTGTAGCTTTACCAGTTCCATATTCTTAAGTATGAAAATTATATCTGTTTATGAAATATGTCGGCCAAGTTTTCACTACTGAGTTTGGACCCCATGACAGATACTTTACTAGTTCTTTCTCAATGTGAGCGTGATTATCAAGAACCTAAAGTCAAATAAGTATGTGTTAAAGTCAAGATTTATCAAATTTATTATCATAGACTACTTACATATTTTTTGAACCATGGTGCAAATTCTTCATCACAGAAACGATCAAACTCATGCTCCGGAAGCTCAGAATATAGGGTTTAGAAAATCCTACCATAAAATTAAATATAACATGAACAATAATTTACGATATATGAAATATATAATATAACATGTATATACTCACTCAAAATACGACGTTACTTCTGGACAGTTCAGTAAAATATATATGTGGGCTACTCGCCACTCTTGACTAGTTAAGTATCTACTTGTACAAGATCCACTCAGTCGACCAAGGTGGTTAAAAATTGAGAATAACTTTAAATTGGGATCAACAGGACCCTCATCATTTCTTCCTGCTCTCCGACTTTTGCATTGAACGTGAGGTTCAAAATAATATGATGCAAAAGTTGTAACTTCCTTCACAATATATGCATTAACAATAGAAGTCTCAACATGAGCCTTATTTTTCACTTTTTTTTTCAAGTGATAGAGGAATCTAATAGTAATAAAAAAAAATGTATTAGAAATTAATTTATACTAAAATTGATCAAATTCACTAACAATGATAAAAAAAATTAAAGAAACAGTTCACCTTTCAAACGGATACATCCATCGAAATTGAACATGACCTCCAACTTTAGCCTCATATGGCAAGTGAACCAAAAGATGTTCCATGGAATCAAAAAATACCGGTGGAAATATTCTTTCTAAGTTACATAAAATGATTGGAATATCTCTCTCTAATGTCTCCATGTGTGAATGACTCAATACTGTCGAGCAAATATCATGAAGGAAAATGCTTAATTCTGTAATTGTACCCCATACAAAATTTGGTAACAGTTCCTTAAAAGCAATAGAAATTAGTCTTTTTATGAATATATGATAGTCATGACTTTTCAAACCAATCAATTTGCATTCCTTCAAATCGACACATCTGCCAAGATTAGAGACATAACCATCAGGAAATTTCAATGATTTCAACCATTCACAAACAATCTGTCTCTGATCCTTATTTAATGTATAAACTGCTTTTGGTTATGGTCCCCTACTATTTTCATCAACATCAAAGATGGGTCATTTATAGATGAGACGCATATCTTTTCTTGCATTCAGATTGTCTTTTGTTTTTCCAGTAATATCCATCACCGTATTTATCAGATTATCAAAAACATTCTTCTCAATATGCATTACATCAAGATTGTGATGAATCAAATTACTTTGCCAATATGGTAAATTTCAAAATATACTCCGTTTGATCCATTTATGAGTAATTCCATAGTTATATGTTGTAACATTTAGTTCTTCAATAATAGATGGAAAGTTAAGCACTCTATGTCATAAGAATTGACCGGTGAATCTCAATGGTGGAGGTGTTCTTTCAATTCTATTCTTAGTGAATTCTTCTTTATTTCTTCTAAATTTATGATTTGGCGGTAAAAATTGTCTATGATAATCAAAATAACTCGGTTTCTTTCCATGTTTCAATATGAATGACTTTGATCTCTCCATTCATATTGGACATCCTAAAATCCCCGCGGTACTCAATCTCGATAACATACCATAAGTAGGAAAATCATTTATGGTCCAAAAAAGTGCAACTCTCATTGTGAACATCTGATTAGTATGGACATCATATGTAGAAACACCCTCGTCCCATAGTTGTTTCAGCTCAGCAATCAGTGGTTGCATGTAAACATCTTTTAACTTCTTGGGATTATGATTGTATGACACAATCAATGTTAAAAACATATATGACATTTTCATACACATACCGGGTGGAAGATTATACGGAGTTACGATAATTGGCCAGCAAGAATAAGTTTTTCCTAATTTTCCAAATGGAGCAAATCCATCAGCACATAGACCCAACCTGATGTTTCGAGTCTCATTCGCAAACTCAGGATATGTTCTATCAAAATTTTTCCACGCCTCTGCATCTGATGGATGACACATTAGCCCCTCCTTTGTTTCATGATTTGCATGCCAAGTCATGTATTCAGTAGTGACCTTTGATGCATAAAGCCTTTGCAATCTAGGAGTTAAAGGCAAATAGAACATTTGTCTGAATGATTTACATCGCTTATTACGATTCGATCTCGTGGTACTCTTGTACCTACATTGATTACAGAATTTACAAGTCTTTAAATCTGTATTATGTCCCCAATATAGCATATAACCATCTCTGCAAACATCAATTCTTTGTACCAGAAGACCTAAATCTTTCATAAGTTTTTTCATACTGTAATAATCGTTAAACATTATGTGATCAAGCGACAATACTTCTCCAATAACTTGAACAAAATTATTAAAATAATCTTTGGACACATTATGCTCAGCTTTAACATTCAACAATCTTGTGGTGAGAGATAATTTAGTGTGACTATCACAACCAAACCATACGAGTTCATCTATAGCTCTCATCACTTCTTGAAATTTGAGATATGATTCATTGTATACATTTTCATGAACACTAATTACTTCTACCTCCTCCAACGGCGATGAATAACTAGTATACATGTGTTTAAATATTTGAGGATAACTAGAACTTGCAGCTTTTGATTCGGTATTCAAATTATGACCAACTGCATCAACTATCATCCTCTGATATGGATTGAATTGATCATAATATCTTTGATCTCCACTAACTATCCTTTGTATGTTTTGTCCAACCTCTTCATCGGATATGAACGGTTCACCTTGACATATTCAATTATAATAATTTGGAGTAAAACCAAATCTACAAAGATGTTCTCGAACTTTATCACATTGGAAAAATTTGTCATTATGACATTTTTTGAATGGACACCTTAATTTATTTCTATCCATAAACTCAACATTGCTACTAGCAAAATTCAAAAATTGTTCCAACTCAATAATAAATTCATCGATTAAACCACGACATTCTGATAAATTCTTTTTATACATCCAACTTCTTTCTCTCTCCATTTGTCCTGTTTCCAAATTTATATCAAGGATTAATTCTATTTTTTCCATATTCCATCTATATTAATCTAACAATAAATTTATACTCAAAATAAATTTAAGTATAACATATCGTGTGCTTACTGTGCTTTTGTATGATATTGAATTGTAAACTATAACATATCGAACAAATATTATATATTTACAGTAAAAAAATTACTTAAAACCAAACATTAATTATATATATTATAAAATGATAATGCTATAAATTTTTTGAATATACAATATACCTGCCTTGGTGGAAGCAACGGATGAGCTCACAACTAGCTGAAGACTTCACGAACACACGGATCACTTGAAGGACGAAGTATGACAAATCTATGAAAAATAAAATATTAGTTTTGTATTTATATTACACATTATTGATTTAATTTAAATAACATATTGACTCAACTATGGGCGAGTTCATGATGCGGAGGGGCAGGGTCGCTATAACAGTTGTGCGCGATCCAAGGGCGACGATAAACCACCCAACTGGGTCATGCGGAGCCTAGAACCAACGCTCCAGCTGGGAAGACGATGGACCACCCAGGTGCATGATCCAGGGGCAGCGATGACCCCCCCTGTCGCGTTGTCTTGCCCCTACGACGTGTGCCTGTGGCAGCTGCTCGCGACAGCTGCTGCGAGGTCGTGGCACCTGCGGCACCTCGTGGCACTTGCCACGAGGCCGTGACACTTGCCGCTAGGCCACGACACCTGCCGCGAGGCTGCGGTAGCTATTGCGAGAGATCCTGCGATAGCTGCCGCGAGGTCGCGTGGTAGCTGTCGTGAGGTCGTGCGACAGCTGCCATGAGCTCGCTGTAGCGACGCTGCTGCTCCGGCAGTGGAAGAGGGGAAGAGAGGAGGCGTACCGATCGAGCAGTGGGGATGACCACGTGAGGAGGGAGGAAAGGAGAAGGGGATGATAATTAGGGAAAATCGGCGACAGTTTCTAATTCGTTGCAATATTCGTCACCGATTTGGTGATGAATACAATATTCGTCGCCAATTAAAAATACCAATGAAAAAAATTTTGTCGCTAAATTTATCGCAAATTTTGCAAAGAATTATTAAATCGTTGCAAATGTTATGATGAATTTATATTTCATCGCAAAATTCTACAACAAAATTTATTTTTCGTCACAAAATTGGTGACGAAAATTAAATTCGTCGCCAAATTAGCGATGTATATTAAATTCATCGCAAATTTCTTAATTCCCGCTATTGTTTTTTTGCCAAATAATTAAAAATGTCTGATGAAAATCTTTCATTGCCAAATTTGTCAAAAAATTTGCAATGAATTATAAATTCGTTGCAAAATTTTGCGATGAATTCATAATTCATTGTAAATTTACAACAAAAATTTAATTCGTTGCAAAATTCTGCGATGAATTCATAATTCGTTGCAAATTCTGTGACGAATTTATATTTTGTTGTAAAATTTTGCAACTAATTTGATTTTTCGTTGCAAATTTGCGATGAAAAATCAATTTCGTTGCAAAACTGCGATGATATTTGCGACAAAATATAATTTATTACAAATGTAAATAAGTTTGCAACAAAAAAATTTTTGTTGGAAATTTCGTTACTAATTTGCGATGAAATTTACAATTCGTCGCAAACTTTGTTGCAAATTTGTAACAAATTATTTTCGTTGCCAAATTTCGTCGCTATTTTGATGTATTTTTGTAGTGCCTTTAATACAAGCTTACAAGAGTTACAACAGAACTTACAGCAGAAATTTTTTGAGAAGGGCAAGATTACAGTGTGCAGTTAATAGCTAGGGCTTCTTCTCTCCACTCCCTTGATTGCCTTTGAGGATGATTGGAGCTTGGAGGTTGAAGGCAAAACATAGGAGAATCGCTTCAGAGAGTTTTGTGAAAAGTAGTGTAGGCATTTTTCAAAATGATCCAGAGAAAACCATTATAATGGACATGATTAGGGCTTTTTCCGCTCGCACAGTCGAGTTGCCTCAACTGGTGTTTGATTACCGTTGCTAACGGTAAGTTTTCCTTCTCAATTTTGACTTATTTCTCGTTGTAACATCGGTCCAGTCAAGGTGATAGTTCATCGCCTCGACTGATAACGTCAATCAGCCTCACAGTCGAGCTCACCTCACTTCTGGTCAACTGAACAGAACATCAGTCGAGGTGCTGCCTTGATTGCTATGGATTTATGCTCAAGTTATGCTACCCCAATCAAGGTGGCAGTCGACTTTGCCTTGCTTCTGTTCAATTGAACAAAGCAACAATCGAGGTGTCGCATCGACTGCGATGGATTTCTGCTCAAGTCACGCCACCACAGTCAAGGTGACAGTCGACTTTGCCTTGCTTCTGTTGAATTGAACGAAGCAACAGTCGAGGTGCCGCCTCGATTGACATTGCTTCCTCAGTGATGTGAGCAAAACATATAGGGTTTTAGGAATAGTTTTCGCTCACATCTCACTAACTTTTATACTTGTTTCATGCATATCATACTTTGTTTTGCATGCATTTCCTATTTTCTAGTTCGGAGATCTGCTCTTTGTGCTTTTATGTGTAGGACAATATTTTACGGAATAAACGACACACTTTTGGAGCAAAAGGAAGGCATTCAACAAGCGGAACGAAGGGAGGCACGACCCGGCCATGTGTATTCACATGGTCGTGCCCCATCAGCCCAGCGCCACACATGGCCTGGCCGTGTGGCGCTGGCATTTTTCGGCATGATACAGCGCCGACCTCAAGTCTATATAAGGAAGGCCACTCCCAAACCCTAGGGGAGAGGCACGACGGCCGGGACGGCATACCGACGACCTAAAAAGCTTCGGAAACTCGCAACGGGGAGGAAGAAGACAGCTAGAGGATCATATCCTGCGCTTCGACGTCGAAGAGAAGAACCAAGAGTACTACAATTTACTTTCTATTCATCTCCTGCATTGTAACGATCTATTCTAATATGAATTGTGTTCGTTCTTTTCCGTTTATGGAGTAGAGCCTTTGATTCTAGGATTGGGGAGTAACTTGTATAAGTAGAACATGCTAGATCGAATGTAAATTCTATTTTAGGATTTCAATTCACAGTTTGTGTTTGTTTGATTCGATGAAAATTGTGTTTTAGTTTTCTATCTATTGTGCATAGTCGATACAAGGGTTGACAACCCTTGTATCAAAGATCTAGGGGAATTAAAGAGGAACCAAGGGGTTATCCTCATCTCCGGTAACCATAGGTAGAAGGGTACAATGAAGAAGGGAACGGGACACGTTTCGGCTCCTCGTAGGGATTGATTTGGCATCCTCGTACCGTCTATCCTATCTTAATGAAAGGATTGGCCTGGTTAAGGATAAGTAGTTTCCGATAGACGTGAAAGCTCATCAGGAAAGGGTATGATGTCCCTTCCACAAGACCCTAATTGGAGAACCAAACTACATTTAATTGATTAGCAAGTTCCATGTGGCACAAATGAAACCAAAGTCCTAGGATCTCCTTTTGAACCTCAAACCAACCTTTCCTTCCTCCGTGTGACACCGTATTAGAGTTAGGACCGCCGACAGTCCTCGTAATCACAACCCTTAGAACTAAACTCCGAACAACAATGTCTACCGAACAATTGGTATTCGAATCTCAGTCTCTGTGAGATCAATAATCTATTTATTACTTAATGACATTCGTGCACTTGCGGGCGTTGAGCGCGAGCATGTGCTTCAAGTCCTCAATGGTTCCCGTCGTGAGATTTGAGGTCACATTTGCGTGCATCAAGTTTTTGGTGCCATTGTCGGGGATTGATTGATTCGATATCGAATCAATCAGTGGATAGTTGGATCGGACTTAGGTTAGATTATATTTACTGTTGGTGATCGTTTGGAAGCTAGAGGGGGGGTGAATAGCACTTTTTGTTTCTACAAGAGTAATTAGCGGAAGCAAACACAAATAATATATGTAAAAACAAAAAAGCAATGCTAACAAGGCCTTTACGTGGTTCGGAGATAACGCTCCTACTCCACGGTGATCCTTAAGGTGGATCAACCCAAGCAATTCCACTAAGAAGCTTTCTCTTTACAAAGACCTCCTCTTCTTACAAAGGATGACAATGAAGATTTGAGAGGAGGAGGGAGATTAATACACTTAGAAAGCTTGGAAAACTTGTGGGAGCTTAGAAGAATGATCAGAATATAAGCATTAGCCCCTTCTTGCTCCCCTTGGGCTCTTTTTATAGGAAAGAGCCTCTTTTTCCCGTTGGAGGTCTATCAGTCGACTGATGACTTACATCGATCACCGCCAATTCTAACGGCTTACGAGCAATCGGATTCGCGGATTTGCGATCATCATCGCTAACGGAAGACTATCACCGATCGCCAGCGATGGCAATTCGAGCATCGCTTCGATCGGCTCACGGGCTATTCTGTTAGTGATCCGGCCGCCAATAATGGCGATCGACTACGGCTTGTATGCGCAATCGGTTCGAGTCGACTCTCACCACTTGAGGATAACCCCGATCGGCGCTAACGCCTTCCAACCTCTAATCTGCATTTAGGGCGATTCGGCCCGACACCATGTTTTGATCGTGGCACATCCCAAGTATGACTAATTCATACTTGAAAACATAACCTAAGCCTAGACTTAACCTTCTAGCTTCTCCATCAGCCTTGCGCCTCCAGGATTTCTTTGAGTCCACGACTCCATCCATGCGCTTGCCTTCAAAAGCTTCCTTCGATTTCGTCATGCTTTGGTTTTCTTCTTTGCCAAAGTACGCTTGGACTTTACGCCGCCAAGACTACATGCTTGGACTTATGCCGCCAAGACTTTCCTTTGGTCTTTCTTTTCCAAGGACTGCTTGGACTTTACGCCGCCAAGACTACATGCTTGGATTTACGCTGCCAAGACCAAGACCTTTCCTTTGACTTCTCTTTGCCAAGATCACACTTGGACTTGTCTTTTACCAAGTCTTCATACTTGGATTTTCCTGTCACTTAAACATGTTTACAATTAGATCACAAAACATTGCCTAACTTAGATGATTATCCAAACATCAAAATATATAAATGCTTGGGGCATTGTTGCACCAACAATCTCTCCCTTTTTGATGTTTGGCAATCATTTAAGTTAGGTCTTTAACACATACATATAAACATATTTCAATATGAATTCTAACTTAAATATCCCTTCTCCCCCTTTGACATACAACAAAAAGAGAAGAGTTTATCCAATAAGTGCAGGAAAGAATTGACATATCTTGAACAAAGGTATAAAATTGATATGAAGCTCCCCCTAAATCCAAGACATGTTTCATGATGTGGAAATAACATGTGAAGCAAGGCATAAGCAATAGAATAAGCAAATATGTCCTAGCCTTGCACCAACAATTATAGAAATAAGGGATGTAGCTCCCCCTAAACCAGTGCACCAAGAAAATCCGCCTTTCCATACAAGTTATCATGTATACACTGTGGAAATCATATAATGTCCAAAATTGAACCTTTTAACCGATGAAAAACCGTTTTCTATTCCAAAACAGTGTCACCGGTTCGACTGGAATAGGCATCAGTCAACTGTCGGCCTTGGCAGTCTTCATTTTTTAATTTTTTTATTTTATTTACTTTAGTTTTATATTTTCAATATCTAGATTAGGTTTAGATTAATTTCAGTATTTACATTGCATTAACCTTCAGTTTAAATTTTTTGCATTTGATTTAGTATTTAGACTAGTTTATTTTCTGGTTTTTAAGCATTAGGTACACTCCCAATTTAGTGGCTTGGTTCTTCGTATGCATAGACGCTTAGGATCGAAAAATCTATTTCTAATAGACCCAGAAATCGAAAGAACCTACCATTGCAGGAGAGCTGAGCAGAGAAGCATGAAAAACCTAGACGCATCTATGGTAAACCTAGGTAACCAGCCTCTACGAGACTATGCAGCACCTAGTGCTAGAGGATATAGGCCAAGCATATCTGGACCATCAATTTTGGCCAACAACTTTGAACTGAAACCTTCACTTATACACATGGTCCAGCAGAGCTAGTTTGGGGGTGCTGCAACTGAAGATCTGAACCGACATCTAGAGACCTTTTTGGAGATATGCTCGATGATGAAACTCAATAGAGTGCCTGTTGATGCAATCCGTCTGAGCCTATTCCCATTCTCATTGCGGGATAAGACAAAGACATGGCTCTACTCCCTTCCTTCGGGAAGCATCACCATATGGTAGCGGTGTGAGCAGCAGTTCTTAAATAAATTTTTTCCACCAAGTAAGACTGCTCACATGCACCATCTTATTACAAGCTTCCATCAGAAGGAAGGGGAGTTCTTGTTCGAAGCCTGGGATCGCTATAAGGGGCTACTCTATCAATGCCCCCATCATGGTCTAGAGAGGTGGCTGGTGATCCACATATTCTACAATGGGATCACATACGCCACTAAGGTGTCCCTCGATTCTGCTGCAGGAGTTGCTTTAATGAATAAGACTATCGAAGAAGCAGAGGAGCTGATCGAAGAGGTGGCCCAGAACCACCATCAATGAGCTTCCGAGTGTAGTCACCCAACGCCTACAGTCAATCGATATGCTGTCAACTCCGTTGACCACCTAGTGGTAAGAATGGGCGCACTTAGTAGACGGTTCGACTCTCTAAACCCTCTTTCTTCATGTGCGGTCAATACCTTTGGAGAGGGAGCAACAACATATCAAGAGAACTATTATGGAGGGTGAGGCAACTTAGAAGAGCAGATCGAGCATGTCGATGCGGTTGGGGACCAAAATCAAAGGCCCAACAATCCATATTCCAGCACCTACAACCCCGGATGGAGGAACCACCCAAATTTTTCTTATAGGAATAACTTAGGGAATTTCCAACAATCGGGAGGATATGGGCAACAACAAGGCAACGGGCAGCAACAACCACCCAAGTCTAAACTGGAACTAATGATGGAAGACTTTATTGCTACCCAAATAAAGGCCAATGCAGAATTCGAGCGCCAACATCAAAGATCATAAGAGGCACTTAGGGAGTTGAAGACCTCTATCGATGGGCTCGCAAGCCGCACTAAAATGTTGGAAACGCAAGTGGCTCAAATAGCCCAGACCGTGTCACATACCATGGATGGTTCTCCACCATTACCTGAGCAAAATCAGGTTAAGGAAGAGAGGGTATGCGGTGAGAGAGTGGGTCTGAAAAACAGATTCACCAAGGGGTGTGCAGCCATGATATCGGCATTACCAAATCAGGCTGAAATTGAAGATAAAATCTCACCCAAACTGGAGGACCCTGGTGAATTTGTTATACCCTGCATGATTTATGAGGAGAGCTTCAATAAAGCACTGTGCGATTTAGGGTCATCGATTAGTGTGATACCCTACGCATTCTACCTGGAGATGGGACTGGGTAATATACAACCGACAGACATAGGGATTTGCATGGCGGACGACACGATCAAGGAGCCCGTTGGCATGTTAGAACATGTACCTGTGGTGGTTGAGAATTTTGTTATACCCATAGATTTTATCGTACTGGACACAGGACCAAACCCCTAGAATCCCATCATTTTAGGAAGACCCTTTCTGGCGACTGCAGGAGCATGCATAGACGTGAAGGCACATAAAGTCTCCCTGAAGGTAGATGACGAGATCATTATATTCAACCAATCAGAGTGTAAGAATCCCTTCGTAGATGGGTATACCTCGTGCAGGATGACGGCCACTTCACTAGAAGATACAGATTTCGAGGCAGATGAAGGGAGGTTTACAGAGCCTCCGGAGTAGAGTTGAGATAATGGAGTGTGGTCGAGCTAAAAGACCTTAAACAAAGTGCTTCTTGGGAGGCAACCCAAGTTTAGTTTTTACTTGTTTTTGACTTTATTGCATAGTTTAGATTTTTATTTCTAGCATTTAGCATTTGTGCAAATTAAATCGGATTAGAAAGAACTTGCTAGATAAGAACAAAAACCCATTTTGAGAGGCACGGGTGGCCATGGTTTCATACGGTCGTACCCCCTTGAGGAAAAGCCCACACGGTAGAAAAATAGGGGCACACGGCTTGGCCGTGTGGATTCACATGATCGTGCCCCAACTTTCAGCGGCGCACATGGCATGGCCGTGTGGATTCACACGGTCGTTGTGCGTGAGGTATAAGGGGCGCCGCACAATGTGTTTCGCCCCAAACCCACTGTGTGCTTTAAGTTTTCTTGCCCTAGTCGTGTGAAATCACCTTCCCTACCTCCTAGGAGCCTCTCCAACCCTCAAGGAAGCCCAATAGAAGCAAGGATGAGGAGGACAAGGCACCGATCTACTACCTTGGAGCGAAGAACAAGGAGAAGGGACGCCCCATAAGCTCCGGAGGAAGGTGACACTCTTCCCTCCCTTTCATTTCGTAATAACGAGCATAGGGAAAGATTTAACATGTTTTCCTCTAGAAGAATCACCGCCACTAGGTATCTAGATGAAAATCTCTTAGAAACCCTAGGTTTGTTTAGTGATATTCAAGCCTTATTTGCAAAAATGGGGTGGGGAGAGATCATGGGGGTAACACACCCAACCTACCCTAGGATAGTTTTAGAATTTTTGAGTTCTTTAGAAGCGGAGATCTGAACGGGGAGAGAGAGCGAAGAGGGTAGGATTACCTTTAGGTTGTTTAACATTGAGCATGAATGAACATTACACCAATGGAATAACTATTTTGGCTTGCCAAGTAGGGGAGAGAGGAGAACCCCTATTGGGTTTAATGGCCGGACCTTTTGGTCCGAATTGATGGGGGAGAGTGCTTATGAACCTTCTAGGGCCAAAGCCTCACGCCTCCAAAACCCTGTCTTCCGGTACCTACACCGGGTTATGGCAAGTACAATTTTCGGGAGAGGAGAGAGTGATAGTGTAATGCGAGCAAATGAACTGCTTTGCTTGTGGGACATGCTACAAGAAAGGAGTAGCATTGATGTAGGGTCCCATTTCATTAGACACCTAGTGAAAATAGGTAAAGCAGCGAGGGGAGAAATTATTTTGGGGGGGCCTAATTATCCATATTTGCCATAGGATGGGGTATGACTACACAACATTAGATAGCATAGAGGGGAGCCCTAGGATCGACCTAGAAGTGTGTATGACAATGAAAATGATTGTGAGAGAGGGGCATTCCTTGTGCTTTGTAAGGAAAAACCTATCATCCCTTAGGCTCCCCGACCTCGATCATACCACCATCACTAACAGTGTCAATTGGCGTTTGGACCTGATAGTGGAGTCCCCACCATATGAGGGTCCCTCCACTTCGGCACCCATCTCTCCCCCTGTACATCACTCTCCCTCGAGTCCCCATGTTTATAGGAGCCCACCTAGTCC
The DNA here is from genome assembly GCA_025175895.1 of Wurfbainia villosa. Classification (NCBI taxonomy): domain Eukaryota; kingdom Viridiplantae; phylum Streptophyta; class Magnoliopsida; order Zingiberales; family Zingiberaceae; genus Wurfbainia; species Wurfbainia villosa. Next base: position 2,049,525 of record CM045987.1, on the reverse strand, counting down.
ATGCAGAGAGCATGCACCTGCACCACCATCTTTTTCTACTTTTGAGCAGGATGTAGGTACATCCATCTATGATTTCTCTGAGTTCTGATTATGCCTCGACGACATATACACCGAGCAGCAGACACAAAGGTAGCGATGGGAGGAGCAGAGCGGCTACACACAAGTGAAGTTTCAGAGATTACGGGAGCACTTCTAGCGGGCTGAGGAGTTTTATGACGAGGCTCGTATCTATTTCCAAGAAGGGGCTGCCCATCGCTAGGAGGAGGTCATGCACCGCCAGGAGGTTCGACATCACATGCGTGCCCAATAAACACAATGGGCCAGGGAGGAGGAGCACAGAACAGTCGTTGCATCCACCAGCTCTCAGATCGACCACATGTACATGTGGCATCAACGACTTAGCACCAAGTTTTCCCAGGAGCCCGACATGCCGAGGCTACCAGATTTTCCACCTCGGCCGCCATATTAGAGGTATAGCTTCATACAAGTCTGGGGGACCCCAAGTTTTGATTTATTTTGTTTCTAGCAGTAGTTTCTTTCTTGATACTTGCATTTTTAGTTTTAGTTTGCATTCATTTGTTCATGCATAGAGTGTTTAGTTTCTTTCAGCACTTAGATCTTGCTGTCTTTAAGCTACCTTAGTAGTGTTTTTAAGATCTCCTTGCAAATTGTTTCCATAGGTAGCTTAACTTTATTTATCTCATGGTATTTATTTTATATGCTCTAATGAATGTTCTAGATTTGCACTGGTTAGCTTTTATTTCTACACTTACACTTGACAAATATTCTGAAAGGAAGAATCTAGTACATACATAGTTATGATTTATCCCAGTAGTCTAGTACTTTGGAATCTATAGGTGACTCTAGGTTTAGTACTTTAGTTACTGGAAATGCTCGGATTGTGTAAGCTCATTCGGAAAAATCAAAATCCCTGTGAGCAGGAGAAGAACAAAAGTTCTTTGTAAAAAAAAAATATTATGAGGGATAAAAAAAATAGTTTTCGTAGGTGGAAATGACTATGTGCCCCTTTGAGACCGAGTTAGGTTACTGGGGAAACACCTATCAATTTCTCTCAATACCGAGCACGCCTTTGAGACTTTGTGCTAGATCTACGGAATGACCCTCGCTTTGGGCAGATAAGTGCCTAAGAGCCAGAGACCTTAGGAAAGCTATAAAATGATGACTTAACTCACTGTGGAATGAGTATCCCTTAAGAAGATTCGCTTAACACGTGCACGGGAAGCTAACTTAGTGACTTTTTAGAACATATCCATTTTGTTTTTATTGAAAATACCACTCGATAAATCTAGTTGACATGCTAAGTATGGAACAATGCTTTTTAAAATTTCATGGCACTAAGGTTTTCTTGAGGACAAGCAAAGATTTAAGTCTGGGGGAATTGATATGAGCAAAACATATAGGGTTTTAGGAGTAGTTTTCGCTCACATCTCGCTACATTTTATACTTGTTTCATGCATATCGTACTTTATTTTGCATGCATTTTCTATTTTCTAGTTCGGAGATATGCTCTTTGCGCTTTTGTGTGCAGGACAACATTTTACGGGATAAACGACACACTTTTGAAGCAAAAGGCAAGCATTCAGCAAACGGAACAAAGGGAGGCACGGCTTGGCCGTGTGTATTCACATTGTCATGCCCCATCAGCCCAGTGCCACACATAGTGGTGTGGTGCTGGCATTTTTTGGCACGACTAGGTTTCTTTTCATGGATTCGGGCAGCGCCGACCTCAAGTCTATATAAGGAAGGCCACACCCAAACCCTAGGGGGAGGCACGACGGTCGAGATGGCACACCGACGACCTAAAAAGCTTCGAAAACTCGCAACGGGGAGGAAGAAGATGGCTAGAGGATCGTATCCTGCGCTCCAACATCGAAGAGAAGAACCAAGAGTACTGCAATTTACTTTCTATTCATCTCCTGCATTGTAATGATCTATTCTAATATGAATTGTGTTCGTTCTTTTTCGTCTATGGAGTAGAGTCTTTGATTCTAGGATTATGGAGTAACTTGTGTACGTAGAACATGGTAGATCGAATGTAAATTCTGTTTTAGGATTTCTATTCGCAGTTTGTGTTTGTTTGATTCGATGAAAATTGTGTTTTGGTTTTCTATCTATTGTGCATAGTCGATACAAGGGTTATTGTATCAAAGATCTAGGGGAATTAAAGAGGAACCAAGGGGTTGTCCTCATCTCCGGTAATTGTAAGTAGAAGGGTACGATGGAGAAGTGAATGAGACACGTTCCAACTCCTCGTAGGGATTGATTTGGCATCCTCGTACCATCTATCCTATCTTAACGAAAGGGTTGTCCTAGTTAAGGATAGGTAGTTCCCAATAGATGCGAAAGCTCATCGGAAAAGGGTATGATGTCCCTTCCACAAGACCCTAATTGGAGAACTAAACTACATTTAATCGATTAGCATGTTCCATGTGGCACAAGTGAAACCGTAGTCCTAGGATCTCCTTTTGAACCTCGAACCAACCTTTCCTTCCTCCGTGTGACACTGTATTGGATCGCCAACAATCCTCGTAATCACAACCCTTAGAACTAAACTCCGAACAACAATGTCCACCGAACAATCGGTATTCGAATCTCAGTCTCTGTGGGATCGATAATCTATTTATTACTTGACGACATCCGTGCACTTGTGGGCATTGAGCGCGAGCGCGCGCTTCGTATCCTTAATAGTTCTCGTCGAGAGATTTGAGGTCGCGTTTGCGTGCATCACTCAGCAACTGCAAGGCCAGTCGAGCTGAGTCCTAAAACACTACTAACCACATCCAGTCGAGGTGTCGTCTCGATTGGGAAAGCTTTAGACCGGTCCTAAGCTTTGAGCTCAACGACTCATCCAGAGTATCAGGTACCAGTCGAGGTGCCACCTCGACTGAGAAGGTAATCAGTCGAGGTGCTACCTCGACTGCTGCCTTGAACCTTGTCCATTTTAACCCGTCTAGAGCTAAAACCATGCCTAGGAAGAAGTCTACCTTGTATGTTCTTAGGTCTTCCATGCCAAGAATTGCTTCCGGGACTTCATCCGCCAAGACTTCTCGTCCGGGTATTCACTTGCCAAGACTTCTCGTCCGAGTCTTTACTTGCCAAGACTTCTCGTCCGGGTCTTCACTTGCCAAGACTCCTCGTCCGGGACTTCATTGCCAAGACTCCTCGTCCGAGACTTCATTTGCCAAGACTCCTTGTCCGGGACTTCATTTGCCAAGATTCCTTGTCCGGGACTTCATCACCTTGCATCCGGTCCTTGACCTACAAGGAATTTTCTAGAAATATATCTCAATAAACTGCGTCAGATAACACATAATTATCACCTTGACTTAAACCCTTGTCAAACACCAAAACATCATTTGGGCCTGATTGCACCAACAATCTCTCCCTTTTTATGTTTGACAATATGGTTTAAGTTTAGGTGAAGCAATTGTAGCACAAAATAATATTCTCAGAATTTGTACAGAATTCACAGTAAAAGATATTGCACAAAAAATTTTGAGATTTACAAAACTTCATCAAATCAAGATTTGCAATAAGATTGTCATGTTAAGTCATATTCAAATAAGATCAGCATCAAATGTCAAGATTTTCAGAACTTCACTATTTAAAAGTTAAGCCCCACTTTCATCTATCTTTAAAACTTAAACCCCACTTATCTCTTCCCCTTTGGCAAACACACAAAAAGATCATAGGGAGAAGGATACATCAATCTGAAAACCCAAAAAGAATTTTAGAATTAGATTGAGCAATTAATAGGGTCCTCCCCCTAAATCCTCACACCTCGTTATCCAATGCACTAACAATGTATTTCTAAAAATAGATGTCAATCTTGATTTTTTAATGAAACATATTGAGAAGCATGGAAAACTCCACTAGATAGACAAAAAAAAATTTGACAGAGTTTCCCCTTAAAGTAGTTGTGACAAAACCTGCTAACAGCATATAAACACATATAGATAATGGAAAAAATGCCAAACTCATATTCATAAGCTAGAGAAGGCTGTAAACAATCAGCATTCACAATAATTTTACACAAAAGTTAGTACACTCCATTAAATGTGTCCATTTAATAGAATTCCTAAACTTGCTACACGTTTTTAGAATTCTAAAGGTTAAATACACACAATAATTTTTCTATAGAAGTAAGAAAAGCATGCAAAGGCTACATGGCTGGTGAAGAAGGACTCGAAGAATCAGTTGCCAAGGAGCGTAGGAGACTGAGAATTTCCATTTGTTGGTCCAAAATCTGTGTCTGTCTGGTAGATACTTTCGATAGACGCGTATCTATAATCGACTGAAGCCCCTCAAATATGGTGTCGATAATCATCTGGAGCTCCTCGAACCGAGTATCAACTGTCTCTATGAACTTGACATAATCTCTGCGTAAGCTATCTATGTAAAATACTAGGAAATATATATATATATATATATATATATATATATATATATATATATATATATATATATATAATTGTATGGTTATGAGTTAATTACATCTAACCTAGCTTAAGGAATTTTAATAGTTTAATTAACCTAGATTTAATTAAATCTAGGGTTAATGGATTATTGGATTTAAAACCCAATACCCGTTAAAAAGCCACCCGACCCGTTAATCTCTTAACGCCAAGCCACACTTTTTGTCCGGTTACGGTTTCACATCACGACTTAAAATGAGCGTTCCTTCCTTCGTTCATCGCGACTTTCCTTTGTGCATTTTCTCTACCTTCACGCGCGACGATTTCCCTCTCTGCGCGATCTCGTCTCCACGGAACGCCCGACCGCCGGACGCCCTCTCCTTCTTGCTGGTCTTCTCTTCTCGTGACTCTCCCCTCTGCAAGCAGTAGCCGACGACTTTGATAGCCTTCCCAGGATGGCTGGAAGCGCAGATTTGGGCGACGGAAGCGAACAGAGCCGCCGATCGAGGGAGAGGAGTCGCGGCCGCTAGTAGTCGATAATAGGTAAGGATTTCTTCCTTCCTACCTTGGCCGAATTCTGCAGTTACGGTGCTCTCTTGTTGTTGAGCGTGGGTTTGTGAAATAGGGCAGCGGCGGCGTTTTTGAATTTTCCGGCGAACCGAGCAGTCCACTGTCGTTTGGAGTCGGGGAAAGGTGAGCACCGGTTGTATTGCTCCCTACCTTGGATGTCAATAAGTTGTTGCGGTAGATCCATGCGCTAAGGTCGAGTTTCATGTAGGGCAGTGGCTTGATTGGTGAACGGGGGCTGCCAGGTTTTGGGGACCTTGCTGCCGGTGGAGGTTCCAACGACTGGTAAGTTCAATTTATTCTATCTCGTATCTGAAATTTCTAAATTTTGGGTGTTGCGATGATCTGCCTTGGTTGAGTCCAATTATGTTGAGTTTGGGCAGTGGTCTCGAGCGGTTGAACAGGGTAGAGTTGGGGAGGATTGCCACCGGTGAAACTTCTAGGGTTGGTAAGTTGATCTATGCTCTAGTTATGCCTTGTATTAGAGTTGTAGTTGTTGGTTGTGAATAAGGTTGATCTTGGTCTAGAAGGGGGGTTGTGAGGTGATGTTTTGGACGGCTGTGAATGAGCCGTAAACGGGTCTATGGGTGTCAATGTAGTTGTTCATGGGCTGTGATCGGCTGCGAGTTGAGGTGTGGTCATGTAGGGTTGTCAGATTTTTATATTTGTATGAATAGATGGCAGTAGAGTGCACTGGGGTGAAGCCCTATTTATGTTGCGAGTGGATTTGTGAACTCGGTTAATTATGGTGTTAAATGTACAAGTGGGGGGTTTCTAATTCGTATTCGATAAAGGGATGCGAATATAGAAACGATAGAATAGAGAATTTATATATTGTTGTGTGCTTTGATTTGATTGTAATTGACCACAATGTTTGAAATTTACAGGACGTGGATACGAGATCGGTCCGCAGACGTGAGGACTCTATTACTACGAGCATTGACAGCAGGTGGGTAATTTCCTACCTGGTCAGATAGATGTAATGATTTTTAGATTTAGACGTAGATATGAGCATGCTAAGTGTTCATATTATCTTGACCCTGCTCTAATTATCGTATGCTTGAACTTATCGTTGGATATATTTATGCTCAATTGTTGATATCACATATTCCCTATTATGATTTAGGAATTTACATATATGATGTAAGTAGGTCTAAATGTTTAGTAAGGTGTAGATGTTAGAGTACGGATGATGACCTAATTTGTAAATTGGTGAAAAGGTCATCTGTGGGTAGGTAATGCCCTAAATGTAGGACTTATTCCATACCTGTAGGTTGCACACTTATTTACCAACCACGTGTTGTGTAAATGGTCAGGTGAGTCGTGGACAGTGTGTCGCTCGGACCGATGGTCATAGCTTGCCATGATCAGATGAGTATGACTCACTACAGGATAGAGATTGTACTGATCAAATGGGTGTGACTCTCTGTTGAACAGAGAGTCTGTGGTAGATGTATGTATGTGAGACAACACCTTCATGTCATTGCATGCATACTGACGACATCGTCTCCTCTTGGGATTGAGAGAGAGTCGTTAGTCATCCTGCATCCCAGGTTACTCCCAGAGGAGTAACTGGTGTGAGGGCATAGCATTTGTTGTGTCGCACTCTACCATTATAGACGATGGTAGTTGGAGTTGCGTGCAGTTATCCTGGGTGTGTGGTACTCGACCACTCATTGGTAGTGTCAATCGGAGTGGCCAGCAGCAGGGACCCCCGTTGCGTACCGAGCTCTTTACGCTCATATACTACTTGATCATACTGCCCACTCGACCACTCTATAGCAGTGGTTGGTGTGAGTTGGGACAGTTGTCATGTCGTGTCACCTATGCCACACTGGGGTCATGGTAGCGAGTAGGGGTGAGCATGCATGACCATGCATGATGCATTGCCGTATCATACGGTGTTTTGCATATGGTTATATATATATACATACATACATGCTTGTATATATATATATATATATATATATATATATATATATATATATATATATATATATATATATATATATATATATATATATATATATATATATATATATATATATATATATATATATATATATATATATATATATATATATGATACAAATATTAGTATATGTATATATGCATTTGTTTGTACATATTCATACATGCTATTACATTTCCTGTATGGTAGTAGGCCGGTACTTGTATATCTATTGGTTATTCACTGTGATACCCTCGACCCATATCAGGATGTAGTGTGAGTTAGTACCATTTTTATACCTTATGTTGTGGATATATGCCCAGGTTGGATGAGGATAGAGTAGCTGACTGTCAGGTATGTCAGCATCGTTTGTTGTTCAGTTTATTTAGTGTATGCATGCATATATACCTGTTATGCTGATGTATACTTGTTGTACGAGTATATTAAACTGTTGAATGACATGTAATATTGATACATATATTTACATGTTCTATCTTATTACCTGCTGAGTTTTACTCACCACCACAAACCCTGGGTTTTTTTGTCGCCCAGGTTATAGGTAGAAATCTTCGTGACGACTTGGACTTGCGCCGATGATCCATCCCATCTCCGTTTTCCGAGTCTCCCGAGGAGTTCGTTTTATGTCTTGGACTTTGATATGTTATGGACTTGTTTTATTATGGACTTTGTCATGATGTCATGGACTTTATTTGTGTAGTCGTTGTTTTATGTACAGTTTTAGTACTGTAGACTTGTCAGGTGGTGTACACCTGTATGTTTTGGTATATTTGTTGTGGATATGTGGTTTCTATTTCCGCTGTTGTTGTTATGTTTATATTATGTTATTGTTGTGGGCCTACGGGCCCTGTATTAATCCGAAATGTTGCCACGTATAGGGGAGATGTCGTCCGTTTGATTTTCGACACGACATACTCTCGGGGCGCGACAACTTTATTGGTATCAGAGCCGAAGGTTCTGCGATGCCATACAATGATTTTTGTTTTAGAGTCTTGGATTCTCGGGAGTCGGTATATTTTTCGGATTTGGTTTTTGTGAGATGGGATTGACAGCAGCATAAGCTCCAGGCAGCACGAAGTGAGTATTTCTGATAACTCATATTTCAGATAGTTACTTATCTAAATTTGTTTAACAGGTGTGGACAGTCAAAGTTATGGCACCTATGCAGACTCGTAGTAGAGGTCGTCTATCAAGACGATCCGTCGAGGTTGAGGGACAAGAGGCTACTACTACTGAGCCCGTTATTCGGGAACAGCCTCAGCTTACCCCTATTGGTGATTCAGAGTCTCAGAATCCGGATGTACCACTGACTATGCCAGAGCCTGCACAGTCCAGTTGGCTCAATGATAAGGCACGGATACTCGTGTTAGCACGTTCGGCCAAGGAAAAGTTCACCTTGTTCCGAGGGGAGTCCGATACATGGATTGCCCGATCTTGGCTGGAAAATATGGAAGACACCTTCGAGTACATGAAATGTATAGATGTGGAGAAGGTGGGTCTTGATGCATATCTTCTCAGAGATCAGGCTGTTACTTGGTGGAAACTGCAGAAGACTCTACTCGGGGAGCGTCGGATTACTTGGGCCATCTTTCGAGACGCTTTCTGGAGATAGTACTTTCCTTCGGCATTTTCTATAGCACGTCGTCAGGAATTTCTGAGCATGAAGCAAGGTGATCATTTTGTCATGGAGTACAACGCAAAGTTTACCAGACTATCAGAGTTCTGCTCTCACCTGGTAGCACAGGATGTAGATCGGATGTACCAGTTCACACAGGGTCTTGCTACCTATATACGAAGTCGGATGTCAGGATCTAGCATTACCTCATACAGGGAGGCATTGGACCATGCCCTCTTCATCGAGATGACTTCCCAGCAAATTTCCAGGGAGAAAGATATCGAGAAGCATATGACTAAGGGCAAGCAGCAGAACCAGGGTTTAGCTCAGGGGACTCAGAAGAAAGGGGAGCAAAAAGGAACTACGCGAGTCTTTGCGGAAGGGTCATTAGATCTAGATCGTAGAAGGAAGCGTCCGATCGAGTATTCTGGAGGGTCTCAGGGTAGCCGTAAGGGCCGAAGCAGGAATGGATGTTATAAATACGGATCTGAAAGTCATAGAGTATCAGAGTGTCCTTTGGAGCAGCCGGTTTGCTATTATTGCAAACAATCGGGTCATACTAGTTGTGATTGTACACTGAAAGTACAGTTGGAGTTTCTTGATAGCTCCAATAAGGGGAAGAAGTCTACCCAGCAGCGACAGCAGAGGACAACACTGTGGACTCAGACATATGGACAGAGGCAGCCAGTACCTCCACCAACACAGTTGTATCAGATGCAGGGGGTGCCCCTATAGTGATGCCGACAACGATCCAGTATCCTGCATCTCCGGTGATCTACTACCCAGGAGTATCTGCACCACAGCAGTTCTTACCAGCCAACTCTTAGGGATATCTTATGTCTGCACCAATGACTTAGCCTCCAGTACCACAGAGCCAGATCCAGTCGGAGTGGAGGCACACTACTTCTTCGTCGGGGATGCAGTCGACGAATATCGAGACTGGACGAGTTTTTGCCATCACCAGAGATGAGGCACAGCGAGTTGAGGGATCAGTCATACGCGGTATGATTTCAGTTTATTCTATATACACTGATACTTTGATTGATACTGATAGTTCCCATTCATTCGTATCTAGAGTATTTCTGGGTAGAGTTGGAAGAATACCAATGGTTCGTTCTTGGGGGTTTGCAGTATCCTTGCCATCAGGACAGGTGCTGACTAGCCACCAAGAAATTAAGGGTTGCCCATTAGATTTTGATGGGCATATCCTTACAGTGGACCTTCGGGTTTTGGAAATGAAAGAGTTCGATATTATTCTCGGTATAGACTGGTTGGCCGCTTATCATGCTACAATGGATTGTAGAGCAAGGGTGGTGACATTTCGACCACCGAATCAACCAGCTTGGGAATTTGTTGGTACTAGAGATGATGGATTATCTATTATATCGACTTTACAGGCTCAGAAGCTATTGGCCCAAGGTTGTCACGGTTATTTATTATCTCTAGTCAAAGTTGAGAACGAAGGACTACCACCCCTCTCTGATGTGCGAGTAGTCCGGGAGTATCCAGACGTATTTCCAGATGAACTTCTAGGCTTTTCACCTCCTAGGCAAGTGGAATTTGCGATAGAGGTGATTCCAGGAACCGTGCCTATATCGAAACCTCCTTATCGGATGGCGCCAAAAGAGCTGAATGAACTTAAAGTTCAACTGTAGGAGTTGCTGGATAATGGATTCATCTGACCTAGTGTTTCACCATGGGGAGCACCGGTACTCTTTGTCAAAAAGAAGGATGGATCATTGTGATTATGTATTGACTATCGACAACTGAATGCAGTCATAGTTAAGAACAAATATCCACTGCCGAAGATAGAAGATTTGTTTGATCAACTTAAGGATACATGTGTGTATTCTAAAATTGATCTGCACTCAGGATATCGTCAGCTTCGGATAAGAGATGAGGATGTTCAAAAAACAGCTTTCCACACCCGTTATGGGCATTACGAGTTTCTAATGATGTCGTTCGGTCTCACGAATGCCCCAGCTGCATTTATGGACTTAATGAACCGGGTATTCCTGAGGTATATAGATCAGTTCGTGATAGTGTTCATCGATGATATATTAATTTATTCTCGATCTGAGAAGGAGCATGAACAACATCTGTGGATAGTATTGGAGACATTGCGACGGGAGCAGTTGTATTACAAATTTAGCAAGTGTGCGTTCTGGTTATCCTCAGTGGGTTTTCTTGGACATGTGGTGTCCAACAGAGGTATTTCTGTAGATCCCTAGAAGATTGAGGCAATTACCAGTTGGGAGCAGTCAAAATCAGTGCAGGAGGTTCGTAGTTTCCTTGGTCTGGCCGGGTATTATCGGAGATTCGTGGAGGGATTCTCGAGTATCGCCATGCCACTCACTCGCCTGACTCAAAAAGGGGTCAAGTTCACCTGGTCAGAGGCCTGTGAAACTAGCTTTCAGAAGCTTAAGCGACAGCTAGTTTCTACACCAATCTTAGTGATTCCTTCTGGTGTTGACGGGATGGTTCTCTATACGGATGCTTCTATCCAAGGGTTGGGGGCAGTTCTGATACAGTCCAACCGTGTGGTATCTTATGCCTCCCGTCAACTAAAAGATCACGAGAGAAATTACCCAGTGCACGATCTGGAGTTAGCCGCCATTATTTTCGCATTGAAGATATAGAGGCACTACTTGTATGGGATTACCTTTGAGATCTACACAGACCATAAAAGTCTAAAGTATCTGTTCACATAGAAAGAGCTGAATCTGAGATAGAGACGGTGGATGGAATATCTGAAAGATTATGACTGTACAATCCAGTATCATCCAGGAAAAGCTAATGTGGTAGCATCTTGCTGGCGAAGTCTCGTGGAGTTACAGTCGTCGCATCGACGGCGATTCTTGATCTAGTTCGGATTCTCAGAGTTGGGATTATCTGAACACGATCAAATACCCCGGGGGATATTAGTTTCTATGGTTGCCCATTCCGCTATTGCTGAGAGGATCAAGGAAGCACAAGTCAGCGACCAACATCTGCAGTTCTTGAGCAGCACGATAGACTCAAAATGGCAGATGGATTTCTCGAGTGACGAGAATGGTGTACTTCGTTTCCGAGGGCGTCTATGTGTTCCGGACACACACCCAGTTAAGGAAGAATTGCTACAGGAAGCACATCAGTTGAGATTTGCTATACATCCTGGTGGTACTCGGATGTACCGAGATTTGAAGCGTTTATACTGGTGGAACGATATGAAATGGGATATTGCAGACTTTGTTGCACGATGTTTAGTATGCCAGCAAGTGAAGGCTGAACATCAGAAACCTGCTGTCTTACTTCAGGAGATTCCGATCTCAGAATGGAAGTGGGAAAATATCACGATGGATTTCATTACGGGATTACCCAGAACCCGTAAAGGACATGATGCAATTTGGGTGATCGTTGATCGATTAACCAAATCAGCTCACTTCCTTCCGATTCGTGAGACGGACTCATTGGATCGTCTAGCGGAATTGTACTGCCGAGAGATCATCAGATTGCATGGTGTACCATTGAGTATCATATCTGATAGAGATCTGCGATTTACTTCGCGATTACGGCGAGTCTTGAGCCATGGCAGAGCTTCGACTCGGTCTGACCTTTCATCCAGACAATCCGAACGTACCATTCAAACTCTGGAGGATCTATTGAGATCTTGTGTCATGGATTTTGGTGACAGTTGGGAGGATCACATTCCTTTAGTGGAGTTTGCCTACAACAACAGCTACCACTCTTCTATCCAGATGGCTCCTTTCGAGGCATTATACGGCAGACCCTGCAGATCTCCGGTGTTATGGGAGGAAGTTGGGGAACGACATATATTGGGGCCTCAGAGTATCCAGCATGATGCAGAGTTAGTACGAGTGATTAGACGACGGTTATCTGAGGCACAAGACCGACAGAAGAGTTATGCGGACCGGAGGTGAAGGCCTCTAGAATTCTCAGTCAGGGACCATGTATTCCTACGAGTGTCACCCACCAAAGGAGTCAAGAGATTTGGGTTGAAAGGAAAATTAGCTCCACGCTACATTGGTCCATTTGAGATATTGGAGCGGATTGAAGGTGTAGCTTATCGGTTGGCTTTACCTCCGACACTTGCGGGTGTTCACAACGTATTCCATGTTTCTATGCTGAGGAAATACATGCCGCGATCTGACCATGTTCTGAAAGAGGTTCCAATACCACTCCAGGCGAATGCAACTTATGAGGAGATTTCCTGCAGTTCAGGTCGCAAGAAGCGGCGATTCTTGGAACAAAATCATCCGACTCGTAAAAGTGGGATGGCAGCATCATACTACGGATGAGGAGGCTACATGGGAGCTGGAAGATACTATCCGAGCTCGATACCCTCATCTATTTACCTGAGGTATGTGGTTATTTCAGAATATGCTTGAATTAATTTTTGCATTTAAGTACGAAATTTGGGGACCAAATTTTAATAAGTGGGGAAGAATGTAAAATACCACGAATATATATATATATATATATATATATATATATATATATATATATATATATATATATATAATTGTATGGTTAGGAGTTAATTACATCTAACCTAGCTTAAGGAATTAATTAACCTAGATTTAATTAAATCTAGGGTTAATGGCTTATTGGATTTAAAACCCAATACCCGTTAAAAAGCCACCTGACCCGTTAATCTCTTAACGCCAAGCCGCACTTTTCGTCCGATTACGGTTTCACATCGTGACTTAAAACGAGTGTTCCTTCCTTCGTTCACCGTGACTTTCCTTTGTGCATTTTCTCTGCCTTCACGCGCGACGATTTCCCTCTCTGTGCGATCTCGTCTCCACGGAATGCCCGACCGTCGGATACCCTCTCCTTCTCGCTGGTCTTCTCTTCTCACGACTCTCCCCTCTGCAAGCAGCAGTCGGCGACTTTGACAGCCTTCCCGGGACGACTGGAAGCGCAGATTTGGGCGGCGAAAGCAAACAGAGCCGCCGATCGAGGGAGAGGAGTCACTGCCACTGGTAGTCGGTAATAGGTAAGGATTTCTTTCTCCCTACCTTGGCCGAATTCTACAGTTACGGCGCTCTCTTGTTGTTGAGCGTGGATTTGTGAAATAGGGCAGCAGCGACGTTTTTGAATTTTTCGGCGAACCGAGCAGTCCACTGTAGTTTGGAGTCAGGGAAAGGTGAGCACCCGTTGTATTGCTCCCTACCTTGGATGTCAATAAGTTGTTGCGGTAGATCCATGCGCTAAGGTCGAGTTTCATGTAGGGCAATGGCTTGATTGGTGAATGGGGGCTGCCAGGTTTTGGGGACCTTGCTGTCGATGGAGGTTCCAACGACTGGTAAGTTCAATTTATTCTATCTCGTATCTGAAATTTCTAAATTTTGGGTGTTGTGATGATCTGCCTTGGTTGAGTCCGATTATGTTGAGTTTGGGCAGTGGTCTCGAGCGGTTGAACAGGGCAGAGTTGGGGAGGATTGCCACCGGTGAAACTTCTAGGGTTGGTAAGTTGATCTATGCTCTAGTTATACCTTGTATTAGAGCTGTAGTTGTTGGTTGTGAATAAGGTTGATCTTGGTCTAGAAGGGGGGCTGTGAGGTGATGTTTTGGCCGGCTGTGAATGAGCCATAAACGGGTCTATGGGTGTCAATGTAGTTGTTCATGGGTTGTGATCGGCTGCGAGTTGAGGTGTGGTCATGTAGGGTTGTCAGATTTTTATATCTGCATGAATAGATGGCAGTAAAGTGCGCTGGGGTGAAGCCCTATTTATGTTGCGAGTAGATTTGTGAACTCGGTTAATTATGGTGTTAAATGTACAAGTGGGGGGTTTCTAATTCGTATTCGATAAAGGGACACAAATATAGAAATGATAGAATAGAGAATTTATATATTGTTGTGTGCTTTGATTTGATTGCAATTGACCACAATGTTTGAAATTTACAGGACGTGGATACGAGACCGGTCCGCGGACGTGAGGACTCTATTACTACGAGCATTGACAACAGGTGGGTAATTTCCTACCTGGTCAGGTAGATGTAATGGTTTTCAGATTTAGACGTAGATATAAGCATGTTAGGTGTTCATATTGTTACGCCCGCCCTTTCCTAGGGTCCGGAAGGGCGGCCCGACGCGATCGTACATGCATACATCGTACTACTTACAGCGGAAGACTTTAGACACATTTTTTTTTCTTTTAAACATAAACATGCATCGTCATTTTATAGATACTTCTTCTTAACATAGAGCATGCATCATTATTTCATAAGTACTTAGTGCTTAGTTCAAGTCCATAAACATCATCATTTAGTTTATCCATCCCTTACCCTTATCTGTAGTACAAGGGAAAAATAAACTATAAGCACATAGACTTAGTAAGATCCTGTCCTACTCACAAAAACCATACATCGACATTAAGCATGGCATGTGACATTCATAACGTATAAGCAACATAACATGTAACATATATGACGTAAGCAAACATAACATGTAGCATAAGTAACCTAAGCAAACATAACATGTAACATAAATATCATAGCAACATATCATGTACATATATGACATAATCAAACATAACATGCAACATATATATCATAGCAACATATCATGTACATATATGGCATAATCAAACATAACCTGCAACATATATATCATAGCAACATATCATGTACATATATGACATAATCAAACATAACGTGCAACATATATAACATAGCAACATATCATGTACATATATGGCATAATCAAACATAACATGCAACATATATATCATAGCAACATATCATGTACATATATGACATAATCAAACATAACGTGCAACATATATAACATAGCAACATATCATGTACATATATGGCATAATCAAACATAACATGCAACATATATATCATAGCAATATATCATGTACATATGACATAATCAAACATAACGTGCAACATATATAACATAGCAACATAGCATGTAAACATAACAATCATAACATGTGAACATAACAATCATATCATGTAAACATATGCAGGATGCTCTTTGAAAACATATATTATAGGTACATAAACATAAATCTCAACATATTGGACCCGACATTGTACCACATCATCATCATCATAGCGCGCATCCCTAAATAGACCCGAGGTAGCAAGTCTCGAACCTACTAGGTTACTAGGCCCGATCTTAGTCCGTCAACCTAGGGGCCATCGTCATAGCATAGAAGCCCATCCTAGGCCCGATCTTAGTCCATCGACCTAGGGCATCTGGGAGCCCATCCCGTACTAGGCCCGATCTTAGTCCATCGACCTAGGGCATCTGGGAGCCCATCCCGTACTAGGCCCGATCTTAGTCCGTCGACCTAGGGCAAGGTAAAATACTTATATGCTTCTTTTTTTATCATAACATATCTTATTTCATTTCACAAACATATCATACTTCATTTCATAACATATTATATTTCACTTCATGAACATATCATATTTCATTTCATAAACATATCATACTTCATTTCATAACATATCATATTTCACTTCATGAACATATCATATTTCATTTCATAACATATCATATTTCACTTCATGACATATCATATTTCATTTCATAACATATCATATTTCACTTCATGAACATATCATATTTCATTTCATAATCACATCATACTTCATTTCATAACATATAGGGCATGGCATAAGGCATAACATCAAGAGTAAGTAAACACTAACCTAGAGCATGTTATCTTCATCTAGCATCATTTAACATCACAAGTTATCATGAATTTACCTAAAGCATGGCATAAGGAACACATTTGGGGTCTTGGCCGAATGGTTCAAATGGGTTTCATGGATCAACCACTTAACTAACTCTTCTAAAAGAAATCCCTCTTCATCAAATTAATACAAGATATAGTATGGATCATCATGATAAGCCCTAGTTATGGTCTTGGTCGAATGTTTCATGGGGAATTTAGGGTTAAACTCTTAACCCAATCCATCTAGCATCCTAACATCATTATATTCATACAAGATATGGTATAGAACTTCATTGAAACTCAAGAACAAGGTTTGGCCGAATGGTTCATGGAGAGTTTAGGGTTAAACTCTTAACCTAACCCATCTAACATCCTAACATCATTATATTCATGCAAGATATGGTATAGAACTCCATTGAAAACTCAAGAACAAGGTTTGGCCGAATGGTTCATGGAGGGTTTAGGGTTAAACTCTTAACCTAATCCATCTAACATCCTAACATCATTATATTCATACAAGATATGGTATAGAACTCCATTGAAAACTCAAGAACAAGGTTTGGTCGAATGGTTCATGGAGAGTTTAGGGTTAAATTCTTAACCTAATCCATCTAACATCCTAACATCATCATATTCATACAAGTATAACATAGAACTTCATGGAAAACTTCAAGAAAAGGGTTTGGCCGAATGGTCAAGGGGGCTTTTAGGGTTAAACTCTTAACCTAATCCATCTAACATCCTAACATCATCATATTCATACAAGTATGGCATCGAACTTCATGGAGAACTCAATTAAAGGGCTTGGCCGAATGGATCATGGAGAATTGACACAAAAACTTCAATCGAAAAGCTACTTGTATGCAGGTGAGGGGATACTTACATCCTTCGCTTTGCTTTTTGGTTGGAAGATGACCTAAGGGAAACAACCTAGCCTTTCTTCTTGCTTGGATGACTTTCGGCCAAGGATGGAAAGAAGGATCTCTAGGGTTCGGTGAGGAAGGAGAAGAGGAGGAGAAAAGCAATTTTGATAACTCATGTCTCCTCATTCCCCCTATTTATTCACTTGAAGAGTCCCTTAGTCTCCCTTACCCCTAACTATAATTTCCCACATTCCTCTAATAATAAAATCTTGTTGGGCTTCTGGTTATTGGATGCACCCTTAGGGCTTGGCTATCTCTAGAGGTTTGGGGTTCAATTCCTAGGTCTTGCATCCTTTTGGCTTATTTTATTTTATTTTTTGAAAGAGCCCACATAAAGCCCATTATCATCAAGCCAAAAATTCTTGTAAAATTGCTAGAAATTTTACGGGCGTTACACATATTATCTTGACCCTGCTCTGATTATCGTATGCTTGAACTTATCATTGGATATATTTATGCTCAATTGTTGATATCACATATTCCCTATCATGATTTAGGAATTTACAGATATGATGTAAGTAGGTCTAAATATTTAGTAAGGTGTAGATGTTAGAGTACGGATGATGACCTAATTTGTAAATTGGGAAAAAGGTCATCCGTGGATAGGTAATGCCATAAATGTAGGACTTATTCCATACCTGTAGGTTGCACACTTATTTACCAACCACGTTTTGTGTAAATGGTCAGGTGAGTCGTGGATAGTGTGTCGCTTCGGATCGATGGTCCTAGCTTGCAATGATCAAATGAGTACGACTCTTTACAGGATAGAGAGTGTACTGATCAAATGGGTGTGACTCTCTGTTGAACAGAGAGTCTGTGGTAGATGTTTGTATGTGAGACAACACCTTCATGTCATTGCATGCATACTGACGACATCGTCTCCCCTTGGGGTTGAGAGAGAGTCGTCAGTCATCCTGCCTCCCAGGTTACTCCCAGAGGAGTAACTGGTGTGAGGGCATAGCATTTGTTGTGCCTCACTCTACCATTATAGACGATGGTAGTTGGAGTTGCATGCAGTTGTCCTGGGTGCGTGGTACTCGACCACTCATTGGTAGTGTCAGTCGGAGTGGCTAGCAGCAGAAACCCCCGTTGTGTAGCGAGCTCTTTACGCTCATATGCTACTTGATTATACTGCCCACTCAGCCACTCTATAGAAGTGGTTTGTGTGAGTTGGGACAGTTGTCATGTCGTGCCACCTAGGCCACACTGGGGTCGTGGTAGTAAGTAGGGGTGAGCAGGCATGACCATGCATGCTGCATTGCCGTATCATACGGTGTTTTGCATATGGTTATATATATATATACATACATGCTTGTGTATATATATATATATATATATATGGATGATGGTGATTAGTATACATACAGATACAGTCTATATGTATACTCACTTTGATGATGCATTTGTATGTACTATGCTTGTTGCATTTGTTTGTACATATTCATACATGCTATTGCATTTCCTGTATGGTAGTAGGTCGGTACTTGTATATCTATTGGTTATTCACTGTGATACCCTCGACCCATATCAGGATGTAGTGTGAGTTAGTACCATTTTTATACCTTATGTTGTGGATATATGTCGAGTTGGGTAGTAGTATCGTGTATATCGATCATTTGTTGTTCAGTTTATTTAGTGTATGCATGCATATATACCTATTATGCTGATGTATACCTGTTGTACGAGTATATTAAACTGTTGAATGACATGTAATATTGATACATATATTTACATGTTCTATCTTATTACCTGCTGAGTTTTACTCACCACCACAGACCCTGGGTTTTTCTGTCGCCCAGGTAACAGGTAGAAGTCTTCGTGATGACTTGGAGCTGTGTCGATGATCCATCCCATTTCCGTTTTTCGAGTCTCCCAAGGAGTTCGTTTTATGTCTTGGACTTTGATATGTTATGGATTTTGTCGTGATGTCGTGGACTTTATTTGTGTAGTCGTTGTTTTATGTACGGTTTTAGTACTGTAGATTTGTCGGGTGGTGTACACCTGTATGTTTTGGTATATTTGTTGTGGCTATGTGGTTTCTATTTCTACTGCTGTTGTTATGTTTATATTATGTTATTGTTGTGGGCCTACGGGCCTTGTATTAACCCGAAATGTTGCCACATACAGGGGAGATGTCGTCCGTTTTATTTTCAGCACGGCATACTCTCGGGGCGTGACAATTTAGCTGCTCAGATACGAAAGAATATGGTTCGTCAGCTAGAGTTAGTGGTTCTTCTTCTTCTGCTGCGCCCATGTCCCATTGCTCACCGGCTTGGTGTCCATCTGCCCACTCAACATTCCTATGGACTTGGGACATGTCGCCCAAGGAAAAGTTGCGCCACTTTATAATGTCAAAGTCGGACATTTGCTTGAATTTACCCCTGCTCATATTAATGCCTATGGACTCTAACCAAAATGTAATGATATGCTAAAATGGCATGTAGATCTTCTTTTGGACTGGGGCCGTGAAGTGGACAATGCATAGGAAAATGTTTAATGCAACATTGAAATCCAGATGATTTTTTAGAAGATGGAGAGTGAGTAAATGATGGGGTCTTACTTTAGCTTGATCCTGTATGACAATGGGAAGAATGCAACCTACAATGACCTTGTATGGGACATTGTCAGGGGCAGCTAATGCCATGGCAGGAAATAAATTAAGACCGGGTTGACGTGATCTTTTAAAAAAGTATTCATGAATGACATTAATGGAATAACCTTCAAGAGGTTCTTGAATGCTCGGATAGCATTCAAGAGCTGACTGTGACTCTCTATAGTCTAAGAATGCCCTAAGAATGTCAGGAGTGAAAGAGATGTCTCTCTTAGCTACCCTACTTTTATAGATAAGTCTATCTCTAGTGGGTTGCAGATTATTATAGAACTCAGAAACTAAGTCTACATTTATGTCATGTTCACAATAAACTAATTTACTAAGCCTATAAAAATCGATCACTCCCATTACATTTTGAGCATGCATGGAGAAGAACTCTCTATCTAAGGAGCGAGTAGGTGTCAACTGGAATCTATGATTCATAAATGTATGCTGATGAAATTCAGAAGGAAATCGGGAGTCAGAAAAAGATTTCTCCCTAAAGGTTTCCTTTCTACTACCCTTCGCTTCTTTCCTTTCTTGCCTAGAGATGCAAAATTATGCCCAAAAGTGTAAGATGAATGCAACATGATGCGAGATGATAAATGACATAGACAGAAGATGATTAGTGATTAAAACCTAACTAAGAAATGTGAAAACGGAAGAAAGAAGGAAAGGGTTTATACTTGGGTGTCATTGGTGCCATTTGAATATGCTCAAGAAGATTATAGCTAGAGAGACCTCAGTCAAGTATCGGAGATCGATTTCACAAGCGAGGATGGATGGTCCGGCGAACCCTAACGGTGGAGAAATGGTAGATTAGGGTTAAGACTTTGACCTAGCAATGAAAGGAAGGCAAGAAGACTTACCCTAGGTTAGATCGGGTCCAAAAAGAGTCGTCTAGGGTTCGGCATCGTCGAATTTTGGCGGAGAGACGATCGGCGACAGCGAAGGTGAAGGAAAAACGAAGGAAAAATTGCGAACAAGAAGAACAGAAAAGGGGTTTCCTTATATAGTCCCGCATCCAACAGTCGAGGCGATAAATAGAGGGGCTCAATTGATTGTTCAATCGAGGCATTGGTCGAGGTGGACTCAATTCTGTGCCTCCATCAGAATGACCAGTTGAGGCATTGGTCGAGGCGGACTCGATTCTATGCCTCCATTAGAATGACCAGTCGAGGCAGACTCGATTCTGTTCGCTGGTGGCTACTATTGATAGGTGCCAATCGAGGTGTCAGTCGAGTGCGCCTCGATTATGTTTGCCTACAACAGCTAGCAGTTAAGGCGTCAGTCAAGGGCTCCTCGATTATGTTCCCCTGTTGCTGCTATCAGTCGAGGCGATTACTAAAGTGCCTCGATTGTAAATCTGATATTTCATTTTCCTAGGTATTTTAAGTCCTAAATTTATTGCACTTAAGTCTCTAAACCATTTTACAAGTGTCAATACACTTGATAGGCAATTTCTAACATATTTTTAAAGTTTTACTAGAGTTTTGTTGTTGTTTAGGATGTCCAATCAATTTGACTTGGTTGGAATTTCCAATCATAATCTTAGAACCAAATACACATGAGTTATGTATCAGTCTTCCCCATAATTGGTCAACTTAATGATTCATTTTATTTCCAACCTCATTACTCAAGTTGATGCATCATAATAAGCATTTTGAGTAAATTGGTTGCTCCTATCATCTCACCCCTATCTAGCAATACACAAACATGGTTATTCCTAAAGTTTGTGTGAGATGTTCTCCCAAGGTATCCCAAAGCATTTTCCCATTTCTCTTGTACTTATGGATTAGTCCTTAAGATTATGGAGAGATTTTACTCAGCAACACACATTCCTAATTCTCTTCTTAAATAGCTGAATTCATTTTCTGAAAAAGGTTTTGTGAAAATATCAATAAGATTAGCCTTTGACTCAACATAATTGAGTATGATGTCTCCTCTTGCTACATGATCCCTAATGAAGTGATGTCTTACTTCAATGTGTTTCTTCCTGGAATGATGGACTGGGTTTTTAGTCAAGTTTATCGTGCTAATGTTATCACAAAGTAATTGCACATTTTTATATGAAAACCCATAATATTCCAGGGTATGAGTCATCCATAACAATTGCGATACACTCTCTCCCATTGCTATATACTCAACCTCAGTCGTGGAGAGAGCAACACAATGTTGCTTTCGACTCAACCAACTAACTAATGTTGAACCTAGAAATTGACAGCCCCCACTAGTGCTTTTCCTATCTAGTTTGCATCCTGCATAATCGGAATCAGTATAGCCTACTAAGTCAAAAGATTTAGTTTAGGGATACCACAATCCAACTGTTATGGTTGCTTTAAGATATCTCATAATTCTTTTATCCTCAACCCAATGAGACTCTTTCGCACACGATTGATGTCGTGCACACATACCCACAGCAAATACTATATCAGGTCTACTCGTTGTAAGGTATAAAAGACTACCTATGACACTCTTTATAAAGTTTCAAATCAATTGATTTGCCATCTACATCACTGTCTAAATGAGTGTTTTGTGTCATTGGGGTGAAAACCTCCTTCACATTTTCCATGTTAAATCTTTTTAGCAATTCCATGGCATATTTTGATTGATAGATATGAATTTCTTCTTTGGTTTGTTTGATTTGCAGTCCAAGGAAAAACGTCAATTCTCCTACTAGACTCATGTCAAACTCACTCTCTATGTGTTCTATGAATTCATTGAGGCAATCCCTAT
The DNA here is from genome assembly GCA_025175895.1 of Wurfbainia villosa. NCBI lineage: Eukaryota > Viridiplantae > Streptophyta > Magnoliopsida > Zingiberales > Zingiberaceae > Wurfbainia > Wurfbainia villosa. Next base: position 2,026,990 of record CM045987.1, on the reverse strand, counting down.
TGTTTGAGCCACAAATTATGTCGTCAACATAAATCTGAGCTACAAATATACTTTCACCATTTCTTTTCAGAAATAGTGTTGGATCAATCTGACCTCTTTTAAAACCTCTTTCAACTAGGAAAGTTGACAACCTTTTGTACCAAGCACGAGGTGTTTGTTTCAACCCGTAAAGAGCCTTCTTAAGCTTATACATGTGATTTGGAAATTCAGAATTTTCAAATCCCGACGGTTATAAAACATAGACTTCCTCCTTAATAAAACCATTCAAAAACGCAAACTTCACATCCATTTGGTATAATTTGAAGCTTTTATATACTGCAAATGCTAGTATAAGTCTTATGGATTCTAATCTAGCTACAGGTGTATAAATTTCATCATAATCCAGTCTCTCAACTTGATTGTAACCTTTGACAACCAACCTAGCCTTATTTCTAATAATTTCTCCCTTATCATTCATTTTATTTTTAAATACCCATTTTGTCCCGATATGATAGCTTGATCAGGTCTTGGGACTAAATCCTAAACTTGACTTCTCTCAAATTGTCCTAATTAATCTTGCATTGCTATGATCTAGTCCGGATCTAGCAAAGCTTCATTAATTACTTTTGGCTCAATTTCAGAGATTAATGCTACTTGATTCACTTCATTCCTAAAGAATGATCTAGTCCTCACCCCATGATGGATGTCTCTAACAACTTGGTCTAAGGGATGACTAGAGACAATCCTAGTGGATCTTGGTACTTGAGATGTTTCTTGCACCTCACTATTTGGCACAAGCTCAAGTGATGACCTAGGTCTTTCATTATCAGAGTCAAATCTAACTCCCCCTACATTGGCGTTCTCATTCAAATGCAATCTCTTGAGTTCGAACAGAAATTCATCGCTCTCTTCCTTAGAATCAATTTGCGCTTTACTTTCTTCAAAAACTACATTTGGCGATTCCTCTATCAAATTTGTTCTTTTGTTATAAACTCGATAAGCCTTACTTGTAAGGGATTATACTACAAGGATACCTTCATCCGCTTTAGTAGTGAATTTTCCTAAATGATCCTTAGTGTTTAAAATGAATACCTTGCAACCAAATACCCTAAGGTATTTGATTGTTGGTGGTTTTCCAAACCATAGTTCGTGAGGTGTTTTTCCTAAGAATATATGTATCAGAACTTTGTTTTGAACATAGCATGTAGTATTAATAGCCTCAACCCACATATAACTAGGAAGAGCATACTCATTTAGCATACTCCTCGCAGCTTCTTGTAAGACTTTATTCTTCCTCTCTCCCACACCATTTTGTTGTGGTGTCCTAGGAGTGGAGAATTCATGTTTGTACCCTTTTTCTAGACAAAAATCCTTAAACTTCATGTTTTCAAATTCTCCTCCATGATCACTTCTAATTATTTTAATTGTTGCATTTTTCTCATTCTCAATTCTTCTACAAAAAGGGATAAAAATTTCTAGTGTTTGATCCTTATGTTTGAGAAAGAAAGTCCAAGTATATCTAGTATAATCATCTACTGCCACCAAGCAATATCTACTACCATTCAAAGGTTTAGTTGAGCTACTATTAAACAAATACATGTGCAATAAATTTAAAGCACTTGACGTACTTACAACATTTTTGCTTTTGTGTGATGCTTTTACTTGTTTACCTTTTTGACATGCATCACATAGTTTCTCCTTCTCGTACTTGAGCAATGGTAGTCCTCGCACAAGTTCTTTCTCAGCCAACCTATTAATGTTCTTCATGTTGACGTGTACGAGTCTTCGATGCCACAACCATGATTCATCTTCTTTAGACAAAAGACACTTCACATGCATGTCAGTAGCACTACTAAACTGAACTTGATAGATATTCTCCTTCCAAGTTCCTACTAACATGGTAGTGTTGGATCCATTATGTTTAATTAGGCATTGAGTTGAATAAAATTCAACTCTATACCCTTCATCACATAATTGACTAACACTCAAAAGATTAAAATTCATTCCTTTAACTAGCAAGACATCCTTAATCCTAAACTGTTCAGAAATTAAAATGTCTCCTACTCCTATGGCTTTTAGTTTACCACTATTACCAAAAGAAATAGTACCTCTATTTCTATTTTTAATTGTAGCAAACTTTGATGGGTCCTTGGCCATGTGCTTGGAGCATCCACTATCCACGAACCAGATCATCGGACACTCCCCCTTGATCGGTACCTGTTCAAACACGAAACACAAGATCTTTTGGAACCCAGATTTTGGGTCCATTAGCATTCACAACATATTGTTTAGGTATCCATGCTTTAGTTACTTTAGCTTTAACACAATGAGTTCTATTAACTAAAGATATGAAACTAAATTCCTTTTGTTTCGGCTTGTATCCTATTCCAACTTTGTTGTAAACTGCCCTTTGGGCATCTAGAATCATATTAAGGGTTTTAGAGCTCATTGTGAACTTCTCAAGTGTGAACTTGAGATCATCAACTTGTGCTCTCAAAGAGTTGTTCTCTTCTCTAAGTTCCTCAACCTAAGAAGTATTAATCCTATTTACTTGAGAAACTGAGTTAAGTTTTCTAAGTTCCTCCACCTCAGATTTCAAAACCTTAACCTTATTCTTGGATCTATTTAAGGCATTAGTTAAACATGCTATCATTTCATATAACTTATCAAGTTCAGGAGAAGTTACCTCATCATCAGATGATGATGATGTGTCTTCCAGTCTTACTTTCATCTTCCTCTGAATCTGAATTGTTAAGAGCCATTAGAGTAGCATGCTTGGTTCCTTTTTCTTCAACTTCCTCCTCTGAGGAGATGGAAGAAGATTCATCCCACGTGGCCTTCAATGCCTTCTTCCTTCTTGGCTTGTCCTCTTTCTTTGTGAGTTCAAGACACTCACTTTTAATGTGCCCCTTCCTATTACATTCAAAGCATACAATTAACATTAGTTTTGCCTCTGAATTTAGTTGATGTCTTACCTTTCTTCTTGTCCGTGAAAATTTTCTTCACATCTTTCTTGTTGTATTTTCTGCTTCTCCTCATCATTCTCCTCACAAAATTAGCTATCTCACTGGAGGAGGATTCATTGTCGCCATCGCTGCTTGACTCGGATGAGGATGAAGATGACTCCCTCTTCTTCTCCTTTTTCTTATCCTTCTTTTTCTTGTCCTCCTTGTATTGCTCACCTACAATAAATGCAATACCTTTCTCTTTTGGACCCTTATTATGTCACGCCCCGAGAGTATGCCGTGCCGAAAAGCAAACGGACAACATCTCCCCTGTACGTGGCAACATATCGGTTAATACAAGGCCCGTAGGCCCACAACAACAATATGATATACACATATATCAACATATCAAACGCAGCGGAAACATACAACAGATAAAACAATATACAATGACCCAACTGTGCACTCCGGAGTGACTTGACACAATGAGAAACATAATAGAAGCCACATCGAAAGCTAAATATATACAACACGTCCGTATATCACAGATACAGAAACAATACGGCTAAAACCACAAAACGATAATCCCCTCAAATACCACAATGCGGATTAAATATCCATCCGTCCGGTGTGAGATGGGATCAGCTGGCGGTGCTCCGAATGTCCAAGGAATCTTCTACCTGTTATCTGAGCGACAAGAAAACCCAGGGTCCAGGGGTGGTGAGTATAAACTCAGGGGTAATATATAGAAAGTGCATGAACAACATATAAGGATAGATCTACAAGTATACATGTGAAGATCTATGGTATCTGACAAGATGAGTCCAATAGACATACAAATCATATCCAAATCTAATAACAAGTAACAAAGAAAGTCATACTCAATGTATATACTAAAAATCAATCAACATAAAGTAATGTACCAACGCACTGACGGTGCGCAACACCATAAGCTATATCATCCTCGAGGATATACAATAACATAACCCATATAATGTACCCGGTCAATCCCATACCGACTAATACTCCAACATATGAACAATATATGATCACTGTAATAACCTCCGTACCACACAATGACATGATGCTAATCAAAGGCATATAACAGTCTGAATCTATGCATGTATCATGCTTAACACATAGCAGTAAATAAAATGCAAATGACATGTATCATGATGAACAAGCATGTGCAACAATCATAGCTCAATCAAATGCAGCATCTCACAGGCATATGTAAAACATATATCAAATACATGCATACATATATATCAGCAATGCATATGCATGGTCATGCCTGCGCACCCAACTCGCTACCACGACCCCAGTGTGGCCTAGGTGGCAGGACACGACAACTATCCCGACTCCAGCCGCCACCACTCTCGAGTGACCGAGTTGGGTAGTATGAAACAGTAGCTAGCCCGCCATAGAGCTATATGCTACCCACACGGGGGTCCCTGCTGCTAGCCGCTCCGTCTCTACCCATGAGTAGACGAGCACCGCACCCAGGACAACTGCACATCACACGACCACTGTCTATAATGGGTGAATGCGCTAACTACCACTCCGCACAGTGGCCAAGTGCGCATCTCCAGCTACCACCATCCATAGTGCCCGAGAACGGCACGCACAATAATGCTCTGCCCTCAACCCTGCAACCACTACCCCGAGTGGCCGGGGAGGCAGGATGACTGACGACTCGTCTCAACCACAAGGCACTCCGCCACAAGATGCATGAAATGTAATGATGCATAGCTCACACACAAATCCTCGCAACACTCCCTAACTCACGGGGAGACCTAGTCAACCAAAAGTCAACCATGCAAGGACGACTAATCCGTAATCACAACCTATTTACCTATGTACAGATAAATAGATCCGTCAAACTAACACACTGATATGTATACGATACAACGACCGACCTCATAATTTGGACTCATCACCTAACCTAGTGATGCAACCCAGTAACCCAATCTGAGATCATAAAAATAACCCTAACCACATGTACTTACTAAACATCTATCAGCTAACACATAATAGGGTTTTATAGTTCCTATCCGTGCTAGATAATCAATGAAGTAACAGAGTATATATCTCAAAGGTCAAGGCAGTACAAGCATATGATTAAATAAGAGTGGATTTAAGGTAAACAGGTATAAACATAAATCCAAGATCATGCACTAGAATTTGATCAAAACTACCGGACCAGGTAGATATTACCCACCTGCTATGTAATCCGTGCTATCCATCTCCACGTCCATGTATCTATCACAATCAAAGTCCTGTAACAATAGGATACAGTTAAGTGTAGTCTCACATCTAATGATTGAATCAAATTCTACATCAATCTCATATCTCGATCAAACTTCTACACACATAAATCACACTTATCACCCATCTCCTACTATAAGTGTATTATCAGATTAACCCAAATACTAGTTAGATCCATATTAATGGTATTGAAGCATTACCATACGAAATAGAACACTTGGCTATCATCGAGGTTAGAAGCAAGCAATCACAGATCCAAGCCCCCACCTAGCACAATAATAGCTGCACTGAATTGTTTGCAATCCTGATCAACACAAATTAGGAAACTATATCATGGATTGAAAATCATCCAAGAGAACTACAGCCTTACCTCATATTAAACCACCACCTCCCTGTTCTAATTCAGATCCAACTCATCAGATCAATCTCAATAATCAACAAATCATAGTAAATGAAAGAACAGAGGCTGAATCAAACTAGCAATTGACCAGAAATCCATCGTATCACAATCACACCGACACACTATAACTCATAGCAATACAGATGAAACAAATGGGCACACCCAAAACTTACCGATTAGATCATCTCCGGCAGCCCTTTCTCGTCTCCTATTCACCGAGCAATCCAATCTCCAAACACTATGACGGCAGCTCACGACAAAAGAAGGCGTCGTCGTTTGCTTTCATCTAGGTCGACGGAGCACAACTTAGAGATGGCGGCCTGAACCGAGGGCGACGACTAGAACAGAGGGCAACTTATTGCTGCTCGTGGTGGCAGATCATTCGGTTGGCTGCTGCAGATGCTCGATGGCTTGGCGACTGATGAAAATGGGAAAGGTGACGGTGATCGCGTCGGTTGGAGGAGCTCGCTGCCGTCGGGATCGAGAGGAAAAGAGCTCGAGTAAGGGTAGGCGGCGAGGCGATCGGCACAGCGGAGGGGACAAAGAACACCGATGACGAGCTAAGCTTTGTGATGAGAAACAGATCGGGATCGGGGTGGCAGCAGGTCAACTCACGGTGACAACGAGGCCGGTGATGGTGGCCAGTGGAAGAGGGAAGCTGCCGGCGCCGGGCAGAGGCTGGCCGTGGATGGGGCGGCGATCGGGATTTTGACGAAGAGGAGAAGGAAAGTTTGCGGCGAGAAGAGGTTGGGATCGCGAGAGGGAAGATCGCGATCGGGTTTATAAGAGTCGTTCCGTTTGGTTGAGCCTGCCCTGGTCAAGTCTAACCCAAGTCAAATCCAATCCGAGTTCAGTCCAAATCCAATTCCAATTCAAGCCCGATTTCAGCCCAAGCCCAATTGCAGATCAAGCCCAATTTCAGCCCAAGCCTAATATTTAACCCATTAGCCCACTAATTATGCCCAATTAATCCCTTAATTAATCCCAATTAATTACAGGTTTTAATCCATATATAATTTTATTTTTTTTTCGTATTTTACATTCTCCCCCACTTATAAAAATTTGGTCTCCAAATTTCTGACTCATGTACGAGTACAAGATGTCACAATAACCATCTCAAGTATCCGGTGCAAAGTCACACCTCAAGTGACTAAGTGGAGTACTGAGCTCGAATATTATATTCTAGCTCTCCTACCATCTCAATTAACCTATTACAAGGTAAATAACTGTACCAAAGTGAAGCTCTGTACCCGTAACCGATGGGAGACTTGCCAGAATCGTAAGGTGAATCATGAATCACTATCAGAAATGATACTCAAGGTTACTCCATGGATATAATTCCATCAAGCGATCCAACAAAATTCATCTTACGACTCGGAAGAAAATGAGCGGACCTAGCTAATCGATCATCGACTACCCAAATCCTATTAAGTCCTTTCCGAATTTTAGATAATCTCCCAACCCAGTCTAACGTACTAGGCTCCCACTTCATCATGGTACATAACCCTACCGATCACAATATTCCACTTTTGCTTGTTGGCATACCAACATCAACTACGAAATCAACCATGTCCCATATATCGTTCCACCAACATGAACATCTCAATACTCACTATTTTCGGATACACTCCGAATAAATCATCACTCTCGAATGAAGAGTCTCCTGAAACAACTCTTCCTAAATCGAAATACAACTCTGTAACTCACTATTCTCCTCAGAAACGGAGAATTACTTTCTCACAAGAGAAACCAATCTACTATTCCAAAATTCATTATATCACCCAGAACTGAAAGTAACTGGAAGACTATAATGACTAATCTCGCTAGTTTCTCAACTAGCGTACACATAATATATGTCTCATTTAACTGCATCGAAATCACTCCTAATCCCTGCAATATTGCATCTATGTGCAGTATCCTTCCATCCATATCGGACGGATTAACTAACACTGACACAAAAGTCAGCCACCTTCTAGGCCCTGAAACCTAGCTTCACACACTTCCGACCAAGTGATTCCCATCACCTTCTTGGTCCAACAAGTCGACGATATAGTATCGCTAGAACATCCTATTCTCATCTATGGTAAATACCAAATCAATCTAAAGAAACCACAACTTCCTTCAAGATTGGGAATATATCCATAAATATATCCTCCACAGATATGATGACAATCGATCTCAAATACTCCAAGAGTACCTGATTCCTCAAATCCATGAACGACTAAATCGTCGATAAGTCTAACAACATTATCAATCAGCTCTATACACCTGAATCCTTTTACCCTACTCTAATGATAGCTCAATCATCACACCGATAATGATAATTGTATGACACTAAGTCACTACAATATCAAACCTCCAGTCGTAGACCAACCCTAGGATATACACAGGTGTCATTTAGCTGATCTAAACAAATCATCTATCCCTAACGAAGGATACTCATTCTCAACTAATGCATTCCAATCATCGATAATCGATATATAACCCCAAAGGTTCATCTCTCTTTTAATAAAGAGTTCTGGATCTTCTCAAGAGAAATCTCAAGCCAAATAAATCTCCCATAGTGTTTAGCAACACTGATACCCGTAAAATCATCTCCCGGTATGAGGTCTCAATATCGGAACTATTTCCGAAATCACCCTCCAATCGCATATTCCTACTTGCCCATGCAGTGGCAAGCCCGAGAGTTCATCCGAAACTATATCCGAATACTCTCAGATTATACGTACATCCGAGAGTCCTAGTATACCAACGCTCCAACAATCCAACTATCCGTAAGGATATGTCTATAGTGGAGGTATGTCTAGCAAAGGCTAAGGGTATCCCTTGCCTTCTTGGTTGTTGATCAACATCTCACCAAACGGTAGAGAAAATCACCAACCACCAGTCGATAGGAACCCTTCGAACCCTATCCAAGAACGTTCTAGACAAAGATACATGTAAACTACCAGTATCTCTCGATATATCTGCAAATAGTATAACCTAAAGTAATACCCCGAAGGACCTATCCTTCGGTCTTCTATACTTCTTCTCGAGTAATCATGTAAACTTGTCCAACATCTGTTCTGGACGGCTGAGCTCATGTAGATGCAAAAGACTATCATGGAGGAACTGAAATCAACTGCTGAAAATGGAGGTACAAACTGAAACAACTGCACGGAGATGATAACAACTGTTGTACTGGCAGAGAATATACATCCGACTGTAAAATACTGAAGAACTGTCAACAACATAGCACGTTCCATCTCTGTGAAAGGTATAGCTGCAACTGGAGAATACTGTGTAGATACGACCATCATCGTAAAATCCCTCCTCTGTATAAAGCATAACCATGTCTGGAAAAGTAACAGTTGTCGTCGTCTGGAAAGGTAACAGTTGTTGTCTGAAGGTCTGGGTCTTCTGAGATGTCTTCGGCTGATACTGCTGAGTAACTTGCTTCTCTCGGTTGAAAGTATCAAAGAGCTCCAACTATATCTGAGGTAGTAGAAAGTTGCTGATGTGATAACTCAATCTTCTGTAATGATCTCAGCTTTCGAGGTTGTGGATCGTCCGCTCGAAAGCATCATCCATAGTCTTCAACTGGGTCTTCAAAATACATACTCTCCTCGTAGATACCGGCTGCTTATAGTAGAAACAGATACAATGGTCCATCGAATAATCTGACTCTAGTCTTGTCGTAACCCGCACTGCACACACATAATCTCCTTTCAGAGTCTTTCCTCTGAGTTCGCTGATAAACATGAGAAGCTGCTGACAATCTGCAATCGGTCTTCTATGATCGAAAAACTCTCCAATAGTAGCTCATGACTCATAACTCAAATCTTGCTCCTTTTTGTCCAACATTCGGAGACTTCTAATTCCAATAATTTGACTTGCAATATATGCTTATCAAATCTCAAATTCTTAAAACACCAGCTACGGAGTCATTTCTATACACCTGACTCAGTCTATGCACTTCCGGTTGGATCTAGTAGGAGATCCAATCATCTGATCAAAATATCAGCCAATAAAGCCGTGGGTGGCCAAAACCAACCCAATCACATTCTTGGGCTATTAGGTGGTTGTAACCCCCGCAAGTCTAGCGACTCTGCATGGTACCTTCGTTACCAACCGATCACCCTACTCGATGCCCAAGAATTCCCTGACAATGAGTCAAAGAAGATGACGTGGGGAAATACTATCTCACAACATCACTGAACTGTGACCAAGTGATATATTATTTTCCGTAGGTTATTTCCTATATCTTACACCAAGTACCGGCTAAATTCGGATAATGGTATGCAGCTAACTTAGCTTCCTCTGTATAACACGAGTTAAGTACTCAAAAGTACCCTCAACGTTATACAACCTAGAACGACCAATTCAGGGATCAAAATCCCTATGAATATCACCCAAAATAATCCTCTACTATCTGCATCAACAATAGTATACTCGCTTGTCCATTACCCCATGGGTAATGATCTGACTAACATAATTAGTGAAAATCTTAAGACTGTAATCCTTGATCTCCACAAGAGATGTGACTACCTAATCCTCGCTCCGACTAGATCGATCGGCTCTCAAAGGTAATTACCTTTTCGATAGCAGGCACATATCTAATAACCTCAACATATCGTTCCCGTGGTCAAACTCAAACCACGGTTACGAATACTAACCAATATCCTACAAGTCATCCATGTTATAAGCAACTAAATGCATAACCAATAGAAGGATATGTAATAACAATTAGCATACCTTAAACCTTGTAGCTCGGAGATGTCCGCAACAGCCAGATCCCAGAACTCACAAACCAAAACCAAGTAAAGCAAAACTCGATGTCCGAACGAAATAAAATCCGAAAATGGACTTCGCAACCTAGGGCTCTGATACCAATAAAATTGTCACGCCCCGAGAGTATGCCGTACCGAAAAGCAAACGGACAATATCTCCCCTGTACGTGGCAACATATCGGGTTAATACAAGGCCCGTAGGCCCACAACAACAATATGATATACACAGATATCAACATATCAAACGCAACGGAAACATACAACAGATAAAACAATATACAATGACCCAACTGTGCACTCCGGAGTGACTTGACACAACGAGAAACATAATAGAAGCCACATCGAAAGCCAAATATATACAACACGTCCGTATATCACAGATACGGAAACAATACAGCTAAAACCATAAAACGACAATCCCCACAAATACCACAATGCGGATTAAATATCCATCCGTCCGGTGTGAGATGGGATCAGCTGGCGGAGCTCCGAATATCCAAGGAATCTTCTACCTGTTATTTGGGCGACAAGAAAACCCAGGGTCCAGGGGTGGTGAGTATAAACTCAGGGGTAATATATAGAAAGTGCATGAACAACATATAAGGATAGATCTACAAGTATACATGTGAAGATCTACAGGTATACAGCATGAGTCCAATAGACATACAGTCATATCCAAATCTAATAACCAGTTACGTATTGCTTCATACTCAATGTATATACTAAAGCGTCTGTTGAACATAAAAGTAATGTACCAGCATGCAGCGAGTGCAACACCATAAAATTTATATCATCTGACAGATATACAATAACATAACCCATATAATGTGCAATCAATCCCATGCACGACCAATACTACAACATATGAACAATATATGATCACCTGTAATAACAACCCGGTCCGTACCACACAATGACATGATGCTAATCAAAGGCATATAACAGTCTGAATCTATGCATGTATCATGCTTAACACATAGCAGTAAATAAAATGCAAATGACATGTATCATGATGAACAAGCATGTGCAACAATCATAGCTCAATCAAATGCAGCATCTCACAGGCATATGTAAAACATATATCAAATACATGCATACATATATATCAGTAATGCATATGCATGGTCATGCCTGCGCACTCAACTCGCTACCACGACCCCAGTGTGGCCTAGGTGGCAGGACATGACAACTATCCGACTCGGTAGCCACCACTCTCGGTGGCCGAGTTGGGTAGTATGAAGCGAATAGCTAGCCCGTAGAGCTATATACTACCCACACGGGTCCTGCTAGCCGCTCTGTCTCTACCCATGAGTAGACGAGCACCGCACCCAGGACAACTGCACATCACACGACCACTGTCTATAATGGGTGAATGCGCTAACTACCACTCCGCACAGTGGCCAAGTGCGCATCTCCAGCTACCACCATCCATAGTGGCCGAGAACGGCACGCACAATAATGCTCTGCCCTCAACCCTGCAACCACTACCCCGAGTGGCCGGGGAGGCAGGATGACTGACGACTCGTCTCAACCACAAGGCAGACCCAGTCGTCAGCATGCATGAAATGTAATGATGCATAGCTCACACACAAATCCTCGCAACACTCCCTAACTCACGGGGAGACCTAGTCTGTAAAATACCGGGAAAAAAAAATCCTCGGTAATTGATAGAATACCCTATGGAATTTTTCAGGAATTTTTAGAAATTTTTCTGGATTTAAACGGAAGGTTTATGGATGTTTCATGGGGATAAAGCGAACAGGCTTTTGTAAAGCCTGTTTAGACTATCTGCTAGGAATTAATGGGTTTAATTAAAACCCTTTTTATTCCTTCCGTTTCCCTTATTTCCCAATCGCGCCGTTTCTTTTTCCCCTTCCGACTTCTCTTCTCACGATCTCTCTGCCTCTCGCCGCTTCCTCCTCTTCTCGGATAGTGAAGGCCGGCCACAGCCGCCTCCTTTCCCTCCGCAAGCGAAAGTCGACCACGGTTGGCTCCCCTCTACAAGCGACGGCCGGCCACCCTTACAGTGCCCATGGACGTGCCGGCGACGGGCGGGCGCGTGGTCGGGAAGATCGGGTAGGCGACGCTTCGATCAGAGGGGGGGTTGTTCTTCCCGATCGTTGCCGGAGCAAGTGGTATGGAGCATGGATTTGCTCCGAGGAACAGGGGATAGGAGGAGATTCGCGTCGGCAGAGTTGCTAGGGCAGGGAGGTGGTTTCGGCAGTGGTTCGATTGGAGGCTTTCACGGTTGTCGCCGGAGCAAGGTAAGGGCACGATTCTTGGTTGATTTCAGTCGATCTCTACCTCACAACTAGTTGTTTCTCCCGCGTACAGATCGTCCACAGTGTCACTGTGGTTGGGCGTTCCAACCCGAGGTGGAGCTGTTGCGGCAGACAGAGCAATTGGGGGAGGAGAGGTGCCGGTGGAGTTGAAATCGCTGGTAAATCTCACGGTGTCCTTATCCTTTCTGTCTATTGTGGATTGTTGCCCTATTGTGATTGTCGTTGTGCCGAAGCTTCCGGCTGACTCTGCACCGCGAGCAGCAGGGTCGACCGCCACAACTCAGATCCTTGGATCACTGATACAACAACGTTGGTTAGTTGTGGTTTGTGGAGCTAGCTGGATGATGTGATCAGAGGTTGCTCGGCTGAGAATGAGTCAAGGGTTGTTGATAGCAGTGTGGATTTGGACAGGTGGTTCAAGTTGGAGGTAAAGTTGTTTTGATCTACGATTCTATTATGTTACTAAGCTGCGACATAGTTTGCTTGTAGTGATTTGGTTATAGGATATTGTGCTTGATAATTGGGAGTGAATTGATTTGCAGTTAATTGAATGAGGATAGATGTGAAGGCTTGATTATGTTAAGTGGATAACTAGATCAATCTAGTTGATCGGGATACAAAGTCATGTAGCATTTGATTGGATCACTCGTTGTATAATAGAACCTGATAGTAGTTCATGTTGTCTTGCAGGACTTTGATGCGGCGATTACGGACATGAAGGCGATTGGTGTCTACAAGCAATTGGGTAATTTTCAGATTTAGTCATTGATATGAGCATGTTAGGTGTTCATATTACCTTGATCATGTTCTTTTTATCGTATGCTTGATCTTCTACCATCGGCTATTAACTCCATTGTTGATATCATGTTTATTTTATCATGATTAGGAGTATATATATAGGTGATGTAAGTAACTTAGAATTTGTTTAAGTTAAGTGCAAGTAGTAAAGTCCGGATGACAACCTGATTGTATATTGGGCAAAAAGGTCATCCGTAGGTAGATAATGACTTTAACCTAGGGTTAGTTCTAGTACCCTTAGGATATATGTTACCACCGAACATGTGTTGTGTAAATGGTCAGAGAAATGATACTTAGGGTATCGCTACGGACCGGTGGTCCTAGCTTGTTATAATCAGATGAGTACGACTCTCTACAGGATAGAGAGTGCGTCGAGTAGATTAGTATGACTCTCTACAGGATAGAGAGTATTATGATCAGTTGAGTACGACTCTCTACAGGATAGAGAGTGCGTCGAGTAGATTGGTATGACTCTCTACAGGATAGAGAGTCTATGGTAGATGTCTGTATGTGAGACATTGCATTCATGCATTTACATGCATGCTGGCGACGAGGTCTCCCTTGTGGTTGAGAGGGTCGCCAGTCATCTTGCCTCACTGATTACTCAGGAGGAGTAACCGGTGTGAGGGCAGAGCATTGAGGTGCCGCACTCTACCACTATAGACGGTGGTAGTTGGATTTGCGTGTCGTAGTCCTGCGTGTGTGGTACTCGACCACTCATGGGTAGTGACTGTCGGAGTGACCAACAGCAGGGACCCCCATCGTGTAGCTTGCTCTTTACGCTTATATGCTACTCGATCATATTGCCCACTCGGCCACTCGAGAGTAGTGGTTGGTGTTGAGTTGGGACAGTTGTCATGCTCGAGCCACCGAGGCCACACTGGGGTCGTGGTAGCTTTAGGGTGAGCCGACATGACCATGCATCTTTGCCATAATCGTATCTGATGGCGCTTTGCATATTACCATATATATATACATATATGCATGTATATATATATATATATGGATGGTTGAGATTAATATATATATAGATACAGTCTATATATATATGATTATTGTGATGTTGCATTTGTTTGTACTATGCTTGCTGCATTTGGGTGGACATCATATTCATGCATGTTTCTTGCATATGTTATACAGTTGTGTCAGATATTGATATGAGTTGGATAGACCATAGATACCTTGACCTGTAGCTAGAGTATATTTTGAGTTGATCTACTATTCCTGTTATATATATATATGTTGGATATATGTTCAGGTTGGATCAGAGTAGCGTAGCAGACTTCAGGTATGTCTGCATTTTATGTTGTTCATTCAGTTAGACGGTATAAGCTTGTATTTATATACTATGCTGATATACCTGTTGTACATCTAGATTATGTTGTCGAAATACATGTGATATTACATATATACATGTTTTCTATTACCTGCTGAGTTTTACTCACCACCCCCGCGGACCCTGGGTTTTCTGTCGCCCAGGTAACAGGTAGCCGACTTCGTGATGGACTTGGAGCACCGCTGGCTGGCATCATCTCATCTCAACTCCGAGAGTCCGGATTTTTGGTGTTATCATTTGTATTCCGTTATGGATTTGTGTTATGTGATGTACGCACATGTTGGTGCGGGTTTTGTCGAGATTTTTCTTTATGTTATGGTGTTAGTCATACCGGTATGCATGTGTAGGATGTATTGTTGTTGTTGTATCGTTTCCGCTGTGTGTAGTTGTTTTGATTTATATATATTGTTGTGGTTTGATATATTTTTATATATTGTTGTCATTGTGGGCCTACGGGCCTTGTATTAACCCGAAATGTTGCCACGTACAGGGGAGATGCCGTCCGTTTGATTTTCGGCTCGGTATGCTCTCGGGGCATGACAACTTTAGTGGTATCAGAGCCCAAGGTTCTGCGATGCCATATAATGTTATTTTTGTGTCGAGTCTTGGATTCTCGGGAGTCGATTTATTTGGTTTTGGTTTTTTTAGATGAGATGGACAGCGGCCTGAGCTCCAAGCAGCACGAGGTAAGAATTCCTAATAACTTATGGTTTAGTAGATATTTATCTAAACTTGATCAGTAGGTGTATACAATAGAGTTATGACACCTGTGCAGACTTGTAGTAGGGGTCGTCCACCGAGGCGACCAACTGGAGTTACCTTAGTGTTTATACTCCTAGTTTTGTTGGCTATGCATTTAGATGCTTATACCAGGGAATAACCTGTAGTGTGTTGGTTATTATTCGTAACCGTGGTATGAGTTGACCACGGGAACGACCTGTTGAGTCTGTGAGTCTTGAACCTGTGTCGAGGAGGTGATTTACCTCTGAGAGCCGACTGATACCGAGTCGGAAAACAGGGGCCAAGTCGTCACATTTATTATGGAAATCAGAGACTACAGTCTTAGAGATTTCCACTAACTGTGCTAGTCGGATCATTACCTATGGGTAATGAACAGACTTGTAGACTATTGTTGATGCAGATAGCGGAAGGCTAGGTTATGGAGTTTCATAGGGATTTTATCCCTGAGTTGTTCGTACTGAGTTGTATAACTTTGAGAGTACTTTTAAGTACTTAACTCATGTTATACCGAGAAAGTAGAGTTATTTGCATACCATTATCGGGGTCAAGCCGGTATTTGGTGATAAATGCAGAAAATAATCTTCGGGAAATAATATATCACTTGATCATGGATTAGTAATGTTGAAAGAGTGTATTTCCCCGTGTCACTTTTAGTGACACAGTATAAGGAATTCTTGAGCCTCAAGAAAGGGTGATCGGTTAGTAATAGTGTACTGTGCAGAGTCGTGAGACTTGCAGAAGTTACGACCACCTAATAGCTCAAGAAGAAGAATGGATGATTTAAGCCACCCAGAGTTATTGGCTTATAGTTAGATTAGGATGCCGGGATCTTCCACCAGATCCTGCTGGAAGACGTTGGATTGAGACAGGAGTTTAGGAATGACTCCGTATAAGTGTTTAGGAGATGGGATATTGCAAGTCAGATATTGGAGTAAGAAGTCTCCGAATGTTGGACAAAAGGAGCAAGATCGGAGTCAGAGGCCTTGGGGCTACTTTCCGATTATAGAAGACCAATCAAAGATCATCAGAAGGTTCTTGTGGATATCAGCAAAATCAGAACAAAGACTCCGAAGGAATTGTGTGCGTGCAGTGCGGACCACAAAGACATGCGAAGCCAGATTATCCGTTGGAGCGGTTAATTTGTTGCTATGGTGAGCAACCGATCTGATGGAGGAGGTGTACTTTGAAGACTCAGTTGAAGACTATCTGGGATATTCCGGGAAGATGATACACCGTCTCGACAGCAGAGATCGACACCGAAGATTGGGTTATTTCGTCAGCGGCGACCTACTACCTCAGGCGTGGTTGAAGTTCCGTAATACTCCCCTTCAGCAGAGATCAGCACAGAAGCAGCATCAGCAGAAGACATCTTAGAAGATTCAGCAGACAACAACAGTTACCTCCAGATGTGATTTGCTTAGTACAGAGGAGAGAGTATACGACGATGGTCGTATTTATTCAGTATTCTACAGTTGTAGCTCGTAGATTTAAGTGATAGGATCAGATGATCTAGGAAAAATCCTTGGATCATTCGACGCAGAAATGCGACTGTTTTGTCGTGGACAGTTGGATTTGATCTTATTCTCCTCGGAGAAAGGCCGAGACCTACGTGGAGCCTTTGGAATCGGATCGACAGATATTTCATCGTTCAGGGTATGACTCTAGTTTACCCTCAATGTCAATATATTGAGAGATACTTGTAGTTTACGGGTATCTTTGTCTAGAACATTCTTAGTTGGATTAGAAAGGTCCTATACATCGAACTAATGGGTCGGTGGTATCTCTACCGTCTGGTGAGATGTGGATCAATAATTAAGAAGTCGAGGGATGTCCTTAGACTTTGATAGACATACTTTTACTGTAGACATATCCTTACGGATGGTCAAATTATTGGAAGTATGGTACGATATGTTTCTCGGATGTGTGTATAATCTGAGAGTGTTCGGATGTAGTTTCAGATGAACTCCTAGGCTTGCCCTTGCATAGGCAAGTGGAGTAGACGATCGAAATGATTGCGAAAATAGTCTGATATCGAAGATCACAGACCGAGTGATAGTCTTGTGAGTATCAGTGTTGTTAAACACTATATAAATTGGAAGAACGTGAGTTGCGATTATAGGAGATGTTGGAGGGGATATTTATCTATCCCAGTATTTCTCCTTGAGAAAGATCCAGAACTCTTTGTTGAAAGAGAGATGAACCTTTAAAAGTAGGCATCAATTATCGATGATGGAATACAGTAGTTGTCGTGATGAATATCCTCCGTTGGGGATAGATGATCTATTTAGATCAGCCAAAGACACCTGTGTATACTCTAAGGTTGGTTTACGACTGGAGTGTTGATATTGTAGTGACATGATGTCATACAATTATCATTGTCGTTGAGATGATTATTATATCGTCAGCTTAGAGTAAAGGGGATGCAGGTGTGTGGAGACGATAATTTCATACTTAGTATGAATTTTACAAGTTGTGATTAAGTTGTTAGACTAATTAACGATTTAGTCGCCACTGGATTTGAGAATCGTGTATCCTGGACATGATTGGATCCTTTTGTATTGTTGGAGTTGCGTAACCTGGCCACTGTTGGTTGTGGTAGTTGGAGTTGCGCACTCAACCACCGTAGAAGGTGGTTTGCCTTGTATGGTTTGGTTAATACTGTAGATGTGGATAGAATGTCTTAGCATTACTATACCACGAACTTGGTTGACTTAGGTGATGATGGAAATTATTTAGTCAAAAACTAGTGAAACTAGTTTACAGGACCTTGGTGGCGGTTAACTTTTACGTAAGTATTAGTTAATCCTTCCGGAGTGGATAAAAAGGAGGTTGTACGCGGATGCATCGTTTCAGGGATCGGAGCGATCCCGATGCAGTTGAATGAGGCGTACCTTATGCTTACGACAGTTAAGAAACTACGAAATGGGCTGTCATATACATGACGTGACTTTAGTAGTCATTATCTGGATTTGTGGATGTATGGAGCAGAAGTGCTCATTGAATTTAACAAGCTACTAGGTAGCTACAATGGAGTTGCTGGAACGCGAATAGTTGTAATTTGCGAGAGTTGATCGCTATAGCCTCCCATGCACTTACAGAATGCATGGTGGAGTGGAATTTTTGGACGACAGATGGACTTCTCTTTTGAGAAGATAATTTTCCCCGTCTCTGATAAGGATAGTGGGTTCCGGAGTTGCGGTATTTAAGAAAGAGTTGCTACAGAAAGCACATCATTCGAGATGGGCTACATACCTTTGAGGTACTTAGATGTATCGAGAGTTGAAATGCTTACTGGTGGAATGGTATGAAGAGAGATACCGCATACTTTGTTGCTGGATATATACTATACCAGCAGGTGAAGGTTGAACATTAGAAACCCGTTAGATTGCTCCAGAAAAATTCCACTTTCGAAATGGAAGTGGGAGCATATCACTATTGATTGCGTTACGGGATTGTCCAGGACCCGTAAAGGACATGATGCGATTTGGGTGAGTGTGGATCATGAAATCAGCTCATTTCCTTTCTATTCGTGGGTCGTACTTGTTGGATCATTCGGTAGAGTTATATTACCGAAAGATTATCAGATTGCGTGGGGTACTTTTAAGTACCAAATCGGATAGAGATTCGCGATTTACCTCGCGATTTTTGATAGAGTCTGCACCAGACTATGGGCACAGAGCTTCAGCTTAGTGCAACATTTCATCCGCGGACTGATGGACTGTCTGAGCATGACATTCAAACGTTGGAGGATCTATTCAGATCTTGTGTCGTGGATTATGGAGGTGTAGCTTATCGATTGGCTTTACCTCCGACACTTGCGGGTGTTCGTAACTTATTTCATGTTTCTATGCTAAGGAAATACGTGCCGCGATTTGACCATGTTCTGAAAGAGGTTCCGATTATACCTCAGTCTAATGCGACCTATGAGGAGATTCCAGTACGGATTTTTGGTCGCAAGGAGCATCAGTTGCAGAACAAAATCATCCGACTCGTAAAAGTTGGAGGACAGCATCTTACCGATGAGGAGGCTACGTGAAAGCTGGAAGATACTATCCGAGCTCGATACCCTCATCTGGTCACTTAAGGAAGGTATGTGGTCCTTTCGGAAACTTGCTTGAAGTAAATTTTTGCATGTTAGTATGAAATTTGGGGACCAAATTTTTATAAGTGGGGGAGAATGTAAAATACCGGGAAAAAAAATCCTCGGTAATTGATAGAATACCCTATGGAATTTTTCAGGAATTTTTAGAAATTTTTCTGGATTTAAACGGAAGGTTTATGGATGTTTCATGGGGATAAAGCGAACAGGCTTTTGTAAAGCCTGTTTAGACTATCTGCTAGGAATTAATGGGTTTAATTAAAACCCTTTTTATTCCTTCCGTTTCCCTTATTTCCCAATCGCGCCGTTTCTTTTTCCCCTTCCGACTTCTCTTCTCACGATCTCTCTGCCTCTCGCCGCTTCCTCCTCTTCTCGGATAGTGAAGGCCGGCCACAACCGCCTCCTTTCCCTCCGCAAGCGAAAGTCAACCACGGTTGGCTCCCCTCTACAAGCGACGGCCGGCCACCCTTACAGTGCCCATGGACGTGCCGGCGACGGGCGGGCGCGTGGTCGGGAAGATCGGGTAGGCGACGCTTCGATCAGAGGGGGGGTTGTTCTTCCCGATCGTTGCCGGAGCAAGTGGTATGGAGCGTGGATTTGCTCCGAGGAACAGGGGATAGGAGGAGATTCGCGTCGGCAGAGTTGCTAGGGCAGGGAGGTGGTTTCAGCAGTGGTTCGATTGGAGGCTTTCACGGTTGTCGCCGGAGCAAGGTAAGGGCACGATTCTTGGTTGATTTCAGTCGATCTCTACCTCACAACTAGTTGTTTCTCCCGCGTACAGATCGTCCACAGCGTCACTGTGGTTGGGCGTTCCAACCCGAGGTGGAGCTGTTGCGGCAGACAGAGCAATTGGGGGAGGAGAGGTGCCGGTGGAGTTGAAATCGCTGGTAAATCTCACGGTGTCCTTATCCTTTCTGTCTATTGTGGATTGTTGCCCTATTGTGATTGTCGTTGTGCCGAAGCTTCGGTGACTCTGCCCGCCATGGCGGCGAGTCGGCCGCCACAACTCAGATCCTTGGATCACTGATACAACAACGTTGGTTAGTTGTGGTTTGTGGAGCTAGCTGGATGATGTGATCAGAGGTTGCTCGGCTGAGAATGAGTCAAGGGTTGTTGATAGCAGTGTGGATTTGGACAGGTGGTTCAAGTTGGAGGTAAAGTTGTTTTGATCTACGATTCTATTATGTTACTAAGCTGCGACATAGTTTGCTTGTAGTGATTTGGTTATAGGATATTGTGCTTGATAATTGGGAGTGAATTGATTTGCAGTTAATTGAATGAGGATAGATGTGAAGGCTTGATTATGTTAAGTGGATAACTAGATCAATCTAGTTGATCGGGATACAAAGTCATGTAGCATTTGATTGGATCACTCGTTGTATAATAGAACCTGATAGTAGTTCATGTTGTCTTGCAGGACTTTGATGCGAGGCGTATTTACGGATATGAAGACGATTGGTGTCTACAAACAGGTGGGTAATTTCCTACCTGGTCCGGGTAGTTGTTTTTCATTCAGATTTAGTCATTGATATGAGCATGTTAGGTGTTCATATTACCTTGATCATGTTCTTTTTATCGTATGCTTGATCTTCTACCATCGGCTATTAACTCCATTGTTGATATCATGTTTATTTTATCATGATTAGGAGTATATATATAGGTGATGTAAGTAACTTAGAATTTGTTTAAGTTAAGTGCAAAGAGTAAAGTCCGGATGACAACTTTGATTGTATATTGGGCAAAAGGTCATCCGTAGGTAGATAATGACTTTAACCTAGGGTTAGTTCTAGTACCCTTAGGATATATGTTACCACCAACATGTGTTGTGTAAATGGTCGAGAAATGATACTTAGGGTATCGCTACGGACCGTGGTCCTAGCTTGTTATAATCATGAGTACGACTCTCTACGGGATGAGAGTGCGTCGAGTAGATTAGTATGTAGGAAGTATTATGATCGATTAGTGCGACTCTCTACGAGGATAGAGAGTGCGTTAGATCTGAGATTGGTATGATTCTCTGTAGGATAGAGAGTCTACATGGTGGATGTCGGTATGTGAGACATTGCATTCATGCATTTACATGCATGCTGGCGACGAGGTCTCCCTTGTGGTTGAGAGGGTCGCCTGTCATCCTGCCTCCACGGTTACTCATAGGAGGAGTAAGGTGTGAGCGAGCATTGAGTGCCGCACTCTACCACTATAGGCGGTGGTAGTTGGATTTGCGTGCCGTAGTCCTGCGTGTGTGGTACTCGACCACTCATGGGTAGTATTGTCGGGTGACCAACGGCGAGGACCCCATCGTGTAGCTTGCTCTTTACTTATATGCTACTCGATCATCTCCCACTCGGCCACTCGAGAGTAGTGGTTGGTGTTGAGTTAGGGCAGTTGTCATGCTCGAGCCACCAGAGGCCACACCAGAGGGTCGTGGTAGCTTTAGGGTGAGGCATGACCATGCATCTTTGCATGTAGTATCTGATGGCGCTTTGCATATTACCATATATATATACATATATGCATGTATATATATATATATGGATAGTTGAGATTAATATATATATAGATCTATCTATATATATATGATTATTGTGATGTTGCATTTGTTTGTACTATGCTTCTTTGCATTTGGGTGGACATCGTATTCATGCATGTTCTTGCATATGTTATCTGATTGTATCGGATATTGGATATGAGTTGGATAGACCATAGATACCTTGACGTAGCTAGAGTGTATTTTGAGTTGATCTACTCTTCTGTTATATATATATATGTTGGATATATGTTGAGTTGGATCGAGTAGCGTATGTGAACTTGAGTATATCTGCATTTTATATTTATTCATTGATTAGGCGGTATATGCTTGTATTTATATTCTATCTTTGATATACATTGTACATCTAGATTATGTTGTTGAAATACATGTGATATGACATATATACATGTTTTCTATTACCTACTGAGTTTTACTCACCACCCGGGACCACAGGTTTTCTGTCGCCCACTGTAGCAATGTACTTCATGATGGACTTGGAGCACATTGGTGGCATCATCTCATCTCAACTCAGAGTCCGGATTTTTGGTGTTCACATTTGTATTCCGTTATGGATTTGTGTTATGTGATGATTGTAGTTATGAATATTGATGTTGTACCCTTTTCTTTATGTTATGGTGTTAGTCATACCGGTATGCATGTGTAGGATGTATTGTTGTTGTTGTATCGTTTCCGCTGTGTGTAGTTGTTTTGATTTATATATATTGTTGTGGTTTGATATATTTTTATATATTGTTGTCATTGTGGGCCTACGGGCCTTGTATTAACCCGAAATGTTGCCACGTACAGGGGAGATGCCGTCCGTTTGATTTTCGGCTCGGTATGCTCTCGGGGCGTGACAAGTCAACCATGCAAGGACGACTAATCCGTAATCACAACCTATTTACCTATGTACAGATAAATAGATCCGTCAAACTAACACAGCGATATATACGATACAAATATCTAATTTGGACTCATCACCTAACCTAGTGATGCAACCCAGTAACCCAATCTGAGATCATAAAAATAACCCTAACCACATGTACTTACTAAACATCTATCAGCTAACACATAATAGGGTTTTATAGTTCCTATCCGTGCTAGATAATCAATGAAGTAATCAAAATATATCTCAATTACAGGTCAAGGCACACAATTAAGCATATGATTAAATAAGATTGGATTTAAGGTAATATTTAAATAAACATAAATCCAAGATCATGCACTAGAATTTAATTTTATTAACTACATCCACAGGTAGATATTACCCACCGCTATGTAATCCGTGCTATCCATCTCCGTCCATGTATCTATCACAATCAAAGTCCCTCACCATAACAATAGGATACAGTTAAGTGTAGTCTCACATCTAATTGATTGAATCAAATTCTACATCAATCTCATATCTCGATCAAACTTCTACACACATAAATCACACTTATCACCCATCTCCTACTATAAGTGTATTATCGATTAACCCAAATACTAGTTAGATCCATATTAATGGTATTGAAGCATTACCATCTGAAATAGAACACTTGGCTATCATCGAGGTTAGAAGCAAGCAATCACGGATCCAAGCCCCACCTACAATAATATATTAAATTGTTTGCAATCGATCAAAAATTAGAAACTATATCATGGATATTAATCATCCAAGAGAACTACTAAACTTTACCTCATATTAAACCACCACCTCCTGATTCTAATTCGGATCCAACATTTGATCAATCTCAATAATCAACAAATCATAGTAAATGAAAAGACTTAGGATGAATCAACAATTGACCGAATCCATCATATCACAATCACATGGTTACACACTTATTCTTTAATGAAACAAATGGGCATACCCAAAACTTACTGAGATCATCTAAGTTTAGCGATCGAATTAATATTTCTCGCTCCTATTCACCGAGCAATCCAATCTCCAAACACTATGAATTGACTGACAAAAGAAAGGCGTCGTAATTGCTTTCATCTAGGTATTAGCGACTTAGAGATTTTTAGCGACCAATATATTCGATCACTAATAGAGGGCAACTTAGTTCGCTTGGTGGCATTGTCATTTATAGTATTCTTGCTAGTGTCGGCTTTCGATGGCTTGGCGGATGAAAATGGGAAACGGCGCGATCGCGTCGATGTTGGAGGCTTGACCGTCGGGATCGAGAGTAAAGAGCTATGTCGAGTAAGGTAGGTGATCACCGTGAGCGACCGGCGGCATTGTGCGATCGGCTTTGTGGAGGGGGAAGAACACCAATGAGGTAGGCTAAACTTGCGATGAAAGACTACAGATTAGGGACTAAATTCAATCTCACGGTGACATTTAGCAACCATTTTAGATATCAAAATATTAGGCTACCAAATCGGCGATCGGGATTTTGAAGGAAAAGCGGCGAGATTAGGTTGGGATTTCGCGAGGAAGATCGCGATCGGGTTTATAAAGAGTTCCGTTTGGTTGAGCCTCTAAAGTCTAACCCAAGTCAAATGTATCAATCTCTAAATTTAGGTCAAATCAAGATTCCAATTCTAAGCCCGATTTATTAAGCCCAATTGCGGATCAAGCTCAATTTCAAGTTCTAATATTTAACCCATTAGCCCACTAATTATGCCCAATTAATCCCTTAATTAATCCCAATTAATTACATGGTTTAATCCATATATAATTTTTTTTTAATATTTTACTTAATATTAATATTTAAATATACACAATTTACAAAATAATTCATCTAATTTAATTTTATTAGATCCTTGACACTCTGTAATTACCATAGATGACCATCTTGAAGTTCAAGAAGGTCTTTTATAGAACATACCTTATCGTATCTTGGTTTTCTAGACTTTCTTCAACCGAATGAAGACCCTTTAGTAGTTCCTTGAATCTCCTGTGCAGTTCACCAACAGTTTCCCCATACCTCATAGCAAAGTTTTGTAGCTGGTTCATATAGAGATCTCGTTTCTCTATTCTTGAGTCTCTTGGCCTTCATTAAGCTCTATCAGCTTGTTCCAGAGATCTTGAGCGTTGTTGAACGGGTCAATTTTGTTGAGTTGGTCCTTCGCTAAGCCACATTGCAGAGTTATGGTGGCCTTAGCATTTGCTTGTGCCTTGTGTCTTTGTTCAGCAATTCACTGTGTAGATTCAAGGATCCTTCCTTCTGCGTCCATTGGTGGTCTGAAGCCTTCCGTCATAGAGAATCACATATCTATCTCAGTCATGAGATAGTACTCCATTCGGCTTCACTAGTACTAAAAGTTGGTTCCATCGAAGAAGGGAGGTCGATTTGTGTTGTAGCCCTCTTGCATTGCCATTTGAGCTTACTCTTGCGGTTGTGAATCCAGAGAAGAGCACCAAGCTCTGATACCACTTGTAGGACCATTGGCGTCTCTAGAAGGGGGGTTGAATAGCATCAATCGTCGTCACTCGAAGTTCCACAGAGAAAAGAGCTCGTTTGACGATAAGCAGTGGAAACAAAGAAGAAAGAAAACAACACACACACAAGAACATAGGTTTTTACTTAGTTTACAGTTCCCTCATGAACTGCTACATCCAAGGCATGCCTCTACTCTTTCTCCTTCTTGGAAAAGCTCCGATGGTGGAGAAACCCCTTAATACACGCTTACAAGAGTTACAACAGAACTTACAGCACAAACTGTTTGAGAAGAGCAAGATTACAGTGTGCAGTTAATAGCTAGGGCTTCTTCTCTTCACTCCCTTGATTGCCTTTGAGGATGATTGGAGCTTGGAGGATGAAGGCAAAACACAGGAGAATCGCTTCAGAGAGTTTCATGAACAGTAGTGTAGATTTTTTTCAAAATGAGCCGGAGAAAACCCTTATAACAGACACGATTAGGGTTTTTTTCACCCGCATAGTCGAGTTGCCTCGATTGGCGCCTCAATTGTCGTTTGATTACCATTGCTAACGGTAAGTTTTCCCCCTCAATTTTGACTTATCGCCCATTGTAGCATAGGTCCAGTCGAGGTGATGGTTCATCACCTCGACTGATAATGTTAGTCGGGCTCACAGTCGAGCTCACATTGCTTCTTTTCAATTGAACAAAACATCAGTCGAGGTGCCACCTCGACTGCTATGGGTTTATGCTCAAGTTATGCTACCCCAGTCGAGGTGGCAGTCGACTTCGCCTTGCTGATGTTCGATTGAACAAAGCAACAGTTGAGGTGCCACCTTGACTGCGATGGATTTTTGCTCAAGTCATGCCACCCCAGTTGAGGTGACAGTCGACTTCACCTTGCTTCTATTCAATTGCACCAACAACCACAACATATATCAAGGATATTCGGCAATTTTAATGTTGAACAAGTCGTAACTAATCGTTTTCGATTAAAGGCTCACATACATGTGGTGTTGTTGCTTGTATTTCAAGGAATTCCATTTAGAGGTCATGATGAGAAATCTAGTTCATCTAATCGTGGTAATTTTTTTGAATTTTTGGATGTGCTAACCATGTACAATGATGAACTTTCAAAGGAAATTGCTAAAGCTCCAAAAAATGCCAAGTATACAAGTCACGATATTCACAAACAAATACTTCATGTGCTTTTAGTGAGAGTGAAAAATACAATTCGTGAAGAAATTGGAGTTGCCAAATATTGCATAATTATTGATGAAGCTTGAGACGAATCAAAAAGAGAGCAAATGTCTATAGTATTGAGGTTCGTGGATACTAATGGATTCATTCAAGAACACTTTTTTGGGCTTGTTCATGTATTTGATACCGTAGCTTTGACTTTAAAGGATGTTGTATATTCTGCTTTGACTCACTACAATTTGGATGTTCAAAATATAAGAGGTCAAGGCTATGATGGTGCTAGTAATATGAGGGGTGAGTTTAATGGATCGCAAGCTTTGATTATAAAAGATTGTAGAAGTGCCTATTATGTTCATTATTTTGCTCATCGGTTACAATTGGTTTTAGTTGCAGCATCAACAAATGTGACTCCTATTCATCAATTTTTTGACAAATTAACTTTTATAGTCAATATTGTTGGTTTTTTCATGTAAGTGTAATAATGAATTGAAGAATGCTCTCCTAGATGACATTGCACATTTGATTGCTATTAATGAACTCGAGATAGGGTGTGGACTTAATCAGATAGGTACTTTATAGCGAGCTACTGATACGCACTGGAGTTCTCATTTGAGATCATTGTCAGGCCTAATTAAGATTTTAAGTGCATCATGCACGATATTGCTCAAGGTTATGAAGGATGGGTTTCCTTCTCAACATGCAGATGCACCATCTGTTTATGATGAAATGACTTCTTTTGAGTTTGTATTCATCTTGCATCTTATGAAAGAGATTATAGGAATCACATATATCCTTTGTCAGGCTTTACAAAGTAAGTCTCAAGATATTATAAATGCAATGGAGCTTGTATTATCTACCAAGAATTTACTTCAACAAATGAGAGATAACAAGTGGAATGATTTACTTATAAAAGTGAAGTCTTTTTGTGAACTTCGAAATATTGACATTCCTGATTTCAGTGCTCCATATATTAATAGATGAGGTCGAGCCCATCCTCATCAAGACAATTTCACCATTGAACATCATTATTAGGTAGACCTTTTTTATGCTTCGATAGATTCACAATTGCAAGAAATTAATAGGCACTTTAGTGATGATGCTATGAAATTGCTTATTCTTAGTAATGCCTTAAATCCTCAAAATGCAGTGGAGTCTTTTAGAGTTGTGGATATATGTAAATTAGTTGAAAAGTTTTATGTCTAAGATTTTACAAAAGATGAAAAAGAACAATTGGAGATACAATTAAAGTATTACGAGTATAATGTAGTGAAAGGGCCTGACTACAAAAATCTTTCAACCATTTCAGAGTTATGTCAATGGTTGGTGAAGACAAACAAGTCTGTTATGTACAACCTCATTTTTAGAGTGATTGTTCTTGTACTTACTCTTTCGATTTCCACTGCTACTACAGAATGATCATTTTCTGCGATGAATATCGTGAAAACAAGACTTCGAAGCAAAATGGAGGATACTTTTCTCTCAGATGCATTAATGGTATATATTGAGAGAGAAATTTCTAGAAATATAAGCATAGAAGCTATCATTGAAGACTTCAAAAATTTAAAAGAACGTCAAATTCCTTTTAGTTAAAGAATTGTATTTGATACTTAATTGAATATATTTTGTAAGGAACTTGAGCTTCCTTTGTCATTGCTACTGAGAAATGATATGGTTCATTTTAACCGATTTGATTTGAACCACTAAACCACGTCAAATACATAATTCTAATCAATACTTGCCCTGATCTCCTCAAAGGATAGGTAACATATTTTGTGGTTTTCTTTTTCCTATGAAGCACTTCTATCATTATAAGTAAAATTTAAAAAAATATATATATAGATTACATATGTGCGTCTGTATACTGTGTATGTTTTATGCATGGTTTGACTTGATACCTTCTTACATATAATTTCTTCTCTGAAAGGAAAAAAAAAGTATTCTAGTTTGGATTTTTATTACAATATCAACCGTGACATTAGAGCTTGCTGCCTTCTCCTGCATGTTACACACTAACTATTTCCATTATTGTCAAGTAATTTGAGTTGAATATTAGCTTCAATATGTTGTCAACAGTCAAAACAATTAGTAATGAGCATGACATAAACTGTTAGTATAGTGCAATTATTTTTGAGTTTGATCAACTAAGTTTTTTTTTTCTTTATGACCAGACTTTATTTTAAACTTGAAGAATGTTTGAAGTATATTAGTGTTCTTGTTTTGAATTGATCTGTTCTTTTATGCTAAAATTTTAGTTGTTTTCATGTTCAATAATGAAAATATAACTCTCAAGATACTGCTCAACATATGTTACATAGGGTTGGTTCTCGTTTTCTTGTAGTTGTACATTTATTTGATTCCACTTTGAACTTAACCCATTAGATAATATATGGAAGTTGAAAGATTTGTCTTTGGAATTAAGTTTTTTTTTAATGGGATAAGAAGGTCTCTCCATTAATGTAGGACCTTTCTCTCCATAAACTTTTCTGCTAGCTCGATTGTCTGTTTATAGATTTCTAACCATGCTTTTGATGAATAAAGAATAAAGTCAGATATACAACAATGATGACCAAATTTTTATCCCACTAAATGAGCTCAACAAACTCAGTATACGACTCCTCCAAATTTAAAATCCTGGATCCGCCCCTGATTAGATATATGTTAAGAATAATTTATATATAAAGAATAGATTTTATTGATCATGTGCACAGGATGTTGGCCAAAAGGAAGATATTTTATATAGTAGATTAAGGATTTGTAAATTATAGATTCAGATAAATATTATTCATATAAAGTATAATTTTGTTCATTATACGCATGATATGTCAGCTCAAAGAAAGACATATGATGTGACCAACGAATATCATGAGCTATAATTTGAAAGTATCACTAATATTGCAGTCTAAAAACTAAATGTGATGTTGTACTTAGTATCTCATTCTTGTCCATATATACTCATGCATGCATATTATGTGCATTATTTATTACAATCTCTTTATGCTCTTGGCAATAATATGAGATTATATTCTTATACTCTCTTTCTTATTCAGTGCATTCAATAACTATCAACCTAAGTAATATTCCTACACTCACTAGGACTAATTTTGCCTAGTAGAAAGAATACATAATCGATGGTGGTTTTGAGATGTATGGACTTAGACTATGCATTAAGGTATGACTATCCTATACCTATGATCAACGCTAGCATCTAACCATAATGAACAAGGAAAACAAGATAAGGTATCCACTTATTTCTTTTGCAAGAAGAAAGACCATGTCAAGAAAGAATACCCTAAGTACATTAATTAACGTATTAAAAAAGTATTTTTTTTAACTTTGTAAGTCAATTTTGACTTCTATACGTAGGATCGAGAAACGCTAGAGGGGGGGTGAATAGCGTTCGAAAAACTTTTCTTTTCTCGTAAAATCAAAGCAACACACAACGGAATAAGTAAGAACAAAAACACACTTTATTTTACTTGGTTCACAACCAAACAGTTGCTAGTCCAAGACCCTACAATCCTTGATCGCTTACGAGGGCAATCCACAAAAAATATCTTCCTCGTTAGAGTTAAGAGATACGAAGAAATACAAGAAATGTAGAGGAAGAGGTATGTAGTATACGGAAAAAAAAAATGAATTAACCGTTAATTAATTAGGATTAATTAAGGGATTAATTAGGCTTAATTAGTAGGCTGAAATCGGGCTTGATCTGTAATTGGGCTTAGGCTGAAATCGGGGTTGATCTGTAATTGAGCTTAGGCTGAAATCGGGCTTGATCTGTAATTGGGCTTGGGCTGAAATCGGGCTTGATCTGTAATTGGGCTTAGGCTGAAATCGGGCTTGATCTGTAATTGGGCTTGGGCTGAAATCGGGCTTGATCTGTAATTGGACTTGGGCTGAAATCGGGCTTGATCTGCAAGTGGATTTGGGCTGAACTCGGATTGAATCTGACTTGGGTTAAGTGGCTGAACCGGCTGGGCTGAATCCAAACGGATTGGGTTTGGAACGGGCTGGGTTAGCCAGATTTGCTCGATCGGCTTTTAAAAGCCACCGAACGAATCAGAGTTTTCGCGATCCCCATTTCGTCTTCTCCACGATAGTTCTCTGCTCCGCACGACGTCCGTCACCAACCTCCGTTCGTCGGCGTCCGGTGCGAGTAGCTCGATGGCGCCACCTTTTAGTAGATCTCCGGCCGGGGATTAGGGGGGGTTCTCGCCTGGAAGGAAATCGCGGCGACACTCCCGGTAGACAATGGCGTCGTTATCGCAGCGGACGAGCCGCCATCGGAGGTAAGGATCGATCATCCCTTCCCTTTTCGTGGAGATCTGGAGTTTTCGGTTGTTTTAGCTCCGATCGGGGTATTAGCGTGTCGATCGAGCTGGTTGGTTCTGGCGACTAAAGGGGAAAAGTCGGATGTCGCGCGTCGCCGAGCTAGGGATCGAGCTCGATCTTGTGTCGTGGGATGAGTAAGGTGGATTTCCGGTGGAGTGCAGAGTTCGGGATTGAATTGGGATTCCATCGGGAGCAGCCGGAAAATCCGACAGAGGTCTAGAACTGGTAAGCTTTATTACCGTGTATTGTTCGATCTTGATTGGCTTGTTTATGGATGTTGATTATGCTATGGATTTGGGAATCGGAATTGTGGGGTTGGATGATTACGGTAATTGCTTTGATACGGGTTGAATTCGGTATTAATGCTCGGGAAATACTAGTTGATAGGATGAGTTATGTTCTGTTAATGTGATATTGGGTATTTGTTGATTCGATCGGATGTGGTTGTGATGTCGGTAATTGATGCGGGCTCGTGGTTTGTTGATTGAAGCGATGAAGTAAGAATCGAAACTGTGAAGTTGGATGGTTAGGAGTTTCAGCTAGGTTGTGGAAATTAATCTGTGATTGTAATTGATTATGCCATCCGTGTGTGTGTGGAAGGGGAAGTAAGCTGCCGAATGGTGGATTGAGGTTAGGTTATTAGGATATGTGATGAATTGGAGATTGCAGTGTCAGGATCTTATGGGTTGTGCTCTGTGAGGGAGCTGGGGATTTAGGTTAAGTAAGTGTGGTTAGATTTTGTCACCGTAATTAATTTTGAGGATGTCGGTGAGTTATTAGGAGCTGGGTTATGGTGTATAAGCTCAGGAAGTTGTTACTTAGGTTTTCTTGTAGTTGACCTAGGTAGTGTATCGAATTTGGGATAAGTAGGGTTCTTACTCGTAGACGGGAAAAGAATACGAATATAAAATGAACTAGTATTTTGTTCGTATAGTATCGGCGATTTGCACTTAACCGTAATGTGTTACTATTGTGCAGGTTTGGGATACGAAGCAGGTTCACGGCCGTGAGGATTATACGAGCTTCGTATCAGGTGGGTAATATCTACCTGGTCCGGTAGTTTGATCAATTCTAGTGCGTGACATTTTATATATGGTTATTCTTGTTTACCTTAGATCCACTCATATTGTATCTTGTGCTTGTACTTAACCTGCGATCTTGGAGATATTGCTGTTAATCTATCATACCTTTATCTCGGATAGAAATTATAACCCTGTTTGTATGTTAGCTGATAGGTATTCAGTTAAATGCATGTAGTCACTAGTGTGGACTTAGATGGGGTTCTGGGTTATCACTAGGTTAGGTGATGAGTCCAAATTATAGGGTCGTTGTACCGTATATATATTAGTGAGTTAACTTGATGAACCTATTTATCTGTACATAGGTAAATAAGTTGGGGTTACGGATTAGTCGTCCTTGCATGGTTGACTTTTGTTGACTAGATCTCCTTGTGGATTAGGGAGTGTTGTGGGGATGTATGTGTGAGCTATGCATCATTACATTTGCATGCATCTTGGCGGTCTTCCTTGTGGATGAGGCAGGTCATCGGTCATCCCGCCTCCGGCCACTCGGGGTAGTGGTAGCAGGGTTGAGGGCAGAGCATTGGATGTGCCGCGCTCGACCACTATATATGGTGGTAGCTGGAGATGCGCACCTGGCCACTGTGCAGAGTGGTGTTAGCACTCGCCCACTATAGATGGTGGTTGTTATGACGTGCAGTTGTCCTGTGTGCGGCGCTTGTCTACTCATGGGTAGGGACGGCGTGACTTGCAGCAGGGACCCCTAGGAGTAGTTAGCTTTTTACGCTTATATGCTACTCATTCATACTACCCAACTCGGCCACTCGAGAGTAGTGGTAGCTAGAGTCGGGCTAGTTGTCATTTGTCGTGCCACCCTGGTCACTCTGGGGTCGTGGTTGGGCCAGGTCATGACGATGACCATGCATATGCATTGCTGATATATATGTATGCATGTATTTGATATATGTTTTACATATGCCTGTGAGATGCTGCATTTGGTTGTTGCATATGATTGTACATCATGTTACATGTCTTTTGCATATTTTATATACCGTTGTGCATGTGTTGAGCATGAGTGTGTACTATTTGGATTATGTCATTATATACCTGTTCAGAATGTTATAGATCATATGGAGGACAGACCGTCAAGTATGTACATTACTTTATGTCAGTTGATCAGTTCAGTTATACCATGTGTAGGACATATCTGTGATTACTGATTACTATGCTTAGTACCGTATGTCTGTTGGACTCATGCTGCATACCTGTAGATCTCTTTACCCTTTATGTTGTTCATGCACTTCTATATATTACCCCTGAGTTTTATACTCACCACCCTGGACCCTGGGTTTCCTGTCGCCCAGGTAGTAGATAGAAGATTTTGGCATGGATTTGGAGCATTGCCACCTGATCCCATCTCGCCATTTTTCCGAGGGTTTTGTTTCCCATCTCATGTATCTGCATATGGACTTTTATTGCTATTGGAGATCGTGATGTATTTTTCTCTTGTGATATTCGGTATGAGATTCTATTTTTGGGTATGGACGGATATACTGATGTACTGATGTTGTTGATTTGTATTTCCATTATGTTTGGCTTCCGCTATTGATGTTATACGTTTTTGCTGTGTTGTATACATTTTCGATATGTGTTATACTGGCTGCGACTTTTGTACCATATTGGAATTGTCATAAGGGGGTGTCGTCCGTTGGCCGGACAGAGTCTACCTCGGGGCGTGACAATTTTATTGGTATCAGAGCCAGGTTGCGATGCCATGCAATAATGTTTTTGTCAGATTTTGGGACCTCGGAAATCGTTTTGATTTGATTTGATTTCGATTTTGGTAAGATGGGATTGACAGAGGCATGAGCTCCAAGTTGTCCGAAGTAAGAAATCTTAACACTTAGTATTTTCTGGTTAAATATTTATGGAAGTCGTTCAACAGGTGTGAACAGACGATATTATGGCACCTGTTCAGACTCGTAAGAGAGGTCGACCCTCTAAACAGCCTACTACCGGAGGACCGGTTGATCAGGAGGAGCCACGACAGCCTTCCTACCGAGAGGTTCGAACCTCAAGAGCCCGATGTACCCTGACTATGCCGATCGCCATGATTCCACTGGGTCGAGTCAAGGCACATATATCGGTTAGACGGCCACCAAGGACCGATTTACGCTATTCCGAGGCGAGTCTGATCCCTGGATTGCACGGACATGGTTAGACAATTTGGAGGATACGTTTGAGTTCATGAGTTGCACTGATGAGGAGAAGGTGGGTCTAGCAGCTTATCATCTTCGGAGCAAAGGCTACGTGGTGGAAAATGCGTAAGACCTTGATGGGAGAGAACATCACCGGGCGCTTCCGAGATATATTCTCGAGGTGATTTTCCTTCAAGGTTTCTACAAAGACGCCGTCGAGTTCTAAGCCTTGCCAGGGGATCGATCGGTTATGGAATACAATGCAGTTTACTCGATTAGCGGAATCGTCTGCTCGTAGCACAGATGAGGACCGATGTTACAATTCACAGTGGTTTGGCCTTATATTCGAGTAAGAATGTCTGGATCCTCCATTAACTCGTACCGAGAGGCACTGGATAGAGCTCTGTCTATTGAGATGACTTCTCAACAAATTGCAAAGGAGAAGGAGGTGGAGAAGCAGATGTCCCAGGGAAAGCAAATGCAAGGTGGATACGCCCACCGAGACTCGTAAGAAGCGTAATCGAGTGGGGCTTCTCGTGGTACTTCAGAGGGATCATCTAGGGCACAGAAAGGGAAGCGACCAGCTGGATACCGCGGTTCTCAGAAGAACCGTAAGAGTGGATACATGACTAGATGTCGTAGATGTGGGTCCGGAAATCATAGTTTCCTCGAGTGTCCCCTGGATCGAGATGTTTGTTATTACTGCAAGCATCCAGGGCATACTAGTCGAGAGTGTACTCTGAAGGCACACCGAGGTTCGTGCAATTCCAAAGAAGGGAAAGAGATCTCGACAAGATCATCCCAGAGGTCAAGACCTAGACGCAGATGCATGGTCGAGAGCAGACACTACCTCCTATGAGATATATCATATACATGGGAGTGATTCTTCCGGATGCCACGATTCATTATACCCCACCCAGAGAGTTATTATTCGGACCACCTACTCGATATCTATCTACCGACTCGTGGATATATTATGTCGCGAAGCAGAGTCACCTCCAAAGCAGAGCATCACAGCACCGCAGATCCATCCGGAGTGGAGGCATTCTACTATTATATCGAGCGCACGCCACATGTGGAGATCGGACGAGTTTATGCCATTACCCGAGTTGACGCTCAGCGGGCCGAGGGATCGGTAATTCGGGTTATGATTTTGTTTTATTATATACCTGCTGATACATTGATTGATACTGGTAGCTCGAATTCCTTTATTTCTAGTATATTTCTGAGTAAAATTGGGAGAATCCCTATGATTCGCTTCTTGTGGATTAGCGGTATCATTACCATCGAAGCGAGGTTTTGACACCATCAAGTAATCAAGGTTGTCATTGGATTTCGAGGGACATATACTTACGGTGGACCTTCAGGTGCTAGAGATGGTGGAATTCGATATTATACTCGGAATGGATTGGTTGGCTACATATTGTGCTACGGTGGATTGTAGAGCGAGAGTAGTGACCTTCCGACCACCAGATCAGCCTGCATGGGAATTCGTGGGTACCCGGGACGATGGAGTGTCCGTTATATCTGCACTTCAGGCTCGGAGATTATTGTCGCATGGTTGTCTGGGTTACTTATTCTCTTTGGTCAAAGTGGAGAGTGAGGATATACACCCTCTTCCCAGTGTACGGGTGGTTTGTGAGTATCCGGATGTATTCCCAGATGAACTTCCGGGCTTGCCACCTCCGAGACAAGTGGAATTCGCGATAGAGGTGATCCCAGGAACCGCACCGGTGTCAAAGGCTCCATACCGGATGGCACCGAAAGAGTTAAGTGAGCTAAAGATACAGCTGCAAGAGTTATTGGATAGGGGTTTTGTGCGTCCTAGTGTTTCACCTTGGGGAGCTCCGGTGTTATTCGTTAAAAAGAAAGATGGATCTCTGCGGTTATGTATTGATTACCGACAACTTAATGCAGTAACCGTTAAGAACAAATATCCACTGCCGAGGATAGAGGATTTGTTTGATCAGCTCAAGGATACTTGCGTGTATTCCAAGATTGATCTGCGATCAGGTTATCATCAGCTGAGGGTGAGAGACGAGGATGTTCAGAAGACAGCGTTCCGCACGCGTTATGGACATTATGAGTTTCTAGTGATGCCATTTGGTCTTACTAATGCTCCAGCTGCATTTATGGATTTGATGAACCGGGTATTCTTGAGGTACTTAGATCAGTTTGTCATCGTATTCATAGATGATATCTTGATATATTCTCGTTCTGAGGAGGAGCATGAGCACCATCTTCGGATTGTATTGGAGACATTGCGACGAGAGCATTTATATGTCAAATTCAGTAAGTGCGCTTTCTGGTTATCTTCTGTGGGATTTCTTGGACATGTGGTATCTAGCAGAGGTATTTCAGTTGATCCCCAGAAAATCGAAGCGATTACCAGTTGGGAGCAGCCAAAGTCAGTTCAGGAAGTCCGTAGTTTTCTTGGATTGGCCGGGTATTACCGTAGATTTGTGGAGGGATTTTCCCGTATAGCCACACCACTTACTCGCTTGACCCGGAAAGGAGTCAAGTTTGCTTGGTCAGAGGCGTGTGAGTCCAGTTTTCAGGAGCTTAAGCAGCGACTAGTTTCTGCACCTGTATTAGTGATTCCTTCTTCTTGCGATGGGATGGTCCTGTATACTGATGCTTCTTTTCAAGGCTTGGGAGCAGTTTTGATGCAGTTCGACCGTGTAGTATCTTATGCCTCCCGTCAGCTTAAGGATCATGAGAGGAATTATCCGGTACACGATCTGGAGTTAGCGGCCATTATTTTTGCGCTAAAGATATGGAGACATTATCTATATGGGATTACTTTTGAGATCTATACGGACCATAAGAGTTTGAAATATCTTTTCACTCAGAAAGAATTGAATCTTAGACAGAGACGATGGATGGAGTACCTAAAGGATTATGATTGCACCATTCAGTATCATCCGGGTAAAGCTAACGTCGTAGCCGATGCACTGAGCAGGAAGTCCTGTGGGATTTTGGCAAGCCATTTGATCGTAGTGACTGATCTTGTTCGACAGTTCTCAGAGTTGGGGTTGTCGGAACAGGGTCAAACATCCCGAGGGATATTGGTATCCATGGTTGCCCAGTCTGCTATTATTGAGAGGATCAAAGAGGCACAAGCTAGCGATCAGCATCTGCAGTTCTTATGCAGCACTGTGGATTCAGGACGACAGACAGATTTCTCGTGTGACGAGACTGGAGTCCTCCGGTTCCGAGGAAGATTATGTGTTCCAGACACACATCCGATTAAGGAGGAGTTATTACGAGAGGCACATCACTCGAGATTTGCTATACATCCGGGCGGTACTCGGATGTATCAGGATTTGAGACGTTCATATTGGTGGGACGGTATGAAGAGGGATATTGCGGATTTCGTCGCTCGATGTTTGGTTTGCCAGCAGGTAAAGGCTGAACATCAGAAACCCGTCGGATTGCTACAGAGAATCCCAATTCCGGAATGGAAGTGGGAACATATTACGATGGATTTTGTTACGGGGTTGCCCAGAACCCGTAAAGGACATGATGCGATTTGGGTGATTGTGGATAGGTTAACCAAATCCGCTCATTTCCTTCCGATTCGTGAGACTCATCCATTGGATCGACTAGCTGAGCTATACTGTAGAGAGATTGTCAGACTGCACGGAGTACCCTTGAGTATCATATCTGACAGAGATCCGCGTTTTACTTCACGATTCTGGCAGAGTCTTCAGCATGCTATGGGCACCGAGCTTCGTCTCAGTACTGCATTTCACCCGCAGACGGATGGACAGTCGGAGCGTACTATTCAGACTCTGGAGGACTTATTGAGATCTTGCGTCATGGATTTCGGAGGCAGCTGGGAGGATCACGTTCACTTGGTGGAATTCGCGTATAATAATAGCTATCACTCTTCCATTCAGATGGCTTCGACCCTGCAGATCTCCGATATTGTGGGAGGATGTTGGGGAGCGACAGTTATTGGGCCCTCAGAGTATTCAGCACGATGCAGAGTTAGTTCGTATTATTAGACGACGATTGTCAGAGGCTCAGGACAGACAGAAAAGTTATGCGGATCGGAGGCGAAGACCCCTGGAGTTTTCTATAGGGGATCATGTATTCCTACGTGTATCACCTACAAAAGGAGTCAAGAGATTCGGAATTAAAGGAAAGTTAGCACCACGCTACATTGGACCATTCGAGATATTGGAGTGGATTGGAGGTGTAGCATACCGGTTGGCTCTACCTCCGACGCTATGGGCGCTCATAACGTATTCCATGTTTCTATGCCGAGAAAATACGCATCGTGATCCGGATCATGTTTTGACGGAGGTGCCAGTTCCACTCCAGCCTAACGCGACATATGAAGAATTTCCCGTGCGGATTCTTGGTCGTAAAGAGCGTCAGTTACGAAACAAAACCATCCGCCTTGTAAAGGTTGGATGGCAGCATCACACTGATGAGGAGGCTACATGGGAGCAGGAGGATATCATCCGAGCTCGATATCCTCACCTGTTCACGTGAGGTATGTAGTAATTCAAGAATTTCTTACTTTGATTACTGCATATAAGTATGGAAATTTGGGGACCAAATTTTATTAAGTGGGGGAGAATGTAGTATACGAAAAAAAAAATGAATTAACCGTTAATTAATTAGGATTAATTAAGGGATTAATTAGGCTTAATTAGTAGGCTAAAATCGGTCTTGATCTGTAATTGGGCTTAGGCTGAAATCGGGCTTGATCTGTAATTGGGCTTAGGCTGAAATCGGGCTTGATCTGTAATTGGGCTTAGTCAAATCGATCGTAATTCTTGATCTGAATTGACTTAATAAATCGGGCTTGATCTGCAAGTGGATTTGGGGAACTCGATTGAATCGACGGGTTATGGTCAACCGGGCTAAATCCAAATGGATTGGGTTTGGAACGGGCTGGGTTAGCCAGATTTGCTCGATCGGCTTTTAAAAGCCACCGAACGAATCAAAGTTTTCACGATCCCCATTTCGTCTTCTCCGCGACAGTTCTCTGCTCCGCGCGGCGTCCGTCACCAACCTCCGTTCGTCGGTGTCCGGTGCGAGGAGCTCGACGGCGCCACCTTTTAGTAGATCTCCGACCGGGGATTAGGGGGGGTTCTCGCCTGGAAGGAAATCGCGGCGACACTCCCAGCAGACAATCGTTAGTCGCGTGCAAATGCCGCCATCGGAGGTAAGGATCGATCATCCCCTTCCCTTTTCGAGTGGAGATCTAGAGTTTTGTTGTTTTTAGCCCGATCGGTATTGGCGGATCGAGCCGTTGGTTCGGTGAGCGCCTAAAGGGGAAAAGCCGATGTCGCCTGTCACGAGCTAGGATCGAGAGCCCGATCTTCGCCGTAATCGTGGATGAGTAAGGTGGATTTCTTGGAGTGCAGAGTTCGGGATTGAATTGGGATTCCATCGGGAGCAGCCGGAAAATCCGACAGAGGTCTAGAACTGGTAAGCTTTATTACCGTGTATTGTTCGATCTTGATTGGCTTGTTTATGGATGTTGATTATGCTATGGATTTGGGAATCGGAATTGTGGGGTTGGATGATTACGGTAATTGCTTTGATACGGGTTGAATTCGGTATTAATGCTCGGGAAATACTAGTTGATAGGATGAGTTATGTTCTGTTAATGTGATATTGGGTATTTGTTGATTCGATCGGATGTGGTTGTGATGTCTGAATTGATGCGGCTCGTGGTTTGTTGATTGAAGCGATGAAGTAAGAATAAAGCTGTGAAGTTGGATGGTTAGGAGTTTCAGCTAGGTTGTGGAAATTAATCTGTGATTGTAATTGATTATGCCATCCGTGTGTGTGTGGAAGGGGAAGTAAGCTGCCGAATGGTGGATTGAGGTTAGGTTATTAGGATATGTGATGAATTGGAGATTGCAGTGTCAGGATCTTATGGGTTGTGCTCTGTGAGGAGCCGGGATTTAGGTTAAGTAAGTGTGGTTAGATTTTGTCACCGTAATTAATTTTGAGGATGTCGGTGAGCCATTAGGAGCTGGGTTATGGTGTATAAGCTCAGGAAGTTGTTACTTAGGTTTTCTTGTAGTTGACCTAGGTAGTGTATCGAATTTGGGATAAGTAGGGTTCTTACTCGTAGACGGGAAAAGAATACGAATATAAAATGAACTAGTATTTTGTTCGTATAGTATCGGCGATTTGCACTTAACCGTAATGTGTTACTATTGTGCAGGTTTGGGATACGAAGCAGGTTCACGGCCGTGAGGATTATACGAGCTTCGTATCAGGTGGGTAATATCTACCTGGTCCGGTAGTTTGATCAATTCTAGTGCGTGACATTTTATATATGGTTATTCTTGTTTACCTTAGATCCACTCATATTGTATCTTGTGCTTGTACTTAACCTGCGATCTTGGAGATATTGCTGTTAATCTATCATACCTTTATCTCGGATAGAAATTATAACCCTGTTTGTATGTTAGCTGATAGGTATTCAGTTAAATGCATGTAGTCACTAGTGTGGACTTAGATGGGGTTACCGGGTTCCGTCACTAGGTTAGGTGATGAGTCCAAATTATAGGGTCGGTCGTTGTACCGTATATATATTAGTGAGTTAACTTGATGAACCTATTTATCTGTACATAGGTAAATAAGTTGGGGTTACGGATTAATCGTCCTTGCATGGTTGACTTTTGTTGACTAGATCTCCTTGTGGATTAGGGAGTGTTGTGGGGATGTATGTGTGAGCTATGCATCATTACATTTGCATGCATGCTGACGACTGGGTCTTCCTTGTGGATGAGACGGGTCATCGGTCATCCTGCCTCCCCGGCCACTCGGGGTAGTGGTAGCAGGGTTGAGGGCAGAGCATTGGATGTGCCGCGCTCGACCACTATATATGGTGGTAGCTGGAGATGCGCACCTGGCCACTATGCAGAGTGGTGTTAGCACTCGCCCACTATAGATGGTGGTTATGACGCGCGCTTGTCCTGTGTGCGGCGCTTGTCTACTCATGGGTAGGGACGGCGTGACTTGCAGCAGGGACCCCTAGGAGTAGTTAGCTTTTTACGCTTATATGCTACTCATTCATACTACCCAACTCGGCCACTCGAGAGTAGTGGTAGCTAGAGTCGGGCTAGTTGTCATTTGTCGTGCCACCCTGGCCACTCTGGGGTCGTGGTTGGACGGGTCCGCAGACAGTGACCATGCATATGCATTGCTGATATATATGTATGCATGTATTTGATATATGTTTTACATATGCCTGTGAGATGCTGCATTTGGTTGTTGCATATGATTGTACATCATGTTACATGTCTTTTGCATATTTTATATACCGTTGTGCATGTGTTGAGCATGAGTGTGTACTATTTGGATTATGTCATTATATACCTGTTCAGAATGTTATAGATCATATGGAGGACAGACCGTCAAGTATGTACATTACTTTATGTCAGTTGATCAGTTCAGTTATACCATGTGTAGGACATATCTGTGATTACTGATTACTATGCTTAGTACCGTATGTCTGTTGGACTCATGCTGCATACCTGTAGATCTCTTTACCCTTTATGTTGTTCATGCACTTCTATATATTACCCCTGAGTTTTATACTCACCACCCTGGACCCTGGGTTTCCTGTCGCCCAGGTAGTAGATAGAAGATTTCGGCATGGATTTGGAGCATTGCCACCTGATCCCATCTCGCCATTTTTCCGAGGGTTTTGTTTCCCATCTCATGTATCTGCATATGGACTTTTATTGCTATTGGAGATCGTGATGTATTTTTCTCTTGTGATATTCGGTATGAGATTCTGTTTTTTGGTATGGACGGATATACCGATGTACTGATGTTGTTGAGTTGTATTTCCATTATGTTTGGTTTCCGCTATTGATGTTATACATTTTTGCTGTGTTGTATACATTTTCGATATGTGTTATACTGGCTGCGACTTTTGTACCGTATTGGAATTGTCATAAGGGGGTGTCGTCCGTTGGCCGGACAGAGTCTACCTCGGGGCGTGACAAGGTAACAAGTCTACCTCTCCTCTTAGCAAGTAATAAGCAAACAAATAACAAAAGTAACTATCGACTTAAAAGTGTGGATGACGAAAGCTTTGTCAGCGTTACGACGTTAATGCGCGGACACGAGAGCTTTGAATTGATGGAGCACTTTGGGAGCCTTTTTATTAGTCCAAGAGAGGTGTCATACCTCTTCTTTTATAGCCTTCCAAACCCTAGCTCATTGAGATTTAGATCTGAGTCAAACATCATCATCCACTCCTCCTTTTGTGGCTCTTATCTTGACTTTCCTCGAAGTGACCAGATTCATTACTAGTTGATTGAAGCTTTCATCAGTCAATTGATGGTGATCCAGTCGACTGTCCTTTTCCTCCAGTCGACTAATAGCTTGAATAGTCACCTGCATCACATTGTTAGCACAAGAACTATATAGTAATCAACAAGACAGTCTTGTACCGTCCGATCTCGACTTAGACCTTCCTCTGAAAGTCTTAGTTGGATCGTCGTCTACGGTTGTCCCTGTACTAAGGGCGTTGTAGGATCAAGAAATGCTAGAGGGGGGGTGAATAGCGTTCGAAAAACTTTTCTTCTCTTTTTGTAAGACAAAGTAAAATGCAGTAGAAATACGAAAACAAGAAATAGCACAAGATACAAGGATTTTTTACTTAGTTCACAACCAACTGACTGTTAATCCAAGGCCCTGCGATCCTTAATCGCTTCCCAAGGGTAAAACACTAAAAGTCTCTTCCTCGTTGGAGGTAAGAGACAACCGATTACAAAAATAAGGATGCAGAGGAAGAGATAACAAACCTACCTCTCCT
The DNA here is from genome assembly GCA_025175895.1 of Wurfbainia villosa. Classification (NCBI taxonomy): domain Eukaryota; kingdom Viridiplantae; phylum Streptophyta; class Magnoliopsida; order Zingiberales; family Zingiberaceae; genus Wurfbainia; species Wurfbainia villosa. The sequence continues at coordinate 1,983,940 of CM045987.1, read as the reverse complement.
CTTAGCAACACTAAGTAAGAAAATAGAAAGGCTTAACAAAGTACCGACAAGAAAAGAAGAAGATTCACATTTTGCCAGCATTACGACGTTGTCGAATGAACTTGGAGGGTTGGAGCACTTCAGAGCTTTTTGTTAATAGATGAAGGGTGCCTCACCCCTTCTTTTATAGCTTTTTCAAACCCTAACTCATTGAGATCTAGATCTATATCAAAGTAGCTTATCTTCCCTCATTTTTTGGCTCTTATCTTGACTTTCCTCGAAGTGACCAAATTCATTAGCAATCGATTAAAGCTTACAATAGTCGACTGTCATTTTCCTCCGGTCGACTGATGGCTTGATAAATCACCTACAACACATGGTTAGCACAAAAATTGTATAGTGAACAAATCTGACGGTCCTGTACCGTCCGACCTCGACATAGACCTTCCTTCGAAATTCTTAGTCGGATCGTCGCCTACAGTTATCCCCGTACGGAGGACGCATCCTTACCATCGCTTCACACTCGAAGCTTACCTTTGGTCCTTCTAACATGTCGCTTAGCTTTTGATCACTCGACCACCAAGGTTCCTCAACTTCTCGAGGTTCTCCTGGTGTCATCTGACCACCGAGGTTTCTCGTCCCGAGATTCTCCTAGTGTCATTCAACCACCGAGGTTTCTTGTCCGAGATTCTCCTGGCTTTGTCAACCTTAGCAAAACCTAATACATTACCTGCACACTCAATACAATATATGAGATAATAAAACAACTTAACTTTGAATCTTTGTCATTATCAAAACCTAGGTTCGATTATCTGGTGTCCTTGCACCAACAATTTTCCCCTTTTTGATCTATGGCAAACCAATTCAAAGTTAAGAGAATGGTAAGTATTAACATTTTCCAAAAATTCCCCCTCAAGGTTACCTCCCCCTTAACCCTAGGTGAGTTTTGAAAAACAAATACTAAGTTTTTAACTCTTTTTAAAAAAAAAAGTTAACCTCTTAACTTTAACCTCTCTCCTCCTTTGCCATATATTAAAAATAATTTTATGAGGGGTGTGTTTTTTAAGGTGAATGTTAACCATAAAATTTTGTAAAATTTTCTTAAGTTCATTTGTTCACATGATAAAGGAAATAATTATAAGTCTCTGTGAATCCAAGCGTGTGGCCTTTTTAAAAAATAATATTTTCAATATAACTCATCTAATAAATTGCCCTTATAGAAATGTTCAACTCTGTCTTGACTCAATAAATTGCCCTTATAGAAATGTTCAACTCTGTCTTGACTCAATTAATATTAGATAATCAAACAAGTCTTGATTAGAGTTGGTTATTTTGAAAAATTATACTCCATGATTCAGGTTGATGCACTTGTTCTACATTTGGAATCAGGAGTAAGGTCCTAACATCTCACGCCCATCTATGTGGCTCAGTACACAATCACATTAAACCTATGTGTTGTGAGATGTGTTGGCTCCTTAAAAACTATAGGCTCATGCTTTCTAAGGTATGTCCTATACTAGTTCCATGTAGTAAAAAAAGTAAATAATAAGTAAAGATAAGTCCTACTCTACTACGCACATTCCTAGTTTTCGTCTAAGCAAACTAAACTCTGCTTCAGGTAATGGTTTAGTAAAAATGTCTACTAGGTTCGATTTTGATTCTACGTATTCAAGTTTTACATCTCCATTAGCTACATGTTCTCTTATAAAATGGTGTTTTACTTCTATGTGTTTAGTTCTAGAATGATATATAGGATTTTTAGTTAAATTAATTGAGCTAATGTTATCAATCATGACTTTGGTATTACTAAAGTTTAGTTGGAAATCTTTTAGAGTGTGCTTCATCCAAAGAAGTTGAGCTACACATTCACCCATGGCTATGTATTTTGCTTCGGTAGTAGACAAAGCAACACAATATTATTTTCTACTACACCAACTCACTAGACTTGGTCCTAGGAGTTGGCAACATCCACTTGTACTTTTTCTATCGAGATTACTACCGGCATAATCTGAGTCAGAGCAGTCGATTAGTTCAAACTCACTTGACCTAGGGTACTAGATTCTCACATTTTGTGTTCCTTTTATATATCTAAAGACTCTTTTTACTAAGGCTAGGTGTGATTCTTTGGTACAAGACTGAAATCTTGCACACATACTTATGGCAGAGAGTATATTAGGTCGGCTTGCAGTTAAGTACAGAAGGCTATCTATTGCACTCCTATAGTATTTTAAATCTATAGTTTTTCCTTCTAAATCTTCTCCAATGTTTACATTGGTTGCCATAGGTGTATTAATTTCTTTAGCATTTTGCATACCAAATTTACTAATTAACTCCTTAGCGTATTTATGTTGATGCATATAGATTCCTTCTCTTGTTTGTTTTATTTGTAAGCCTAAGAAGAAAGTAAGTTCACCTACTAAACTCATTTCAAACTCACTTTCCATTAGTGAAATAAATTCGTTTAGGAATGTTGTGTTTGTTGTCCCAAATATTGTATCATCTACATAGATTTGTGCTATAAATATTTCTTTTCCTATAGTTTTTACAAATAAGGTTGAGTCAACTAATCCTTGATTAAATCCTTTAGACTTTAGATAAATCGATAGTCTTTCATACCAAGCCCTAGGTGCTTGCTTTATTCCATATAAGGCTTTCCTAAGTTTAAGTACATGGTTAGGTTTGTTTAAATTTTCAAATCTTGGTGGTTGGCTAACATACACCTCTTCTTTGATAAATTCATTTAGAAATGCTGACTTGACATCCATTTGAAATAATCTAAATCCTTGATGTGCAACATAGGCTAGCAACATTCTAATTGATTCAAGTCTCGCTATGGGTGCGTAGGTTTCATCATAGTCCAACCCTTCTACTTGACTAAACCCTTTAGCTACTAATCTATCTTTATTCCTTATAACTTCACCCTTGTCATCAAGTTTATTTCGAAATACCCATCTTGTTCCTATGATTGTTTTTCCTATACGTGGGGTATTAATTCCCAAACTTGACTCATAGTGAATTGAGCTAACTCTTCTTGCATGGCAATGGTCCAATCAAGGTCAAGAAGAGCTTGTTCTATGTTTTTAGGTTTGATTTTAGATATAAGTGAAATTTGACTTAGATTTCTATAGGATGCTCTAGTTCGAACTCCTAGATTTGGATCACCTAATATTTGGTTAATTGGATGATTAATTTGTATTCTTGATTGACTTGGATTGGGGTTTATGCTTGATTCACTTTCTGGGTTAGGTTCAGGTCTAACCTCATTTACTAAGTCTTTATTGTTTGATTCAATGTTTACTTCAGATTTCGTATAATTGTTTTCTTCATCAAATATTAGATTAATTGTTTCTTTGATTTTTAAGGATTCATTGTTATATAACCTATAGGCTTTACTAGTGGTTGAATATCTTAGAAATATGTCAGTGGTTATTTTAGAGGTAAACTTTCCTAAGTAATCTTTTGTATTTAGTATGTGTACCCTACATCCAAAGATTCTAAAGTACTTAATGTTGGGTAACTTTTCGTAGTATATTTCATAAGAAGTTTTTAGATGTCATTTAATTATTAAAGTTCTATTCTAGACATAGCAGACAGTATTGACTGCTTCTGCCCAAAACCTAGTAGGTAAATTATATTCATTCAACATGGTCCTAGCAGCCTTTTGTAGGGTTCTATTTTTTCGTTCAACTAACCCATTTTGTTGAGGGGTCCTAGAGCAAGAAAATTCATGGCAGTATCCATTTTGATTACAAAATTCGGTAAATTTATGATTTTCGAATTCTCCACCATGATCACTTCTAATTCTTTTAAACCCTAAGTTCTTTTCATTTTCTATTAGTTTACATAAATTAGTAAATTGATCTAAGGTTTCACTTTTGTGTTTTAATAATTTTACGCAAGTAAACCTAGAGTAGTCATTTACTATTACTAAAAATATTGACTACCGCTTAGTGACTTGGCTCCATATGAGTCAAATAGGTCCAAGTGTAGGAGCTCAAGCACATTTTTAGTTCTTTCTTGATTAGTTAATTTATGTGAAGTCTTAATTTGTTTTTCTTGTCGACAAGCATTACATATTTTATTTTCTAGGTTACCTAGTTTGGGTAGACCTCTAACTAGACCATTATGACTTAGTTTATGTAGAAGTTTTAGATGGGAGTGGCCTAGTCGTCTGTGCCACAACCATAATTCTTCTTGTTGTGTCATTAGACACTTAGTTGAAGAGTTGGGTAAATTTATTGTAGAGATATTATTATTCCTAATTCCCCTAAGTATAATTTTTGAGCAATCATTATTTTTAATTAGACATTCATTTGGTGAAAACATAACTTTGTAACTACTATCACACAATTGGCTAATACTTAGCATATTAAAATCAAAATTTTCTACTAGTAGGACTTTGCGTATTATGAAGTTCCTGTTAAGCTCAATATCACCTGATCCAATGATTCTGAGTCTCCCATTGTTTCCGAAAGCTACCGATCCTTGGTTTTTGAATCTTAGCTTCGTAAACTTTAGTCGGTCTCCAGTCATATATCGGGAGCACTTGCTATCCAACATCCATTGATCCTACACATATAGTAGTTGGATCAGATATTGGAATTGTAAATTGTTAGGGCAATCAACCCATGTAATGTGGTTTTGATGTGTGTGTGGCAAAGGGTTTAAGTTAGGTTGTTATGGATTTGATATGTGTGTTGAAGTCATGTAGGACTTAGTAATTTGCACATGGATGGCTTGACGATAGCATTGGCAAGACTCACCATCTCATGACTCGGTCCTTGAGTCGGTAAAAGATGCATTGCGGAAGTCGTGCACTTGGTGCATCCGAGGGACCGCCAGACGAGGAGCATTGGAGTGAAGCCGAAGGAAGTAAACTTCAGGGCGAGACGCGAAGGATGGCGCTGCAAAGCCATGCGCTTGGCGTATCCAAGGGACGTGGTCGGACAAAGAGAACTTCAAGGCGAGGGACTCCAAGGGAAGATGAGAGTAAGCGATTGTAACCTGGGACGGGGTAGCTCTTAGGTGAACTTGGTCAAATGGCTAAGTGTCGGATGGATTTTCCCGACATCAGTCGACTGCCATGATATGGCAGTTGACTGCTCCAAGTCAACTGAAGACTCGACTGGTGTTCGAGTCTGGTTTCTGGTCGAACAGTCAACTGCCAAGGAATGGTAGTCGACTGGTAGCTCCATCAGTTGACTCATAGGAATATCAGTCGACTGATGTCGAGAGCACAAAAACATCTCCAGTCGAGTGATCGCTTTGGTCACTCAATTGATGGCTCCATCAGTCGACTGATGGGCATGATCAGTAGACTTATGTGGGAGTCGTTGGTTAAAATCTAACGTGGATGAAGTCGTTGCGAGACAACGGCTACAACAGCAGTCGACTGATGTAGCCCAATGGGAAGAAAGGCTTCTTCTCTATAAGAAGGGGCCTTGGGTCATTTTGGGGGGTTAATGCTTAACCTCTAAACTTCTCCCAAGTGCCCAAAATGAATTATACTCCTCTTACTAGCTTTTATCTCAATCTTATTGTAAGAGGGAGAGATTGTAAAAGAAAGGTTACCTCCACCTGGCTTTGTGCAAAGGAGAGATTAGTGAAGCTTTAGGCGTAATTCACTTGGAACGAATCGGTCCGTGGATTAGCGACAATGTCGTGAACCACGTTATACACTCTTGTTAGCGTTTGCATTCCTTGTGTCTTTGCATTGTCTTAATTGTTTTACTTTAGCTTTATATTTCCGCTGTGCTAACCGTAATTCGTAGACGACGCAACGAGTGATTACCATCATCATACGAAAAGGGATATTCACCCCCCTTCTAGCCGGCCACTGATCCTCCAACAAGTGGTATCAGAGTGAGGAGATTGTCGTCGAACTTACCGTCGCACAATCATCGGCAATGGCCGGCTCAAACATCCATCCACCCAAATTTAAAAGAGAATTCGCTTGGTGGAAAAAGCGAATGGAGGTATTCTTCGAGACCGACTTTGAAATAATGTTAATCATGGAAAATGGTTTCGAAGTTCCTAGGGATGAAGAAGGCGAGCCACTGGAGAAATCTAGATGGACAAAGAAGCAAAGAGAGGAGTACTTGACTAATTCAAAGGCCAAGCACCATTTGTACAATATGCTCCCTCAACAAGAAGTAAATCGAATAAGAGAATGTGCTAGCACCAAAGAGATGTGGGAGAAGCTTGTAGAACTTCATAAAGGCACATCCAAGGCCAAGCTAGCAAGAAGAGATGTCCTCCGCTCCCAACTTAATAATATCAAACTCGATAAAGGGGAGAAAGTAACATCTTTACATTCTCGTTTTAAAGAAATTCTTAACGGTTTATCTAGTGTAGGGGAGAATCTCTCCAATAGGGACATGATCATGAAGGCAATTGATGCATTCCCTCGATCATCAAGGTGGAGTTCCATGGTGGACTCATTTTATATCTCAAAGAATCTAGAGGTAAGTACTCTAGATGAATTTTTCTCCACTATGGAATTGCACGAGTCTAGGCTTGAAGGAATAGTAGAAGATCCAATCAAGCCATCAAGGGGAATAGTGCTCATGGCCGACAAGGGAAAGAAGAAGAAGAAGGAGATTGCACCGTCTTCATCCGATGAATCATCCTCTTCCTCATCAATGGATAGCAATGAGGAGGCCTACATGGTAAGAAAGGTGAGACGTGCACTTAAGAATTTTAAATTTAATAAATCTCATGATAGGGGAAGAAGGCCAAGGAGGAAGATCATTTGTTACAATTGCCAAGGAGAGGGACACATAAGGGATGATTGTCCCCTCTTGAACAAAAGCAAGGAGGAAAAGAGAAAGAAAGAAGAGAAGAAGAAAGGGAGCAAGAAGGAAGATGAAAAGAAAACAAAAGAAAAAGGGAAGGCTAAGGCACACAAGGCCACATGGGATGATCCATCATCCTCATCGGAAGAAGAAGTCTTCACAAGCCTTGCCCTAATGGCAATAAAAGACTTGGACTCCACCTCATCCTCCAAGCAAGAAGAAAGAAGCACAAGTGAGGAGGAGAGCTCAAGTGAAGGGGGAGCTTTATCTTCATCCTCATCGAAATCGGAGGAAGAAGATATGGAAACTATGGTAACAAATCTTTCCCCTAAGAAAATTGTTTCCATGATTTCAAGTTTAACTAGGGACTTGTTTAAAATGAAAAATAAAAATAAATGCATGCAAAATAAAATTAAGGCTCTATAAGAAAAACTAGCAAATGCATGCTCACATAATGATTATATTCCTTTTAATGTTAGTGATGCATGTATTGATGAAAACAAGGTCTTAAGGGAAAAGGTAGATCATTTAACTAAGGCCCTAGAGAAATTCACTATAGGCTCCAACACTTTGAACATGATCATTGGGAGCCAAAGGGTTAGTTTCAATAGGAAAGACTTAGGATATAAGGGATCCAAGAATGAGAAAACATATCATTGTTTAATTGCTACAAGCTAAAACAACAATGGTAGCTAGGAAATGGATCCCTAAGGAGTTTTTGGTGAACCCTATAGGAAAGAATTTATATTGGGTTCCCAAATACATCCTTAAGGGTTAGGAAAACCCTAGGTTAGTCAACCATACTTGGACTTAACTTATATCATGTTAATTGGTTGACTTAGGATGATGTGGGTTATAACTTTTTGATTTATAGTGTTGGGTGATGATAATGTGATCATAACATGAAATTATGTATAATCTTTGTTTTATGATCATGATATGTAATTAGTGATTTATAATCATGATATGCAATAATTGATGATTTATGATCATGATTGATAATTCTTGATGCATGTTCATGATTGGGTTTTTAGGATGATACTTAATCTTGATAGAATTGCATGAAAATTATGGTTAAGTATAAATACCTTAGTCACATCTCACACTCACTATAAGGCTAACTTGATTGAGAACATAGCAATGGGTGAGATGATAAGATGATACAAATGGTTCACTAATGCTTATGACATTTAGATGGGTCATTAAGTGTATCAATAGAGCAATCATAGACCAACTATGGGGAAAGTAAATGTTTAATCAATGGACATATTTCCCATAGATCATAGTTAGATATTTTAATTGATTTAAAACCATTTTATACTTTGCAAACAGTGAATTGATGTTTTGAAAAATATCTAAGGCAAAACTAGCTTTCAAATTGATACAAAATTTAGTGATTTTCAACATCTTTAAGTTTTTGCCAAATGTTTGAAAATTAAATGAATTTTCATTAAAAAAAACTATTTTTCACTGTTAAAGGGACTTATAAGAAATATGTTCCCCAAATTTCATGATTTTTTGAATTTTCTATAATTTCTGGGGCATTTCTAAATTTTGTTCGAAAAATCAGAATTTCTGAAAACTTGGTGTCAGTCGACTGATGCTCTGATTCAATCGACTGATGTACTGTGCACGAGCACAGTAACCTATTTTATCATGTTTTAAAGTTGGTTTTGGGTAATTTTCTTCCTTACCCTTGATGTCATGCTTGTATAACATTTGTATAATGTTTTTGATGGTGTCAAAGGGGAAGAAATATGAGGGTTTAAGTTAATCATGCTACGGGGAGAATTAGCATGTCTTAAGGGGGAGTTGCATGTTTAAGGGGGAGTTTTGATACTCATGTTTACTTACATGCTTTCTTGCCTTATGTATTTTTGTTAAATGTTTTACCTAACTTAAACGGATTTTCACACATCAAAAAAGGAGAGATTGTTAGGGCAATCAACCCATGTGATGTGGTTTTGATGTGTGTGTGGCAAAGGGTTTAAGTTAGGTTGTTATGGATTTGATATGTGTGTTGAAGTCATGCAGGACTTAGTAATTCTCACATTGATGGCTTGATGATAGCATTGGCAAGATTCACCATCTCATGACTCGATCCTTGAGTCGGTGAAAGATGCATTGCGAAAGTCGTGCGCTTAATGCATCCGAGGGACCGTCGGACGAGGAGCATTAGAGTGGAGCTGAAGGAAGTACACTTCAGGGTGAGACGCGAAGGATGGCGCTGTGAAGCCATGCACTTGGCACATCCGAGGGACATGGCCGGACGAAGAGAACTTCAAGGCGAGGGACTCCAAGGGATGATAAGAATGAGCAATTGTAACCCGGGATGGGGTAGCTCTTAGGTGAACTTGGCCAAATGGCTAAGTGTCAGATGAGTTTTCACATCGACCGACCGCCATGATATGGCTGATCGCCTGTCGATCAAGACTCGACCGGTGTTCGAGTCTAGTTACGGTCGACAATGATCGCCAAGGAATGGTAGTCGACTGGTAGCTCCATCAGTCGACTGATAGGAATATCAGTCGACTGATGTCGATGGTTTCGGGCATAGAAACATCTCTAGTCGAGTGATCGCTTCGATCACTCGACTGATGGCTCCATCAGTCGATTGATGGGCATGATTAGTCGATTGATGTGGGAGCTGTTGGTTAAAATTCAACATGGATGAAGTCATTTCGAGGCAACGGGCTACAACAGCAGTCGACTGATGGTTGCATCAGTCGATTGCTCGGTGCTCAACGGGAAGAAAGGCTTCTTCTCTATAAGAAGGGGTCGTGGGTCATCTTGGGGGGGGTTAATGCTTAACCTCTAAACTTCTCCCAAGTGCCCAAAACGAACTCTACTCCTCTTACTAGCTTTAATCTCAATCTTATTATAAGAGGGAGAGATTATAAAAGAAAGGTTACCTCCACCTAGCTTTGTGCAAAGGAGAGACTAGTGAAGCTTTAGGCGTGATTCACTTGGAACGAATCGGTTCGTGGATTAGCGACAAGGTTGTGAACCACGTTATACACTCTTGTTAGCGTTTGCATTCCTTGTTTCTTTGCATTGTCTTAATTGTTTTACTTTAGCTTTATATTTCCACTGTGCTAACCATAATTCGTAGACGACGCAATGAGCGATTACCATCATCATACGAAAAGGGCTATTCACCCCCCTCTAGCCGGCCACCGATCCTCCAACATAAATTGGTTTAGAAGTTTTTAACCTAAGATTCATCTCACCCTTTCTACATGATCAATCATGTTACCCTTATATGTTCTATGAGATGACTTTTCAATTTTACTTAGTTAATTTTAATGATTTGAAAATTAATTAATCTTGGGTTAGATTCGGATTTAACCTTAAGTTAGTTAAGTGAACCTTTCAAAAGATGGCTTCCAGGTCGTGGCGAGGCACAGAGGCCTTCTTTGATCGGAATAACGACCACTTCCTTAGACAAAGCCAACTTAAAAAATTGTGCACTTAATTCACTTTAGGGTTACGTCCTGGTCTAACTAGTTTAGGATGTGATGAGGTAGCTTCAGCTAGTTTTACTTAACCAAGTGCACCAAGCTAGATACTCCCACTACAACAAAAATACTAAAAGACAACGGTTTTAAGAGAAACCATTGTGATTTTGGTAAAAGACAACAGTTTTTGACAAAACCGTTGTCTTTGAGCGTCAATATAATACAAAAGACAACGGTTTTACACTATTCGTTGTCGTTGAACATATTTTTTTTTATCAACAACGCATTTTATAACGGTTTTCCAGAACCGTTGTCTTTAAAAAAAATTTTGTAATATAACAAAAATAAATAAATAAATAATTTAATAATGTAATAATATAATTTAAAACGAGATAAATAAAATAAATTTATTTATTAAAATTCGAATTTAGTTATTAAATATTTATAAAAAAAATTCTGAATAAATTTTAGGACTTGATTGGGTGAATTAATCCTAGGTTATAAATAAGCTAGGTTTAGGTTTTCCCTTCGCATCCAATTTTTTTTCTTTCTCCCGATTCCTCTTTTTTTTTCGCTGTGTCGTCGTTCCTCCTCGCACCGTCGCCCGTTCTGTTGTGCCCTTTTCCCGTGAGCCGCCTCACACCGCCGCTTCCTTGCCGCGCTCCGTCAATCCAGACGGCAGCGAGCACTGATGGTCATCCTTTTCCTATGTTGCTGCCACCAACCAACCACAGCTCTATCTCCCTTTCGCAATCGCCACCACGACCGATCGCCACGAGCTCGATCTCGTCGCAACCTTGTATATGTCGCATCCTTCCTTCTCCCTTGTGTCAAAGCACCACGTCCTGTGACCCTAATCCATCGCCGATCATACTCCTCGAGTCAGCTTCGGCGTTGCCTCTCTGACAGGTTTGGATTTAACTCAAAACTTTAACTTATCTTCCTCTCGAACCCTAGCGCTACCTCCGACTTTCTTACACCTCGCCTGCGAAAGTCCGACGATCAAACTTCCCTTGTCTTGTTGGTTCTCGCAACCAGGGAAACTATGCCTCATTATTTCTGGACCATCTCTTCTAGACACTTTGGCACCGATGAGGATTGCTGCCAGCTCTGTGGATTTCTATTTCTTCTTAATTCGGGCTTGTAATCTCGTCTAGTTGCATATTGAATGAATAACATTAGTGAAGAGGACAGTTGGAGCAAATGAAAGAATAACATTTAGGCATGCTTTATTTAGGCATGCTGATCTCCGTAAACATGGTTGAGCTTCTTTTTGAAGACATCTTTACTTTGACAAGAATAGACCCATATGGCAAAAAGTTTGATAGGTATGCTACATGATCTATGTTTGTAATAGATGTTGTGCATCTTATTACTTGTGAGATTCATGTTTTGATGAAACTAGCGGCGGAATTGATTTGTTATTTGTACTTTAAACTGTGAGACAAGTGATACGTTATGGTGTCATTCCAATGCTTGAAACTTTGTACATTTCTATTCTCAATGTAGAACTCTGTATAATATAATTCCTTCAACTGTTTTCATATTAGAGTACAAACTTCGGCTAATCATGAAAACTGACTAGCTACCAGACATCACTGTTTGTTTTGTATTTTGTAGGTTGAAATTGTTCAGACCATATCAAAGATGTGCCTTGAATTCTCAGATATTTACATAGGTAAGAACCAGAAATTTTCCACAAGGTCTATGACATCAGGTGTCCAAGAAGGAACTTATGAACCAATCTGACTTAAAAGATCTTGTTCCCAAGTAGGATCAGAAATAGGCTAGAAGGTCATGACCCTACGATTTACCTGCTTATTGTGTCTATGTAGGATCTCGATCACAACAAGCTTAACTAGATTGAATATACATAAGTTAAATAAGACATTGTAAGTATTGACACTAAATGTATCAAGTATTTTTATTCAAGTCATAGTGTTTAAGAAAATTCTGAATTATAAAACATTTTTTAATTCATATGTAGAAGATTCCTTTCAAATTATTCTTATCTTGCCCATCTTATAATTATTTTATCACATAGAAGTTGTTATCTCATATATGAATATGGTACACTAAGAATTATATAATAAATTTCATATATATTGTATGATTAATTTTAATAATGTTTTGTGAGATGGCAATGATAAAGTATTAATAATAAATTATAAATGTTAATATAGGTTTAAAATATTTAAGTTAAATTATAAGATCTTACAATTTATGTTTGGGTCTTATGATCTATACCTATGGACCCCTTCTCCTAACAACCTTGTTTTTTAAAGTACATATTATAATCATAATTAAATCCAAACCTTGCATGTGATATTATGTTTTAACAATTGAAATTGAGTAATTAAGCGTTGAGACATCATCGGTAATCTTATTTAAGGACTTAAATCTTAATATTTCAGTTCTTATCCTTTTCTTCCATCCTTGCATTTCAAGCCCAACTTTCTTTCTGAAATGAGTATTTATGTTAAAGGATGCCGATTATTGATAAATACAAGGACATGGGAGTAGTGGTCATGGGGAAAGTAGAATCTGGAAGCATCTGCGAAGGTGATAGTTTGTTGGTCATGCATAACAAGGTATTTTGTTTCTTCAATATTTCTGCCTTCAGGTTGCAATCGCTGAACTTGCATTGTGTCCCTTTGCTTTTCTCCAGGCTAATGTCAAAGTTCTTGCAATATTTTGTGACGAAAATAAAGTCAAGCGCGCAGGCCCTGGTGAGAATATTAGAGTAAGATTATCTGGGGTTGAAGAAGAAGATATACTTTCTGGTTTTGTACTCTCAAGTGTTGGTAAGTATTACTATCTGTAAACATAAACTTTATTTACTATCTTAATAAACTTTATCTAATAAAGAATTTGACTAACGGTCAACATAAACTTCTTTTTGGTAAATTGAGGTATATAGTTCTTGTTATTTTTTGTTGAGAACCATGTGCAATAGGGTAAGGCTTCTAATGACCTTAATTAGCTTTTCATATTTTTATAGCTCCTGCAATTTTTCATTGAGAAGCAAGAACCATTCACATTAGAATTAGATATGTTTAGGGGCATTAGAAGGATTCTCATATCCAAAGTTTGATTTATTTTTTTTTCTGACTTGCCTGATGTATTTTAGAATAGATATGGCTGGGATCTTAAGTGATAGCTATTAGGTCGGTAATAACAACTCTTGACCATATAAAATACATCTTAGTCTTGGGCATTCTTTATCTGAAATATTATTTGCCCCAAATCTCAACAGTTTCTTTCAGGGCTTCCAGAAGATCACATGTCATGTCTAAATAACAGACTTGTATAATTTGATGTGATTTGATCTAATTACTCCGTCACCTGAGTAATTATTTTGTTTTGCGATATATGAGAGATATAATTGAAGGCGCCACATCCATTGACAAGTTTTCCCTACGACCAATAGTAATATTAGATATATTTTCAAATTTTCTTATTGATATCATAGTGTTTAATTACATTTTTCATTCATTTATTCACATGCAGTTCGCAAAATCTGTGATAGCAGCAAAGGAAATTGATGAAGTACGTTCGGAGTCGGCTGAATGCATACAAGATCACATATCTGATGATTAGGATAGATTTAAGTGTACATACCTCTTTTGGTTACATGTGGTAATCTATAAGTGTTTTGCTTATTATGCATAATACTTTTGGTGCATATGATGTGTAGTTGTTTTGCCACAGTACTTTTTAATATATATCGGTAAGAGTGATCATTTTAAATGTGATGTGACCTTGTACTTTACATTGCTACAAGTGCGAGTATATATATGTATTTTCTATAATTCTGTTTGATGTTGTATGATTTATATTAAAAACGCAACACTATAAATCTACAACGGTTTATTGTGTTATAGAGTAACCGTTGAGAAATGACAACGGTGAAAAACCGTTGTCTATGAGCAAAAAAAATCCATGGTAAATCGGGGGTCGGTCAAAGACAACAGTGAAAGAACGTTGTAGATTTAAGGAAAAGACAACGATGAAAAACCATTGTCTATGAGCAAAAAAAATCCGTGGTAAATCGACCCGTTGTGAAAAGTGGTTCGGGCAAAGACAACGGTTAAAAACCGTTGTCTTATCCTTGAAACGACAATGATTTTTCACCGTTGTCTTTGCCCGAACCACTTTTCACAACGGGTCGATTTACCACGGATTTTTTTGCTCATAGACAACGGTTTTTCACCGTTGTCTATTTGATTTTTTGTTGTAGTGTCCTTATCTAACCCGGATACACGAGACTTCATTTTTCTAATGTACTATCATCTCACCGCGTTCTGATACTATGTTGTCAAGGTTAATTAACCATTGGTCCTACCTAACCATTCTAAATTAAGCAATAAAAACTAACTAAGCATGCAATGCTAAATTAATCAGGTAATTGAGCACACAATTTTAGTATTGGCTCCCCCTAGATCATTGAATCGATACGGTCTATCCACATAATGGATTTGATCTTTGGGAACCCAATACTTGGTAGAACCTAATTGCGATGTTAAAATGGTCTTAGGGACCAATGCTTGGATTCTTCTATTATTATGATTTACGATTGACATGTAAGATCTATTCGTTGTTCTAAACCCGAGTCTGACCTTATTGTACACGACTCTTTGCGATCCAAGAAGTAGGTCAAGACCCTTTGATCCAATGTGAACCTTTCCAATGATTTTCTAAGCTCTTGAACTTGCCCTTTCAAGAGAGAATTCTCTTCCTAAAATTTTTCAACTTGAGTTGAGTTTCCCTCTTGAACTTGACTAGTTGAAGAGGTTAGGGTAGCCTCATGCTTGAGGAGTTTAACCTCCTTAAGCAATGACTCATCTTTAGATACGGACTTAGCTAATTTCTTATCTAAAAATTTAATGGCATTATATAAGGTGTTGATTAAAGACTGACTTACCTTGATTGATTCTTTTGAACCGAATACGGATCTATGGCTTGTCTTGAATTGGAGTTCGGTGTCTGATCCAAAATTGGACTCGGACTCGGACTCGTTGTCGACTTCGGGTTCAAACTCAGACTCAAACTCTATCGGTCTTACCATGAATGCCAAGTGACCCTTCTTGTTGCACTCATAACACTTGTAGCTTTGTGTGGGATTTTGTGTTTTGCTCAGTTTTCTTGTCCATTGATTGGTTTGTAGGATTCCTTCCTTTTCTAATCATTTTCCGAACTAGGTTGACTAGTTCGGTCTCCATTTCTTCGTCTACTTCCGATTTGAACTCGTCTTCTTCGGGAGGAAGCTTGCCTTTTGCCTTTCTTTGACCTACATACAAAGCAATACCCTTCTCGACCATGGCCAAATTAGATTGCCCATGTAATTTAAATTTGGAAAATAGTTCATCTAATCTAATTTTAGATATATCCCTAGAAACTTTGTAAGCATCAACCATGGATGCCCATAAAGTCATCCTAGGAAAAGCTTTTAAGGCATACCTTATTATGTTGCGGTTCTCCACCTTTTGTCCGATGGCATGAAGTCCATTTAGTATGTCTTGGATGCAAGCATGGAGTTGACTCGCGGTCTCATTATCCTGCATCTTCAAATGGTACAATTTATTTACTAAAAGATCTCTCTTACATACCTTTGCGTCAGACGTCCCTTCATGAAGTTCGGTGAGCTTATTCTAGATGTCCTTGGCACTAATAAATGGTCTAATTCGATTGAGCTCCTCCTTGGATAAGCCGCATTGCAAAATTTGGGTCGCTTTTACATCGCTTCGATTTGCCTTTTTGTTGCGTTGGTCCATTTTGTTAGTGTCTATAAGATCCACATATCTCCACAATGATATAATATTGTCCACTTTGGGCCTAAGCCCTCATGGTTTTGTTTTTGAGCTTCACCCAAAAGGTCTCATACCAATGGAGATATCTTTTCATCTTATAAGCATATGATCTTTTCCATGTCTTACCAATGTGGGACTTTGATTGTATTCCTAATACTCCAACAATCCTCCCCTTAAACGAAGGACCACATTGACCCCCCTCAAGCTTATCTGTCCTCGAAGGACATCCTCTACTTGATGTCCGATCCTCAACCCACCAGGACTTCCTGCCAACTGTCTGATCCTCCTGACCCAGTTGGACTTCCTGCCAGTTGTCCAGCCCTTCTGGCCCAACTGGACTTCCTGCCAGTTGTTCGGTCCTCCCGACCCAACTGGACTTCTTGTCTGGTGTCTGGTTCTCTTGATCTGAACATGGGAGCTCCACTTCCTTCGCTCGAGGTTCATGACTTGACATGGATCATGGCTCTGATACCAATTGTTAGTGCCTATAAGATTCACATATCTCTACAATGATATAATATTATCCACTTTGGGCCTAAGCCCTTGTGGTTTTATTTTTGGGCTTTACCCAAAAGGCATCATACCAATGGAGATATCTTTTCATCTTATAAGCACATAATCTTTTTCATGTCTTATCAATGTGAGACTTTAATTGTATTCCTAATACTCTAACACATTTGTCGTAGTCCAATGGTTCCCCTTGGTTATTGGTGGGTAAAGCAAAGTCGGTTTGGATTATTATCCACATTTCGATTTGTGTTTTTAGAAAACACTCCATCTGACCCTTCCAATAACAGAAATCTTCTCCGTTAAAGAACGGAGGTCGAGCGGTGATATACCCCTCAAGGTAGGTCATTTAAAAAGAATCTTACAAAGACACAAACAATAAAACAAATTCCAATACTTGGTCTTAGATTAGTAGTGCGGGAAGTAAAATAAAAAAAAACTTTAAACGATAAAAATACGAAAAGAAAAAGTGTTCGGCCAGTGGTTGCACCAAATATGAGCGCCCCCGCTCTGATACCAAATGTAGAATCGAGAAACGCTAGAGAGGGGTGAATAGTGTTCGAAAAAATTTTCTTCTCTTTTTGTAAGACAAAGTAAAATGCAACGAAAATACAAAAACAAGAAAGAACACAAGATACAAGGATTTTTTACTTAGTTCATAGCCAACCGACTACTAATCCAAGGCCCTGCGATTCTTGATTGCTTCCCAAGGGCAAAGCACTAAAAATCTCTTTCTCATTGGAGGTAAGAGACAATCGATTAAAAAAACAAGGATAGAGAGGAAGATGTAACAAGCCTACCTTTCCTCTTATCAACAATAAGTAAGAAAATAGAAAGACTTAACAAAGGACTGACAAGAAAAGAAGAAGATGCTCGTTTTGCCAACATTATGACGTTGTAGAATGAACTTGGAGGGTTGGAGCACTTGGGAGCTTTTTGTTAATAGATGAAGGGTGTCTCGCCCCTTCTTTTATAGCTTTTCCAAACTCTAACTCGTCAAGATCCAGATCTGAGTCAAAGTAGCTTATCTTCCCTCATTTTGTGGCTCTTATCTTAACTTTACTCGAAGTGACCAGATTCATTAGTAGTCGATTGAAGCTTACAGCAGTCGACTGATGGTGATCCAGTCAACTGCCATTTTTCTCTAGTCGACTGATGGCTTGATAAATCACCTGCAATACATGGTTAGCATAAGAACTTTATAGTGAACAAATCTGATGGTCTTGTACCGTCCGACCTCGACTTAGATCTTCCTCTGGAAGTCTTAGTTGGATCGTCGCCTATGGTTGTCCCCGTATGGAGGATGCGTCCTTACCATTGCTTCACACTCGGAGCTTACCTTTGATCCTTCTAACCTGTCACTTAGCTTCAGATCACTTAACCACTGAGATTCTCCAACTTCCCGAGGTTCTCCTAGTGTCATCTGACCACCGAGGTTTCTCGTCCCAAGATTCTCCTAGTGTCATCCAACCACCGAGGTTTCTCATCCGAGATTCTCCTAGCATCATCGACCTTAGCAAAGCCTAATACATTACCTGCACACTCAATATAACATATGAGATAACAAAATAGCTTAACTTTGAATCTTTGTCATTATCAAAACCTAGGTTCGATTATCTGGTGCCCCTGCACCAACAGACGCAACATGTCCTCTCTGCACAAAGTTCTTACCTTCCTTACCTTTGGCCCTTCTGATCTGTCGCTTAGCTTTTGGTCATTTGACCACCGAGGTTCACTACAATAAAATTTCTAAAAGACAATAGTGGAAAACCATTATCTATAACTCAAAAAAATCGTGGTAAATCGACGGGTTGAGAAAAATAGGATGCTCAAAAACAACGATTAAAAACCATTGTCTTTTCCTTAAATCGACAATGATTTTTCATCGTTGTCTTTGAGCACCCTATCTTTCTCAACGTATCGATTTACCATAATTTTTTTGAATCATAGACAACGATTTTTCACCATTGTATTTCTAGTGAAATTACAACAGATTATAACCGTTGTCTTTGAACGTCCTATCTTTCTCAACACGTCGATTTACCATGGATTTGTTGGGTCATAGACAACGATTTTTCACCGTTGTGTTTCGAAATAAAAGACAACAAATTATAATCGTTGTCATTTGTATTGTTATTTTAACCGTTGTCGTTTCTCAACACACACCAGAGAACAATAAACCATTATCGATTTATAATATTGTATTTTTAATATACATCATATAACAACTTCAAAAAGAATTGTAGAAAACATATATATAAGTGCACTTGTAGCAATATGAATTACAAGCTCATATCATTCCATTTTAAATGATCACCCTTAAAAACATTTATTACAATAGTACTTGTAGCAAAACAACTACACATCATATGTTCAGTATTATACCAAAAGAGTTATGAATAACCAAAACACTTATAGATTACAACATCTAATCAAAAGATTTATGGATACCTAAATTTGCTATTCGTCATATATGTGCTCTTGTATGCATCCAGCCCACTCCGAACGTACTTCATCAATTTCCTTTGTAGCTATCATAGATTTTGCGAACTACATGTGAATGAATGAGTGAAAATGTAAACTACCGAACACTTTAAATATTATGTGATGATCAACAAAGTATTAAGCGTCAACTGTCCATTTTCAGAAGGCTTTTTAGGCGCTTCAACATTTTCTCCTTGTTTGTCGTCTATTTGCTCCTCCATTTTCCCGCATTCTCCATCAGCTTTTGAAAGAGGGCTCCACTGGCATAGAGTTCATCAAAGGTACCTTCCTCTTTCACAATTCCTTCATTAACTAGGATAATCTTGTCCACACTTGGAAGAAAAATAACTGGTTCGTTACCAGGACATGAGTTTTATCTCTAAGTTGGCCTTTGATGCATTTATCAAAAACCTGGAAAGAAATGGGTCATAAATCAAAATGTACTGAAGAAGGCTAATAATTGAATAAAGATCTCATACTTTCCACAGACTAAGAACATAATGAAGACATTAAAAATAAAAAATGAACAAGAATTTACAGTGCAAAGCTAGATAAAAAATGGCATGAATAGCAAAATATAAAGGGCAGCCATTTCCATTAAAGTAGGTTTTATCTTCAAATAAGTTAGGTGCATTAGGCAAAAAGCAAATATCCTGTTATTCTAGTCAGAATATACTGCTCTGTCCATGGAAACTCTTTGTTTTTATCCACCACTTATATTGACTCCCCTTTCACCAATCTCTGTAAGATCACCACCCTAGGAAAACAAATTGCAAGGAAATTTGTCAAGGAATATATTCCTCATCAAAAACAGGATTTAGAATTTGTAATCAATGTGCATATAGATTTTCTATACCATACAAACTAGAATATAAAAATCCATCGGGAATTCTAAGCCAATACTTGACTAGAATATGAGGTAGTTAACACTTATCATTAATACACTTTTTCTATCCAAAAAAAGGAAGTGAACAAGAGGTAAAATGAAGGCAGGATTATCTTTTTTTTTTAAGATTTTCATCTATATTTTAAGGGATTAGACACAACTTTTGATGATCCACATTCATAAATGATGCGGCGAGAAAAAATGTGTTTACCTCCTTTCGATGCGACGAAGGCACGAAGGAAGTTTTGGGGGTTCTCACATGCCGCAACAGTAAAAATGATGAGAAGACGAAGCAAAGAAACGTAAAACCAACACCGGCAATGAAAACTAGAACACAGGATGTAACATGGTTCGGAATGAATATTCCTACTCCACGGAGGTGAGCTCTCTCACCGGGGACAATGCCCAAACACTTTCCACTATGAACGTCCTCCTTTTCGGAAAGAAAACTTCCCGAGGCGGAGGAGAAAGCCTCTTACAATTTAATCTCAATACAAGAAAGAGTACACGCAATGTGACAGCGAAGGTCGCTACTCTCCTGTTTCAGCGACCCAACCTTCTCCTTCTTATACGTTCTTCTTCTAACTCCCCAAGTAAGTACTCTGTCCTGCCTTATACCTATGACTCCTAAGACCATTCCATCACCTGCGTGGTATGAGCATACCATAACCCAACTAGACCGCGATCATTATTTCTTTAACCTTAAGGACAGGTTTATAGACCCCTCCCTAAAATGTTGCTTTACGACCAAGATGCACCGACCAAATTGTCCTCCTCCTGGTTTAACTTGTTTCTTTTCCGAACAATTTCTTAACGGTCTGTCCCTTCCAGCACCTTCTATCTATTTAGACATTTTAGACTTTTATGGACTACCCCTGAACCAATTCACCCCCAATTCCTTTCGGATTCTGTCGGGAGCCTATATAGTGTTTCAACATCTAAACCTCTCTTTAACCCCTGAAATATTTCATTGCTTCTTTCAATTGAAATCTTCCAATGGACCTTTTATCTCCCGGTAGTCAGACTGCCAATTCCTAGTGAACCTGCCTACTTCCCATAAGGGATGGGAAGAATTATACTTTTTTGTACAGCTTCTAGCACCTTTACCTTATTCCGATACCTGGAAGGTAGAACTTCCCGAACTGCCTTCCTTCCGGGAAATGAGGACTCAATGTCCTTTCCCGGAAGTTTATAGAATATTAGGAGAGTCACATTACTGTTCGAATCACCTGATAAAGACTCCCCTTTTGAGCCACTTTGGACTATCCCCTCTCCCTTCGACGACCTCGGTTGCTGTAGGTAGGATGATACTTACCTTTTAATATAATTTTCTTCCTGCATTATTCATCTTTCTCACCAATACATTTTGCAGATAATCTAATGCAGGACACGTTGGTGAAAGGAGAGGAGATTGAGGCTGCCAAGAAAAAAAAGGCCTCAACCAAGAGGGGTAAATCGGTGGCAGCTCCTTCTGCCTCCTCTAAGAAATCTGGCTCGTTAAGAAAGGAGCCCCGAGTTCATCCGCTCTTCCCCCTTCCTCTTCCGGTCAACCCGGTTCGCGATCTTTAACCCTCTACGAACCGAGGCGAAAAGATATTACCTTATCCGTCCCATCTTCATCTCCCCACAGAAGGGACTCTCCTTCTCATTCTCCCAATTCATCCCCCTCTGCACATGATTCTCCTTTACCTTCCCATACTGAGTCCATCTCCGCTCCTATCCCCTCCGATACACTTACTTCTCCTGCCCCTCTTCAGCGCGTCGGACCCACGCTTCCTTCCGAAGGAGAGGATCTTCCTCTTCCGACCCCCTCAAGGGCTACATTGGGGTCTCTGCTGCAGATTCGTAACCCTTCGGAGGTAAAAATTTTTAATCAATCAGGCGTGCAAGGTCCCTGTGAACAAGTAGGCAAATTGCTGGCTGAGGTAATTACTGTCCCCTTCTCATCTTTACCAGGTGTATCTCTATGTGTCAGCATATACTGATGTTGCTTCCTTTCTTCTAGGCCTCAACCCAGCACAGCAAAATGGTAGTTCAACTGGCTCAATTCCAATCCAGCGTAGAGACACGCTACTCGCTCTAACACAATGTAAAAAGCCATTCGACAATTGAGCGAGAGAGAGGCGAAGGAATCTGACCTGAGGGGTCAATGTGAAGATGCTATGACCCAATTGGCCCTGGTCCAAAGCGAAAAGGAGGAGCTTCAGCGAAGGAATGAAGACCTCAAGCGGCAAGTTTTCCTCCAGTCTAGTGAATTGCAGCAGGTGGATATCCTTGCCCATGAGCTAAAAGAATATAAGGGACAGCTTGGAGACGCAATCATTAAAGTCGTCGATTCTTCAACTGCTATCGAACAACTCCAGCAAGAGCGCCAACTGCTTCGACTGGAATGACAAGCCTGGGAAGCCACTAGGAGATCTTGCATAGAGAAGTGCCAAGAACTCTCCTCCATGGTGGCGACTCTTCCTCAAACTCTATCGGCAATGGCTCGGCAACAGTATGCCCTTCAAAAAGAACACTCCGAAGCCCTTTCAACTTTGGGACAACAAACTATAAAAGCAGCCACCGAGAGGGATGCCTTGGCAGCATAACTAACGGAGAGCCAAATCCAGTTGGTTGATTGCCGAGCTCAGCTAGCCAGTTGTCAATCCCAGCTGCAAGAACAGGAAGCTGATTTAAAAGGGCGATACGTCAAGAAGGGGGTGGACCTGTTCATATTAGGCTTTGACGGGTCTTCGGCTCTGAACGTTGAACGGAGATATCCGCCCCCTAGCACGGACACCAGCTATTTAAATCCCGTGGATGCACTAGCCAAGTGTCCCCCCGAACTATTTGAATTGTAACTTCCAACATTCTCTTCCTTGTAATGACTTTTTCCTTAATGCTGAAAAGTAATTATGTTAATATAGCTTTTTGTTATTCTCCTTGCATGTCTCCTTGTGGGTCGGGAATTCTGAACCAACTTTAAGCTTTCCTCTTTTTATACTGTCATTTCTTTTCTCGTGTTGCATGACGCCATCACCTAGTTGGTTTGGAGACTTACTTGGAAGGTCCCAAATGGTCTTATTCGTATCCGACCCAATTTTGGCTCGACCAAAGATTAAATGACTTTCGCCTGATGATCTTCTCTATCTCTCTTACTGCTTCGGAAACGATATCTTAACGAGTACCCGTGCTGCTGCCATTACGATATCAGTCTTTTCACCTTCTTCCCCTTCCCAAGAACTACTGCAGTCGCTTTCCCTCAACTATAAATTATCACCCTCCATGTCTTCGTCCTTCTATCTCACTCCCATGGCTTCAGCGGGACACCCCATTGAGATTTCTTCGGATTCCAAATCTTTCGAGCTGCAGGACTGGCTTTCCGAAGACGCTGAAGATTCGGAGACCCGTTCGACCGCCACCTCAGTTTTCCGCCCCCTTCCTTTTCCACCTCACACCACAGCTCCCACCCCTCCCACAGAGAGGTCTTTTCGAGCACCATTCCCCTCGTTCCGCAATCGGATGTGGAACCCTCCTTTAACATGGGAGTACACAGTGGGAGATCCCCGGGCCTCCGCCGAACTTCCCCCACTTCCACCGGCTCTGGCCTTCACTCCAGTCTCTCCGGCGAGAATCCATCCTCCTCCTTTTGATGAAGGTCCATCAGCAATACCTCCTGCTCAAGGCGAGCGCTTCAGGGTCATATTGGCACCTTAGGAGACCTCTAACGCTTCTTCTGTTAAGAGCAACCAGAGAAAATCTTCATAGATTAAATGATGTAACCATTTTAAATATGTTAATAAAAATGAAGAAGGGAATTGATATTCGCTCTTGTCGTTTTCCTGTAGAAGTGAGATTTCTGCCATCAGAAGGACTGTAATCTGGCTTGAACATACTTTCTTTTACCATCTCCCGGGGATTCGGACCCTTTTTCCTTATAATTACTATACCAACGGCTTTTCACCTGTTGTCGTTACGTTTCCCCTTCTTTACTAACATTCATTATCCCCACTTCCTCTGCTAATAAATGTGCCCTCTTCCCCCATCGTTATAAGGACCTCCAACCCCAGCTGTATAACATACATCTTTTCCCCTCTTCTCCCTTAGCCATGGACAGAATGTCTGAACAGGGCAGCAGTTCCTTTCCTTCTGAAGAAAGGGTGGACGAGCAACGTTATATTACTAACCTGGAAGAACAGGTGAGGTACTTGCAGCAGCGGCTGAGGGAAGTCTCCGCCAGCAACTACTCATTGCGTCAACAGCTAGCCGGGTCCCAGAAGGAACTGTCTAAACAGATCTTCCTGCAGCAATCCTACTTTCGGCAACTAATGTGCCAACCTTCGCTGCGCAAAGAAGCTTCGTCAGCTCCTTCTAACAAAGAACTGTAATACCCTATATATAAGGGTCTTTTATTTTCTTCTTGTAAGAAGAATTAGAATGTGTAATCTTTCTGAAGCAATGAACTTTTCTTGTTTGTCTTCTTCTTCTTCCAACATTTTTTAAGTTATGCCCCATTTCACCTTCCTCATACCCAAATATAATGACACATAACGGGGGCATACTTCGGCTCTTCTGCCCTTTTACCTTGCTAGGAATGTAATAACATAGTCGCTAAATGACCTGACTCTGTTGCTCTATCACCACACGGGGATAAAGTAACATATCATTGAATCATAACTTTAACTTCTTCCGCTTCGCGGGGATAAAAATGATATATAACTGAGGAGATCTCAGTTCCTCCGTTCCACCACGGTACGGGGATAAAATAATATAAAGTTGAATCATAAGTTCAACTTCTTCCGCTTCGCGGGGATAAAAGTGACATATAACTGAGGAGATCTCAGTTCTTCCGTTCCACCACCACACGGGGATAAAATAATATAAAGTTGAATAATAAGTTCAACTTCTATCGCTTCGCGGGGATAAAAATGAGATATAACTGAGGAGATCTCAGTCCTTCCGTTCCACCACCACACGGGGATAAAATAATATAAAGTTGAATCATAAGCTCAACTTCTTCCGCTTCGCGGGGATAAAAATGACATATAACTGAGAAGATCTCAGTTCTTCCGTTCCACCACCACACGGGAATAAAATAATATAAAGTTGAATAGTATGTTCAACTTCTTCCGCTTCGCGGGGATAAAAATGATATATAACTGAGGAGATCTCAGTTCTTCCGTTCCACCACAACACGGGAATAAAATAATATAAAGTTGAATAGTAGGTTCAACTTCTTCCGCTTCGCGGGGATAAAAATGATATATAGCGAGAGATCTCGGTTCTTAGATTCGCCACCGGGATAAAATAATAATGACTTCGCTTTCTTGGCGAGATAAAAATGATATATAAGCGAGGAGATCTCGGTTCTTTCATTCCGCCACCACGTGAGGATAAAATAATAATGACTTGCTTCTTCGCGAGATAAAAATGATATATAAGCGAGGAGATATCGGTTCTTATTCCGCCACCACACAGGATAAAATAATAATGACTGTTTCTTACTTGGGGATAAAAATGATATATAAGCGAGGAGATCTCGGTTCTTAGTTCCACCACCACGAGGATAAAATAATAATGACTTACGCTTATTCCGGCGAGATAAAAATGATATATAAGCGAGAGATCTCGGTTCTTGCTCCGCCACCATACAGGATAAAATAATATAAAGTTGAATAGTAGGTTCAACTTCTTCAGCGAGGATAAAAATGATATATATAGCGAGGAGATCTCGGTTCTTGATTCATACCACGGGGATAAAATAATATAAAGTTGAATAGTAGGTTCGACTTCTTCCGCTTCGCGGGGATAAAAATGATATATAACTGAGGAGACCTCAGTTCTTCCGTTCCGCCACCACACGGGGATAAAATAATATGTAGTTGCCCAAAAGCCTTCAGCATAAAAAGTGAACCGCTTCTCCACCGCTACTCCTCCTTTCGTCCCAAAGAGAACACCCTCACTCATCCTTTCTATTGAAAGCAAGGGTTTTATTGTATAGCGAGTCATCAAAGAAATAAATCTTCGTTACCCTTCTGCTTAGGGTCTCTCCTTCTACTAACTAGGAGCCCAATAGTCATTATCAGCCCATTTCTTCCTCCTTTTATAGGGGATGCTTCATCTTCCTCTCTTTAGTTATCTTCATTCTTTCCGCCTTCTCGTCTCCTTTTCCTGCATCTGTTCTTCTTTCCGCCGCCGTCTTCCAATGCTCCCAATCATCCCTTTTAGCCTTTTCCTTTTTTTCTCCCACGGACAGGATGCATTCCTCCTTCCGCAAAATAGCAAGCCGTTACCCACGGGTCCAACGGGGTGATGGTCAACCGTCATCTTCATCTTCGCCTTCGCCCCCGTCTACCATCGTTCCCCTTGTCACCCCTCTACCTTCTTCTCCGCCCCCGTCCGAAACCCCTGCTACATCCACCCTACGTGAAACTACCATAATCAGCCCATCCTCCTCCCCTAGGCAACCGACAAACCCTAACTCTCCCCTTTCCTTCCACTCCGCCTCGGGTATGCAGGCGTCGCCTCCTCCCTCATCATAACCCGAAGAGGATTCTGGTGAAATCGTGCGCCCATGCCATTCAACCGCAGACACTGGTGTGTCCTTGCCTTCAATTTCCCCTGAACGCGCTTCCATCTTTGAGCCCATGGTGGTTGACATCTCCCCACTGCCTACTTCCCCTTCCGCCCTTCACCTGAAGAGCTCTTCACCTCCTATGGGCAATAGCCCACCTCCTTCTATTTCCCGCCTTCCCAACGAAGGCTCCTCCAGCCCCATGCTCATCATATCATCTTCTCCGGATTCCTCGCCAAATCAATTCCCGTTCGCAACTTCTGATGTGCCCATCTCTCCGCCAGTCGTAGCACATTTTGCCCCTTCTGCTTCTGATTCTTTGCTCCCGACTTCGCCCCCGATGAATCTTCTAGCTAATGCTCCTCCTTCTCCGGCCTTAGAACCCCCGCCTCAACCTATGGTCACCACTCCTATTCCTCCTCTTGTCAGTGGACCTCCACCTTGATGTCGTCGCCCTTCTTCTTCCGCTTCCCTGAGTCTTGAATATCAATTTAGAACTGACTCCCCGGATGGAAGGCCTACATCATGCCCTGGAATTGGTATGTTTCTTCAATCGACTTCCTTAATTTTCTTACTGTATGATTTCCTTTCAACAACCGGCGTACAAGCCCTGACCAACTACCAAGAGTTAGATCGCTCCCTCCGACAATATCGAGCTCAATCTCTACAGTTGGAACAGCAACAACGGGAGGATCTGGCGGCTGTTTTACATCGAGAACACCTCTTATCCTAACAATTACCACAATGTCAGGAGCAACTGACAGAAGCTCGCCATCAACTTCAAAAAGATGTCGATATAATAGCGGCATTACAGAACAACAACGAGCTGGTACGGAACCATCTTTACCCCCGCGAAACATTCAGCCAGCGCATCTTGATCAGGAGTCTCCCTCCTCTCAAGAATTGATAAGTCTTCGCAACCAGGTAGAGGAGCTCCTTCAGGGGAAGCAACGAGATTCAGATGTCATCGCCCGTCTTCGAGTTCAGCACCAGAAGGCGGAGGATAAAATAGGGAACCTCCGCACTACCGCTTTGCGAGGAGAAAACTCCTCCTCATAACTTCTAGAGGCGCATGCTCACGCCCGTATATCTGTGAGAAACCTCCCTTGGAGGTTAGGCGAGCTTACCGCGCGGATCTTACTCAGGCGGTGGAGGAAATTTCGGCCTCGATGCGCCGAATATGATGACATGACAACCCTTATCCGGTAAGATCAATCCTCCGAGATGATATTTCCATCCTAGCCGATGCTATTATGGAGGTATCTCGGCGCTATGTTGACATACGCCGAACTCTTCAAGAGCAACAAGAGAAATGTCGTAAAGCCATCGGGATCGAGCCACTGACCGTCCGAACCGGGGCGACTAACCATCTGCTACGTGCCACTTATCAAGATGGGTTTAGCAGGCGGTTCGCCAATCGCTCACCAAGGACTTCCCCATGAAACTACCCCACTTTTCTTTAAATTGGGAAGCGGCTTTGGCGCTACCCTCCCGACGGTTTAGGTTATAACTTTGATGTATTATTTGAGGCGTAGTCCCTTTGTTATCTTCTTTTCTTCTTGAGTCGCCATAAGAACTACGGTATCATTGTGAATCAATCAAACTCATATGTGCTACATATTGAATGAACACAACAAATTATCAAGTACATCCCCTCGAGGACCCTCCAACTCCTATTCTCTTATCCCTCATTCCTTATAAAGTGTAGAAAGGTTTCAAGTGAATAGCGTTCCATAGTCGGGGAAATTCCTTGCCCTGATCGTCCTTTAGATAATCGACCCAGCTCTGTGACGTGTCACTTCATAGGCCCTTCGAGTTTGAAGCTAATTTTCCGGGATCTCGGTAGGATTAACTACTGCAGAACCAAATCCCCCTCGAAATCTTGAGGCATCATCTTCTTATTAAAGGCTTCTTGCACTCTCGCTTGTAAAACTCAGCTCGCCTCTGTGTCTCCGCTTTTCTTCCACAAGTCCAACTCGATTGCTTGAATAATTTGGTTGCTCGGCTCGTACATTTTCTACTCTGGCTACTTAAAGAGTCTCGGCGAATAGGAATAACTTAGTCCCATACTAAAGAAGGAGTCTCTCCGTTGTAGTTTTTGGTGTGGTTCGATAGGCCCGATTCGGCGATTCTTCCACCCAATTCCCCATTGAGTGCCCGGTTTAGTCTTGACCCTTGAATGAGAATTCTATTAGTGACTTCAACTTGGCCGTTAGCTTGAGGGTGGGCTCAAGTGAAAGTTCTTTGAATATTGAGACTTTGGCATCATTCTTTAATCTTTTTGCCACAGGCCATTATCACTAACTATCCTCAGGAATACCATATCGACAGACAATATTCTTCCATAAGAATTGTATTCTGACATTCTCATTAATTTTGGCGAGGCTCTGCTTCCACCCACTTGGAGAAGTAATCTCACTACAATAAAATTTCTTACGTAAAGGTGCCCGCATCGGACCCACTATATCCATTCCCATTGATCGAAAAGGACATGAAGGCGACCACGGCTTTCATTAACTCAATGTTCGGACCGGTTGCTATGCTTTTGACAAGTGGGCAAGTTTGCACTATCTGGCGGCGTCTTGTTGGAGAGTAGGCGAAAATACCTCGCTAACGGGGCCTTCCTTGCTAAAGCTCTCCCCCAGATGGTTCATGACCTTGTGAATCTCGAGTACCCATTTGATCCTCGCTTCCTAAACATTTCAATAAGGGTCGTCCGAAAGATGTCTTATATAAGTCTCCATTTAAGATGGTGAAGCGTCTGGCTCTGCACATTAAAGCATATGCCGCTCCTTTTTCTTCAGGAATCTTTCCATGCTGTAAATAAGCTATAATGTCGGTCCTCCAATCAGGGATTGGGTTTGGTTCGGCGCTTCCTCCACATTGCATATCGCTAGAAGTAGGGATTTCCACATGAATCTGTTTCAATGATTTCACTTCCTTCCATAGCGCTAGCCACGAGCCAATTCATGCTGCCTTCCCGTTATTCTCCGTGGAATTTGCTTGAGAGGACTTCTTTGGCCCGAACTTTTTCTTTCTCAAAAGCTTTGAATACTTGTGCGACCTTTCCTCCGAACCAGCGAAAGAACCTTGAAGTTGTGATATCACCGGTGGGAATCGAATGGATTATAATTGAAGAAGCCCCTCTTGCCTTAGCGACTGCGATCCGCTAGAATTGCTTCGTACTCGCCTCGTTATTGGATGTCCAGATATCCCAGCGTCTTATCTTGGGTCTCCTCTTTATCGGGAGAGATTAACAAAACACAAACCGCTACCGTAGATCACTGAAGAACCGTCTACGAATATGTTCCATGCATCCGATCCTTCCTCTTTTGTTGTGTGAACCATCTTAGAGCCACAAGGTACCTCGCTAGAAAGTCGTGGCGCTTTGGCCTTGATAACGGTTCGAGGTTGATTGTGAATATCATACTCACTTAATTCTACCACTATTTGGCGATCTTCCGGAGAAGTTGGGCTTAGTAACGACTTTGCCCGATTCCTTGTGAGTTAGAACGATGATGGGATGAGCGAAAAATCTGGCCTCGATTTACTGGCGGTCGAACTAGAATATATGCCGACTTCTCTAGCTCAGTATAGCGAATTCAGCCTTGAATATGGTGGTATAATAAATAGGTTGTTGGTGAGCCTTCTTGTGATAAAACCAAACTAATAGCTCCCTCGAGATGGCGAATACATCCATGCGGTTCTCCGGCCCTTTGGTTTGGCAGCGGTGGGAGTCGACCAAATATTTCTTGACTCTGAAAAAGCGCTCGCGTTGATCGTCCCAGAAATTTAGTAACCTTCTGCGAGAATCTTGAAGAAAGGTAGCCCTTTGTCATGCGTCTGGCTATAAATCGGGATAAGAAACAATCCGCCCACCAACTTACGGGTCTCGCAAGTTAGTGGGTGACTTCGTCGTTACTGCCTTTGCACCTTCTCGAGGTTAGCTGCATGACCCTTTCTCGATTACTATATACCCCGAAATTTGTCGCTTTTTACCCGAGCGAGAATTTGTTAGGGTTGACCATATTAGCCGTCTGATGTAGTGAAGGTTTCGTTTAAATCCTTGACCAAATCCGAGTGGTTTCGATTTGACTAAGATGTCGTCCACGTAGACTTCGCATTTTTCCTTTACGCTCATGAAAATCTTGTCCATGCGTAATAGGTGGCCGGCGTTCTTTAAAGCCGAAGGCATCACCACACGTAAGCGTATAACCCTCCTGCTCTTTTGATCTTCTTTGGAGGTATTTGATGGTATCCTTGGTATGCATCCATTAGGACACCACTTCATATCCTACAGTGGAATCTACCAACCGATCAATCGAGGCAAGGGTAGCGATCTTTAGGGCACGCTTTATTCAAATCACAAAAATCGATACACATCCTCCACTGCCCAGAAGGCTTGGGGACCAAGACTACATTGGAAACCCACTCGAGAAATTGGATTTCCTTTACATGACCCGCCTTTAACAGTTTGTCCACTTCTTCAGCTATAACCTTGTCCTTCTCAGGTCCAAAGTGTCGCCGCTTCTGTTGGACGGGTCGGACTCCTTTGGTTATGTTGAGATGGTGTTCAGCCACACGAGGGTTAATCCCTGTGAGATCATGAACATCTCCCGCAAAGATGTCTTCATTCTCTCCTGCCAGCCACGGCTCCTCCTTGGCCTCCAATTTCTTTGCGCTCGTGTGGCCTTTCGAGCTATTTCCACCTCTCCTTCCTCTATTTTGTATGCGCTTTGGGGATTCTTCCAAGACGCGGACATCGAAATGATGATAGCTTTCCCTTTGAGATCATCGGTTGGGCCTTCTTACAGTCATCCCGAACCATTTGTACATCTGACCACGGCGCCTGCTCTCTCGGACTTCTCCCACCTGGTCAAGAATTTCACACGGTGAATGCGGGAGGCCACACGAAAGATAATGAGGAAAGGACGACCAAGAATAGCATTATAAGTGGACGGAGCATCCACGACGAGGAAAGGTATGTTACTGGTTTTTTGGCTGGGCTTTACGCCCAGAGTCAGGGGCAACGAAATCTGCCCGGTGGGGTGGACCACATGCCCTACGAACCCAAAGAGGGGTGTAGCCACATCTTCTAGCTGGGCATTTCATTTGCATCTCATCCAAAGCCTCTGAAGAGGATATTGACAGAGCTTCCCGAGTCGACCAGCACTCTAGCCACTTCGTAATTGGCTAGGGATATTCGGATAACTAAGGCATCCGTGTGGAGCAGTAGGACACCTTGAAGATCTTCTGGCCCGAATGAAACGGGCGGTGCAGTTTATACAGTCTGGTCGGTGATAATGGCCAGACTCTCCATGAGACGGGCGTATGACTTCCGCGCCCGGTTGGAGTCCCCATCAGTAGGTCCTCCGGCTATAACATGGATAACCCCCCGTGTGGGAGCGTTATTTAGATTGGATGATGGGCCCTCGCCCGACGGGCCTTCTTGAGAAACAACCTCCTGGGATGGCGTTTGGGGGAAAGTGACTTGAGGTTGTTGGTTATACGACCCTGGGCAGGCTATATTGGGTCGGGGCCCTCGTCGTGCTGGCCCTCCCATCTGAAACCGCAATTGCGGGTATGCGGTTCGGAGGCGATGCAGTTCCTCCTGTAGCTTGAAGCATCAGCCACTAGCGTGGTCATACTCCATATGATATTGGCAGAAGAATGGGGCTGGGGGGGTTACGTGGGATCACCCTATATCCTAAGGGTCGTTGCGATGACCACTGATCATAGAATTCCATCTCCCGCTCCTTCCAAGTCCTTGCGGGAGGAGGTGCCTCGGCGACGTAATTTGTAATGGCGGGCGCGGTGGCGCCTGCACGATAATAAGAGGCCTCGGGCCTCCCTGTCGAAAGGGTCGCGCATAACCTCGATGAGGGGTACTTGAGGCGGCGGGGCGAGTTCTTTCGGTAGGCTAGCTGCGGCGGCCGCGTTGACTCTCCGCTTCGCGATCCTTCCTCTCGCGGATGAATTGTTCGCGCTAACTTGACTCCTCATGATTAGCGAGTTGTCTCAAAGGAAGGCGAGGAAGGGCCTTCATTCGATCGTCGCAGAATGGCGACTACGAAAGATTGATCTTGCGGAAGGAATACTAGGCTGCAGAGGTAGGCCGGTGAAGATACCCTCGAGTGATTACGAGGACCTTGCGTGATGTGCATCAAGATAGAATCGTCATACTTATACACCTTGCAACAAACTCCGTGAACATCCTGAAAATCAGATAAACAAATGATGGATCCCGGAGGCAGAGTATTAAACCATTTTTATGCCGAACCGGTTAAGGTGGTCCGGAAGACTCGGCATTTGAGGGCATCGGTATAACAGTGGAGCGAGGCCGCTCCATCGAACTGCGAGAGATGCTCTTCGGGATCCGTCGAACCATCGTACTTATCTACCAGGGGTTAGGAAATGCGATGGGGATTTGAGAGGATGTCCATGGTAAAAGGGTGAGCTCATAAACTTACGGAGAGTGCAGTCGGACCACACCTGTTCTTCCAGTCAGATGCAGGTTAAGGGCGTAGTGTTCTAAGGTGCTCTCCCTCCAAGTCCTTCTCCAGGCAACACTTCAACATTACCGATTGTACGAGAGGGAGGAGGCATTTCTGGGGGCGGGCCTCGGGAAGAAGGTTCGCCGGAATGAGGATGAAGATATCCGGTCCTTCTTCTTTCTCTAGCGAGGGCCTCTGCGTCGTCCATGAGCCTTATTTGTGATGGTAAGATGGTAATGGGTGTTCTCATTGCGGAGGCGGCCCAGGCATTGTATCTCTTCATTGCGTCTCGACATCGGCTCGATGTTCCCCTGAGCAGGCGCCCGACTAATGCGGCGAGGAAAAATGTGTTTACCTCCTTTCGATGCACGGCGAAGGCCTGAAGGAAGCTTTGGGAGTTCTCACGCCATGACGTAAAAATGATGAGAAGGCGAAGCGAAAGCTTGAAAACCAACACGTTGAAAACTAGAACACGAGGATGTAACATGGTTGGAATGAGTATTCTACTCCGCGGTGAGCTCTCTCAGGGGACGATGCGACACTTTCTCTTATGAGCGTCCTCCTTTAGGAAGAAAACTTCCGGCGGAGGAGAAAGTCTCTTACAATTTAATCTCAATCTGAGAAAGAGTACATGATGTGTGAAGGTCGCTACTCTCCTTCTCCGGCGAGGTAGTGGTAGCTCTCCTCCCCCTGTATCTTCGTCTCTTGCTTGTTGGAATAATTGCGGATCCCCCTTCCTTCTGTCCTCCTCTTCCCTTTTATCCTCCTTCTCTGATCCATCGCTACCTTACATTTGTCATCGTCGTACCGTGGCCACCGTCACACAGAGAATAATTCTGTTACAGATACGAGGGGTGAAGGCTCCTTGGAATATTATGTGGGGACCTCTCTTTCGGTTACACAACACCTCCTCGTCCCTATTTCAGGAAACTAGGTTAGCCTGTCCCCCTCAACCATCCACTTCTGGTGAAACTAACTTAGGTCTATAGCTCGCGGATGGTATAGCCTTTGGGCTTATCTGGCCGAACCGATTCTGATCCGTCCCGTCTGCCTCTAGGCTTATCTAACCAAACCAATTACGGTCCGTCCATCTGTCTAGGAACTTATCGGCCAGGCCCGATTACGGCTTATTTCCCAATAGCGCCTCTTCTTTGCAGTGTCGATGCCTTCACTGCTTTCCGTATCGATTATTTGGCGCTTGCGCCCGAACCGTTCCTCTCTTTTTTTCTCCCCTGAACCCTTTAATTGGTTCGGGTAACATCTTGCCTGTGAGCTCTTCTATTTAGTTCATAGAGAAGAGGTAACGGTGGTATCAATAAACTCTCCTGCATGCATATAAACATGTGGGTGTTGAAAAGCACCGTGTTTGTTTAAAGTGCATAAAGAGGAAAGAGGAGAAAAACTATATAAATCGTAGAGCTTAAAGATTTATTCTACGACACATGCACTTACTGGAAGCAAATCAAGATCGTGTTATAAAGCAGTAACTTCAATTTCCTTCTCATAAGATGATGGTTGGAAAGGATACCAAACAATATGTTATCATGTACCTATATTGGAAAAGAAAATCTAGATCAACAACTAAGTAATTTGATAGTAAAGACGGCCCTAGGACTCACAGTAGCATTGAATATCCATGAAATTTGAGGAACATATGCAATAGTTCCTCTAATGGTCACTGAGGTATTGGATCCAGTTACTAGTGGTAGTTGTTGATTTCGGCGATGAGTATATTGTCGAGGAGAAAGTAAGCTGATATGAGCTCATCGAGGCTAGTGTTCAACACTATCTTCGTAAAATGATATTGCTCCGCTTAGATACTTACGGATAGCAGCAATTCATTTCCAAGATACAACGACGACGTCTCGAAATAGTAACACTACAAATTCCGAGACCAGCGAACCTTCTCGTAGGTTTCCTGGACTCCGGATACAGAGGATGAAATGTATGCAAAGGTGAGTGAGATTGAGTGAATTTGAGTGATTTATTTCATTCTCTAAGGATCCTATTTATACTAGGTGAAGAGGTGAAGTGCCCTTTGGTGAGTTTCATCTGAGCCATTGGATGTAGAGGGTTGTAATCCTTCATCAAACCTTTTAATCTCAGCCATTAGATATGGATGATTGTAACCTTTCAGATCATCCTTTGATCTCAGCCGCCAGATCTGGATCCAGCGATCCAGTCAATCCGACGCTCCAGATCAATCTTAATCACCAACGGTCCGATCATGATTCTTCGCGATCAACGCTCCAGATCGCGTTGCGATCCATCACCCTCTTCTTTTCAACGATAGCCATCCGATTGCCCAGTCAGCATCCAGTCACCTCTCTATGCCCAACCGAGTGTCATGTATACATGACACATCACCCGAGTGCCACGTAGGCATTGCCACGTCACCTGGAGCATAAATTTAAGCTCCTCACGACGACGCGTACGTGCGAAGTGCAAAGTGCGCCAACAAAGCGTCCATTGCGCACGTGCGCGCGTGGCGCGTGGCGGGCTTGCAGGTGCAAGCACCTGCTCGCCCATTGGATGAGAGTATCTGTGTTTATTTGAGTTAACTCAATTAACACAACAACACATATAAGGAAGTAATTCCTCTATGGAATTTCCAATGTGGGACTATTGCTCCCCTTACTTTCTTTAATAATATTTTATGCTGACTTTAACAATTAATTTTTCATTCATCCATAATCGGTGTTGAGCAAATTAATAGTCTAGATTCATCTACTCGAAACATAGATTTCGATTTTGAAGTCAATTTAGACTTTCATCGATTGATGGCACCTCGATTTTCCTTTTCAAAACCGTAAACCATATTGGTCTTTTTAAGACCCAATATCTAACATCCCCTACATGAATGGAAATTAATGCGTATATGCATGCTGACACTTTACGAGAGTCCAATCGATAAGTCAATGCATCGAGAGAGGTAGCTTGTGGCTTTGAACCTTCCGTAGTGGAATGCTATCGAGTATACTAGGCTGCGTAGTGAACGTGATGTCTTGAACTGCTCAGCTGTTTGTGTATACTTAAACAATAACACTCACACAAGGACTTATCTCACCTACTTTTGGTTCTCATGGTTGGTTCCGTTTTGGCCATGGACACCATCTTGGATTCATGAGTGTTTCATTGAAGCGGCCTGTCTTCACACTCACATAGGTGACACTTCTATCAAGAATATCCTACCATACTCCACCTTATAAAGGTATAGAAGTCATTGAACCAAGATCTTGGGATCTTCGGTCAACAAGGTTGAGTTACGGCTATAGTCGTTTTAGTTGTAGATTTTTAATCTCATTCCTCTCGATGAGCAGTATACTTGATCTCGATTTAACCCCTTCGTAAGATGATCTGCTAAATTATTTTTAGACTTGACATAGTCGATTGCAATCACTCCATTCGAGATCAACTGCCTAATGGTATTATGTCTACGACGTATATGTCGTGACTTACCATTATACATACTACTCTGTGCCCTTCCAATCGCCGATTAACTATCACAATGTATAAGTACGGCGGGCGAGGTTTTATCCATTTCGAATATCTTCGAAATTCCGCGGTCATTCGCTTCTTGGTGCTTTTAGTGCTATAAACTCGGATTCTATAGTTGGCCAGAAGCGATGCGCGTCTGCTTAATGGATTTCGAATCTGGCTCCTTCGCGATTGTGAATTATCAGTGGATTTGGAATCTTTGTATCGATATCGATTAGCATCGTAATATCCTCTAAGGCAATGAGATATTTTTGAAATGTAATCCATAGTTCGTAGTATATTTGAATATCTAAGATCTCGCGTCGATGCTTTCGATGGGTGTCGTTTGGATTACTTATAAAGCGACTTAGTTTGTTAACCACCACGATATCAGGATGTGTGCGATTTGTATCGAAATACATCGAGTTGCCTATCGTCGGGAATATTCTAATTGTGATATGGGCTCACCTTGGTTTTTAGCTAAGTGTTGACATAGATCCATGGGTGTTTTTCTTGTAGAGATCGTACACATTGAACTTCTTGACAGATTCTCGTAGTGAGATTGTGTGAAACTATCCCCTCGGATGTCTTGAGAATTTTAATTCCCAATATAACATCCTTGACGTATCATTCATATCGAAATTCTTGGTCAACATTTTCTTTGTACTTATGATTATCTCATGGTTACTACCCATTATAAGCATATCGTCTACGTATAGACAGACGATTATATAACCTTTAGGTGTGTTTTTGACATAAATGCATTTGTCACATTCATTTATTTTGAATTCGTTTGACATCATTATTTTGTCAAATTTCTCGTGCCATTGTTTAGGTGCTTGTTTTAGTCCGTACAACGACTTAACAAGTCGACACACCTTTTCCTCTTTTCCTGGAACTATGAACCCCTCGGGTTGCTCCATATAGATTTCTTCTTCCAACTCATCATTTAAGAATGCAGTCTTAACATCCATTTGATATATTTCAAGGTCATACAATGTTGCGATGGCTATCAGCACTCGTATGGACGTAATCCTTGTCATTGGTGAGTAGGTGTCGAAGTAATCAAGGCCTTCTTTTTGCTTGTACCCTTTGGCTACAAGTCTAACCTTATACTTGTCAATAGATCCATCAACTTTATACTTGCGTTTTAGTATTCACTTATAGCCTAATGGTTTAGCACCAGAAGGAAGGTCCACTAATTCCCAAGTATGATTATTCATGATGGACTCGATTTCACTATTGACTGCTTCTTTCCATAATGGGGCGTCGGGACTAGAGAGAGCTTCACTCAATGTTCTTGGATCCGTTTCTGACATAAAAGTCATAAAGTCCGCCCCAAACGATTTCTCAACTCTAGCCCATTTGCTCCGACGTGGCTCTTCATTTTGATAGTCAATAGTCCTTTTACGACAATTAAGTTCAGAGACGTCATTGTTGTTAGAACTTTCGTAGCTATCAATTTGAATGTTTCCCCTTTTATTTAGGAATACATTTTCAAAGAATATCGCATTCCGAGATTCTATGGTTGTTCCCACATGAATATCAAGAATGTCTGACTTGTGAACTATGAAACGATATGCACTACTGTTTTGGGCATATTCGACAAATATTGCATCGAACGTTTTAGGTCCGATTTTTATTTTCTTTGGCTTGGGTACTTCGACCTTTGTCAGGCACCCCCACACTTTCAAGTATTTGTACGATGGCTTGCAGCCTTTCCATAGTTCATATGGTATTTTATCATTTTGCTTGTGAGGGATTTTATTGAGAATGTGATTTGCCGATAATAAGGCTTCCCTGAGTTACGGGTAAGCTGAATTTATCAACAAGGCATTCATCATTTCCTTGAGTGTCCGATTTTTACGTTCGGCAACACCATTTGATTGAGGTGAGTAAGGCACCGTTGTCTGACGGATAATGCTAGATTCTGAACAAAATTCATCAAATGATGCACCATATTCTCCACCTCTATCGCTGCGAATGATTTTAATTCGTTTATCAAGTTGATTCTCAACTTCTGTTTTATAGGTTCTAAAAGCCTCTAAGGCTTCGTCTTTACTTCTTAAAAGAAAGACATAACAGAACCTCATGCAGTCATCGATAAAGGTAATAAAATACTTTTTACCTCTTCTGGTTTGCACGAATTTTAAGGCACATAGATCACTATGTATTAACTCTAGAGGAGTCTTTCCACCGAATGAAAAGGTAGTCTCGTCATTTTTGCTTCCACGCACACTTCACATTTGTGTTGGTGCAGGGGCACTAGATAATCGAACCTGTGTTTTGATTATGGCAAAGACACAAAGTTAAGTTTACATCGTTATCTCACGAGCTAAATCGAGTGTGCAGAAAAGTACTAAAGCTAGAGTTGAAGGCTAGCGACACCCGGAGGAAGCCGCGGTGGTCGGGCGACACTCGAGTGACTTCGGAGGGAGCCGAAGGAATCGAGTGGATGGCCGGAAGCAAAAGCGACACAGTAAGTATCGAGGTAAGCTCGTGTGAGTGAGAGATGGTAAGGTCGTTTCCTCTGTATGGGGACGACCGTAGGCGGTGATCCGACTAAGACTTCTTGTGGAAGGTCTAGGTCGAGATCGGACGGTTAGAAACCATCGTATTTATCATTTTCCAAGCTAACCTCTCACCGCGAAGTGGCCGGTGACGATCATTGTTGGACATTAGGCGATCGTGATGCTCATCACCGATCGGTGATGGGAACATCGATCGGTGATGGCGACGAATCGACCCTTGCGCTAGGTCAAATGGATAAGGTTTGTGCGGCCACTTGCGATAAAATTTATACAACTGATCTGTTCAAACATGAGGAGACAAATTGAGGCGAAATCTATAAAAGGAGGAGGATTCAACTCGAACAACATTAAGTTTATTCATCAAGTGCTCTCTGGCCTTGGCGCTCGAACGCGTCATGCATAGCGACAAAAAGGTCAAATCTTCTTCGTCGGCAGCAGCATCTAGTAATATATTTTGATATTGTATTCGTTGTTTTTATTCGTAACGAGGTGAGGTAGGCTTGTTGCCTCATCCTCGTACATTCGGTTTTGTGATCGTTGTCTCCTACCTCCAACGAGGAGGAGACGTTATAGTACTTTGCCCTCTGTACGCGGTCTAGGACCGATAGGGCCTTGGAGTAGCAACCGTTGGGTTGTGAACCAAGTAAAAATAAACTTGTCTTCTTATTTTTCCGCTGTGTCTACTCGTGTTTTAACGAACGAAAAGAAATTCTACGCTCGCTATTCACCCCCCCCTCTAGCGACGCTTCTCGATCCAACAATTTGTATGTTTTGTCAACATCGATATTTGGTAATAAATTTAATTTGACGAGACGTTTCAAAGTATTATTATTAACATGTCCAAGTCGATCATGTCATAAATTAAAACACTCGACAACATAGCTGGAAGCTTTTATTTTATTACCATCAAATTCATGGTGTATAGTCATTACAACCATCTTGAACAGACTTTGTTCTAAGTACCCTTTACCTACGAATACACCATTCTTCGTAAGTACAAAATTATTTGATTGGAACACTAGTCTGAACCTGGCTTTAACAAGTGCCGATCCAGAAACTAGGTTCTTTCTGATGTCGAGAACATGGAGCACATCAATAAGCATTAGCTCCTTTCCCGATGTCATCTTCAGAACAACTTTTCTAAGTCCGACAATCGGCGATGTTGTGGAATTGCCCATATAGAGCTTTCTTCCACTTATCGGAGTATACTTGGAGAACATCGCTTTATCAGAACAGATATGATGTGTTGCTCGATGTCGATCCACCACGCTTGGGTTGTCCACCAGTGTTGGCTTAAACACGGCCGCGGTGAATCTAGCTCCGTGTCGTCGGAAGTTGCAACCTGGTTCGCCTTCCTTCGATATGGTTGGTTTCTTTGGGCATCTGCACTCTTTGGACATGTGTCTTGGCTTTCCGCAGTTGTATCACGAGCCCTTGAATTTCTTGCCTGGAGCTTTCTTTTTGAATTGCTTCGGCTTTTTGATGTTCGGCTCAGCCAAGTTAGACATCTCGTCGATAGTCCGCTTCGTTCCTTTAGAGTCGGAGAATCTTTGATTATCCTCCTCTATTCGTAGCCTCAGGATCGTCTTGAGCCGTCTCCTTTTGCTTATGCTTGAGTAATTTTGAAATCCTTCCACGATGGGGAGTTTCTCGATTCGCTACTGACAACTCATTCGGCCGTACCTTGGCATCGGATCATCTGATATCGATTGCATATCTTGGACTTGAGATGTCACACTCTTGGAATCCACCATTTTAATCTAGAAACCGACCGACGATGAATTTCTTCAAACCGGCATTTTCGGTTTTGTATTTCTTCTCTAGTGATTCCCACAGAGATTTCGTCGTCTCTATCAAACTATACACATTATACAACGTGTTGTCCAATGCATTGAGAATGTAATTATAACACAGGAAATCTCCGTACGACCACGCATTGCAAGCAGCCTTACTATTGGAATCTCCTTCCATAGCGGCTGGTGGGTCTTCATGCAAAAACCTTACGAGGTTTAGCGTCGTTAGATAAAACATCATCTTCTGTTGCCATCTTTTGAAATCAGCTCCGTTGAATTTTTCCGGCTTCTCTCCGGGTGGAACGGAGGTTGTGACTCCGGGTGAAACGGTAGTCAGAACGTCATTGATCACGGCCATATCAGATTGCACCAAATATCGTTTTACGATTGTTGATTTCGGCGATGAGTATATTGTCGAGGAGAAAGCAAGCTGATATGAGCTCATCGAGGCTAGTGTTCAATACTATCTCCGAAAAACGATATTGCTCCGCTCAGGTGCTTACGGATAGCAGCAATTCGTTTCCAAGATACAATGGCGACGTCTCGGAATAGTAGCACTACAAATTCCAAGACCAACGAACCTTCTCGTAGGTTTTCTGGACTCCAGATATAGAGGATGGAATGTATGCAAAGATGAGTGAGATTGAGTGAATTTGAGTGATTTATTCCATTCTCTAGGGATCCTATTTATACTAGGTGAAGAGGTGAAGTGCCCTTTGGTGAGTTTCATCTGAGCCATTGGATGTAGAGGGTTGTAACCCTTCATCAAACCTTTTAATCTCAGCATCTGGATGATTGTAACCTTTCAGATCATCCTTTGATCTCAGTCGCCAGATCTGGATCCAGCAATCCAGTCAATCCGACGCTCCAGATCAATCTTAATCACCAACGGTCCGATCGTGATTCTTCGCGATCAACGCTCCAGATCGCGCTGTGATCCATCACCCTCTTCGTTCCAACGGTGGCCATCTGATTATCCAGTCACCTCTCTATGCCCAACTGAGTGTCATGTATACATGACACATCACTCGAGTGTCACATAGGCATTGTCACGTTACCTAGAGCATAAATTTAAGCTCCTCGTGACAACGCGTACGTGCGAAGTGCAAAGTGCGCCAACAAAACGCTCATTGCGCGCGTGGCGGGCTTGCCTCGCCCATTGGATGAGAGTATCCATGCTTATTTGAGTTAACTCAATTAACACAGCAACACATATAAGGAAGTAATTCCTCTATGGAATTTGCAACGTGGGACTATTGCTCCCCTTACTTCCTTTAATAATATTTTAGGCTGACTTTAACAATTAATTTCTCATTCACCTATAATCGGTTTTGAACAAATTAATAGTCTAGATTCATCTACTCGAAACGTAGATTTCGATTTTGAAGTTAATTTAGACTTTCATCGATTGATGGCACCTCGATTTTCCTTTTCAAAACCGTAAACCATATTGGTCTTTTTAAGACCCAATATCTAACAGTAGTTCCCCAAGCATGGCTGATATCGAAGATGTTTTTCCTTCTCCAGTACTTCCAACTATTGCAATTAGACTACTGACAGTTATATCCAAATTGACATTTGATAATGTTGAAGTTTCTGCTTGCATAATCATTTGTTAGTACAATTGGGAGCTTCAAAAAATTTTGAATATAGAACTTCAAGACAAATCAAACAACATATGAAAGCATCGAAGATGATTGCAGTCAGACGAATCAATTGTCATTTTAAAATACATCTAATCACTATCTGAAATCTCTCGAACTAAGAATATATGGGTTGATCCAGGTGACTTGGCTTGATTCCAGGATGAACACATCATTATACCAAGCAGAATTGACTCAAAGAAGAAAGTAAAGTACAATAAAAAAGGGTAACAGTTTCAGCACAAGAGGGTTGGGCGGAAGGGGGATGCTCAAGAGTTTAAGTTCTTAACATGGCCATTGCATGTATAGTGCATTGACTATATGTGCAAAATATCAAAGTTATACATGAAAAAAATGAAATCACCTAGTTATATATTGCTTTCCTAACAAACATAAATCTTTTAAGTTATACGGCAAATATTTAATGATATGACTGCATAGTTGTATCCAGGTTATAAGCTACAATATTTGTTGGTCTTCACAATGAGAGCACATCAATGATCAATCAATACATCAGTATCGCCAGATTCAATGGGCCCAGTATCTATCATATGGAATGACAAAGATAGTGTGACAGTTATAATGAACTGGAACATATGCTTTACAAAAATAAAAATGATAACAATAAACAAATGTTCCTTTCTATTTTATGTTTTGTTCTTTATTTCAGACTAAATTTTTCCTATCAACAAATGTTTCAGCAGAGCAGCTAAAAGTTTGGACAACGATGCCCAATAGGTAGTTTCATCCAATGCTTCATCAACATGATGCGACAATGGTTCGTACATTTACTTGGATCACCATTAAGATGCTCATCAACTCCCCCAATACCAATTGTACCAAAAGCTACATGGATGCCCGATTCCAAACTCAATGCAACTGATTGACCCTATAAGACAAAACATAATGCTTCAACCTATAATTCAACTAATTAAAATGAATCGGCCATTAAAATAAAGTTCCAAACTTGCAATTTCTTAGGGGTCGAGTCAGAACTAAGACAATATGAATAAGAAAACAACAATACATTCGTCGAGTAATAAGGTTTGGGGAAAATAAGTTTTTTTCCCATTTAGAAAGAAGATGACGCACATAAATTATCACGAAGTTCTTGAAGAAATTGTTGCCGTCGTTTGGGATTATGCTCAAGATTCAAGATTCGAAGCTTGACACATGTACTAAGGAACTGGTTCAGCAGAACAAACTACAATTTTAAGAGACAGGAGAATGTTTTGGGTGACTAAGCTAAAAGCAGCAACTTTGATAATGGAAAGGGGAGGATATTCTTGTGGTGTTGTGGGCTCAACAGACTTCCCCTCGGCTCGAATTTGGTGTCGGTGATTTGGGGGAGGAAAACACCGGTGTCGATGGGCTCCTTACTCCCGCCGGAGGTTCCGAGGAGATGTCCCCGGGATGATGTTGTAGTGGCGATGGACGCTTTTGCAAAGGTGGTTATGCAAAAGACGACAGATACAAGGGACGACCACTTCGAGTCTCTTTAGATGTTGAAGCCTCTGCTGAGGAGCCGCTCCCTCGAGTTCTGCCTCATCTACTAAATGAAAATTAACTAAAGTCTCATCTACCCATCCCACATAATATCTACTATATCACTATGATTACATACTTAATCTAATTAACCACCACACTAATTCATAGCCACATCTCATTAATCTGTAAACTACATTCCAACCAATCCAATCCACAGATACTTCAACACCAATCCACCATCTAACTGTAAATATAGCAATTGGACTTACCTTGCACTGCCGAATTAGATCCACAAGAAACTTTGTTTCCACAACCCTTACAACCTGTCATACATAAAACATATGCTATAACAATCTTCATCCGATCAACCAACTATCATCTCACCATAAAACTAGCTACACAATATTTCTTCAACCATAATATAACCAGATCTGACTTACCAATCTTTAGCTTCAATCCACAGCTGTCAAATCCAAGTATAGGTATTAGATCTGCCCCAATCACTTCGAGAAGGAAACAAACCTTCATGAACCTACTCCTTGCATCCACAATTCAAGAACAGAACAAGGCTAAGAAGATTACCCGAAGCTAGAAAACAGATCAGCAACAATGCGACAATAAAATCGTTGTCGCAATGGTTTCAGAAGCAACAATCCACCCCCACTCACTAATAAGAAATCTTCCAAGTTTGTTGCGGTGGAGATCGGCTCTGTGGCAGGTCGAGCTCCTCCTTA
The DNA here is from genome assembly GCA_025175895.1 of Wurfbainia villosa. NCBI lineage: Eukaryota > Viridiplantae > Streptophyta > Magnoliopsida > Zingiberales > Zingiberaceae > Wurfbainia > Wurfbainia villosa. The sequence continues at coordinate 1,939,306 of CM045987.1, read as the reverse complement.
TCCTTGGCGATGAATGCCCGAAGCAATGGCCGATGGATGCTTGTTGTTGTCGAATCGAAAGACGGGCGGCAGATCCAATATGCATGATTGGGTGAAAAGGAAGAAACGACAGCTGAAGGTGAATCAACGGGGCAGAAAGAGATGACAGCAATGGCAGATTGAACTCATGGTGTGGCTGGCCCCGCGATGATCAAGGATAGCGCAAGTCGTGTAGAGGAGCAGCTATCCGCAAGCTGCACCGGTGATGCCCAATGAAGAGACTGAAGGCGACGTTGGGTCGTCGCTCGCGATGGCAGCTGACCGACAAGCGATCGGTGAGGAGGAGATGGCTTCAATCAGAATTGAACGAAGAAAGGACGATGGAAGAGAAGAAATAGGTCTCCATGATTTGAGATGAAGAAATCAGGAGAAGAAAGGGAATCGGGAATGAGGAGGAGTCGGGAGAAATGAGAGAAAATAAGGAACTTAGGTTTTGATATTAAACCTAGGTTAATCGACATTATTAACCCCTCATTAATTGATAACTTAAATTGACCCTATAAAAGCTTATTCATTTTATCCCCATAAAATGTCATATGAATTCTGTTTAAAATCAGAATTTTTTTACAAAAATCCCTGATAAATTTCATAAGATAATTTCTTAATTAACCAGGAGTATTTATTATTATTATTTTATTTTTCGATATCTTACATCTTTGATATCTCCTTGTGGCCTCATTGTCGTTCATAAGATTATGGTAAGTCACACGACGCATGAGCGTCGCCAAATGATGCTCAGCCTCCTACTGTGAGAAGATGTTGCAGGGTTCCTGGTCGGAAAGGAGAAAGAGGTGTTTACAGAGGAAGTGGGAGGGTGGAAGGCAGAGAGCTCTTTGGCCATTGCACCGCACATAAATTGATCGACTAATGGCTGCCCACTGTGCAGCTAGGCTGCGGTAGCCATGAGGCTTTGGGATCGCACCAGCAGAGGAATATTTTTCAGACAAAGGGTTGTGATTTCGGATGTATGCTTCTTAGGGTTAAGACCTTTTATTTAATTTTTTTTTTATGATTACTAATAAAAGTCACATATGTGTCCCAATTTCTAATACGAATTTAAAGGCAGGAAAAAGACAACCGTTATAATTTCATTGATAATGATTTATAACCACTGTATTATTATCACAACGACAACAGTTTTTTACTATTGTACTAAACATTGTGAAAGCATTTTTATTGACAACCGTTCATTTCACCGTTGTCCCAACTGTTATTAAGATAACAAAAAGTTCATAAAGATAGCAATTTTGGAAAATCATTGTAAAATGCATTGTTGATTAAAAAAATGCACTCAAATTACAATGGATAGTGTAAAACCATTGTCTTTTGTGTTATATAGGCGCTCAAAGACAATGGTTTTATTAAAAATCATTGTCTTTTACCAAAATCACAATGATTTCTCCTAAAACAGTTGTCTTTATGGTGTTGTTTTTTGGCATTTTTATTATAGTGGTTCCTCGACTTCCCGAAGTTCTCCTAGCGTCTTTTGACCTGGTCAACTAACCACCGAGGTTTCTCGTCCCATCGAGATTTTCCTAGTGTCGGTTCATTCAAACACCGAGGTTTCTCAACTTCCCGAGATTCTCCTGGCATTGTCGACCTTAGAAAAGCCTAATACAATACATGCACACTCAATCATAACATGTGAGATAACAAGATAGCTTAACTTTGAATCTTTGTCATTATCAAAACCTAAATTCGATTATCTGGTTTCCCTACACCAACACTGTACATGTATACACTTACTAGATAGATACAAGTACATCTACTCATATTAGTGTCACTATACAGGATTGTCTTTGGAGACAACTATCGTTTGATGGTGAAAGCCACTTCTTTACTAAAGACGACAAGCTAGATAGAGTAGTAGCATTAAGTGTTTTATATTTAGTTTAAGAAACAATGTTAGTTTGAATTCAAAAAATAAATACATTGAATGTGCCCTTTTTAAAAATAGAAATTAATTTTTATTCTTGTATAAACAAATATGATTGGTGTTCATTTAGAAATAAAATTTTTAGTATTTTCTGAAATCAGTATTGTTTGACTATAGTTCATTGATTGGTAAACTATACAATTAAAAAAAAACACTTACATGCCTACAAGCAATAAATAATCCATATTAAAAGTATGAAGCTTGATTGATGAAAATTCATATAAGACGGGACATAGGTGGTTGAGATATGTATCTAAACAATACCTAAAAGATTTTTTTATTCTCTTGACGTTGCAGACCATGATGTCTGTATAGAATATGTCAAAGGAAAGTTTATTAATAAATCATTTTTCTGAGTGTTGTACTGTGATTTAGTACATTATCTCTAGTATTGAGTGAATGAACCAAACCCTGATGGTTATGGTGTAAAGAAGATGATTTTCACTTCTTTATTAGAATTCTTTTGGGGTGAAACATTCAAGATTGCACTTTATCCACTACAACAAAAATGCTAAAAGACAACACCACAAAGACAACGGTTTTAGGAGAAACCGTTGTGATTTTGTTAAAAGACAACGGTTTTTGACAAAACTGTTGTCTTTGAGCGCCCATATAACACAAAAGATAACGGTTTTACACTATCTGTTGTCGTTGAGCATATTTTTTTTTAAATCAACAACACATTTTATAACGGTTTTCCAGAACTGTTGTCTTTAAGGTTTTTTTTTATTTTAACAACAGTTGAGACAACGGTGCAATCAACCGTTGTCAATGAGAATATTTTTATTGTCGTTGTGATAATATTACAATGATTTTAAACCGTTGTCAATGAAATTTTAAAAGTTTATAATACTATTTTTTTAATTATTTTTACTATTTTTTAAAAATTATTGGAAATAACACAACGGTGATTTTTTTAATACTATTAATACTATTTTATTATTATAATACAACGGTGAAATTATTTTTTAATTATTGGAAATAAGTTTTTTTTTAAATATAAATATATATGTTTACAACAATATATTTAAAAGTTTATATATATTTTTTAAACAATATATTACAACAATATTTTTTTTAAAAGTTTATATATATTTAAAAATTTGTTAGGTTAAATAATTCTTCCCTAAACTTCTCCGTCGTTCTTACTTCCCAAAAACCTCCGCCGTTCCTACTTCCCAAAATTTCTCTTCCCAAAATTATATATATTAAAATTTGTTAGGATTTTAATACTTAGGCTGTTTTCCTTTTTTTTTCCCATTTCTCTTCCGTCTTTTTTTCTCCCACGGAACCTAGGTCTTCTCCTCTTCTCTTTTCATTGCAAGGCGACGACAACGCCGCAAGGTGACATGGAGTAGGTTGCGGAGCGACACGAGGTTGGTTGTGGGGATACGTGAGGTTGGTCGTATCTTTCCAGCAAGGTGGGCTAGCCACGGAAGGACGCGACAGGCCGGCGACGCAGTAAGGCAACAATGCAGCTTTGCTCTACGGCGTATAAGCGCGATGCGAGGAATTGGTTGATGGATATTCTACAAAACCAAGAAGCTTCGCTTTTTGGTATCTCAAATAAATGTGATAAATACAAAGCTGTTTTCAAAATCATTTGTGAAGGGCAATCCAACGCAGGAGCAGAAAATCCAATAGAATTCTCTGCAAGTTGTTCCTTTGGCTTTCCTTTCTGACTTGAGGTACATTTTGACCTTATGGTTGGACAGTTTTTTCTTGGTGGAGTTTGGTAGTTTATCAAGATATGCTTTCGTAACATTCTATCTATATTTGTGTATATCCTCACTTGGTTGTCTTAATCACTACCAGATTTATAGCAGCTATGTTAATGTGTCATGCTATCAAGAATTCGGTACATGACAATTTTTCAAACTTTGGAAAATTTCTTTTATTAGTCATTAATTAATTTTATTCGGCTAAGTTGTTTCATTAGGCATTTCATTATTTCTAACACAGAACCTAAATGTCTTGGTTACTGGAAACTAGGGTCTGAATGTTTTCCTAATGTATTGGAGCTGTGAGGTTATTGTGCTTGTGCAAGTCTAGAACAATGTAAGCAGTCCTTTTTTGCATTCTTTGTTGAGTTACTATGGGCAAGTTAGGAATGAGTTGAGCAAATGATCCCAGTAATTAGACAATGAGCTATCTTTCATGCACACACATACGCACATGTGTAGACATGGGAGAAAAACTAGAATGGCATCAGGCCCATTCTCTTTTAGATGCCTTAAAATATGATAGATTCACAATATTTTCATGGCTCATGGTTGTTTAGAGCTATTAGATTTTGGGTAGTATTGTTACATTGTGTTCTTCCTGTGGTATTGCAGGATCAATTGAAATGTTGCATGAAACATAGCTTTATTTTCACTATTTGTCATTTTTCTAAATTTAGGTTCAACCAGCAGTTGGCATAATCAAACTTGGAGAGACAATAGAAATTTTTGTTCATCTTGATGAATTTTGCACAAAGGAAGAGATTGTTGATGGATAGCTCAGAATTGGCAGTGTCAAGATACTGTGGAGAAAGAAGCGATGATTACTAATTATCAAATCGCGAGCACGGACTCAACTAAGGGCATAAGTCAACGGATCCATGTACGACATTGTTGTTCTGATGAAGTCGGTCAAAAAGTTCCATCAAGAAGAATTCAGTCTATCCATCAGCATGGATCCGATGGCAAAGGTTCTAAAACTCTCTCAGATGTGACTTCTGGGTTCAACAATATAAGCGTTCCATGAGGTTGTACATCAAAACCATCTTTTATAGTCTAACTCATCCCTTTCTAAATGCATGTGCCATGAAATAGAAACCCTAATCAGATCTTTCTAGCAATCACAAGGTCTTGCAGGTGTAATTTGTAAATGTAACTTGTTAGAAGTTTTTATTTTCTTTTTATTTTTCTTTTTGTTGTTGTGGAATTTATAGATTGACATTAGCTCTGTGAATTAGATTGAAGAGGTAGCATGTATATTTTCCGCCCTTTCATGCTAATTGGATGTATACCAACCATTGTCCGGGCATAATTTGTTTAGCTTGTGAAAAAGATGCTCTCTTGTCCCTTTTCCAGTGAGCAATGACAAACATTTTAAGATCTCATCAAGCTATTTGCAATTCAATAGGCCATGCTTTATTCATGCAGGATATGGAACATTACTAATGCTTGAAGACTGCAGACTTCTGCTGCCTCTACTTTGTGTGTTTGGCTTCTTCTGTAGAGGTACCTCTTCCTTTCACCCATCTTGGGATGATATCTCATGTAACACTTAGCGACAATTCAATTAATCGGAGTGCAAGAAATATGTTGATAATACAGGCTAAGTGAAGAAAGTTTTATAATTGGTGTAGACGAGTTTAGATAGACAAAATGTGTATGATTGAGGGGTTTCAGTCAACTGATTGATAGACGTGTTAATTGTATCAAGATGGTCAGATGAGCATTCCGCAAAACTATAGTTTCAATGAGTCAAAATTTACATGTTAAACAGCAATCGGACTGATTCCTCCGCAACATGATTTCTTGGTAGTTGTCTCAAAGCTACATACCAAGTGCATTCTTTCTTGTTATTGTTACATTAAATTTCATGTTTAGTAGTTATCTTAAGCAATAGCAAAAATGACAATCACAAATAACTTTGAAGCCATTTTTGAGTTACGAATGGGACTCTCTATCGTAATAGGGAATTTGTTCACAAATAACTTTGAAGCATTTTTGAGTTAAAAATGGAACTCTCTATCATAATAGAGAAGTTGTCGAAGTTCTAACACCAAACCACTTACATGCTTTTTGTGATATCCACTTAGTTAATCGTGATTCGATCTTTCCCTATTGTTATATCAACTTGTTTCTTTGGCGAGGAGCCACCATCGTTGACAGTTGTGACTATAACTCCAAAGGTTATGTCCCAAGAATTGATGAGGTAAAACTCATTCCATCCTATGGAGATTGTCTACTTATTTTAGTTGTTTCACTTTGCCCACTCTGCAATTTTTGCAGCAAGTTAAGGAAAGTGATGTGACAATTGATATTCATGTTGGAATCTATGCTTCAACGCAGGATGTCTCTGCAAACTCGAGTGTAATTATCTCTTCTATTATGCCCTAAGCACATTTTGGTTCCAAAACACTTTTACTCGTACTAGATGTTGCTCAAGGAATAACTACCAGCTTTTTTTGAACTCAAGTAGGGAAATTAAGGAGGTTATTAGATGTATAATTCAAAACAAAACAAATGCAACATTGAGGTGTTAATGTAGAGAATTTATTAATATAAGGGCATATAAGTTAAAGACGACAGAAAAAGAAATACAAAAACAAAAATTTGCAATATCAAATTTCCCTTATGACAACTTTTTTTTTCCCTTATGACAACTTTTTTTGTGATCTTGTGTGTAATTTATGTATCAAATTTTACTATCAGAATAACTACTATAATTTTTTCCATCACAGGTTCCCCTTCAACCGGATGGAGCTCAATACGGGTATTTTGTTTTACGATATATGAGAGAGATAATTGAAGGCGACGCATCCTTTGACAAGTCTTCCCTACGATCAATAGTAATATTAGATATATTTTCAAATTTTCTTATTGATACCATAGTGTTTAATTACATTTTTATTCATTTATTCACATGCAGTTCGCAAAATCTGTGATAGCAGCAAAGGAAATTGATGAAGTACGTTCGGAGTGGGCTGAATGCATACAAGATCACATATCTGATGATTAGGAGAGATTTAAGTGTACATACCTCTTTTGGTTACATGTGGTAATCTATAAGTGTTTTGCTTATTATGCATAATACTTTTGATGCATATGATGTGTAGTTGTTTTGTCACAGTACTTTTTAATATATATCGATAAAAGTGATCATTTAAAATGTGATGTGACCTTGTACTTTACAATGCTACAAGTGCGAGTGTATATATGTGTTTTCTATAATTCTGTTTGATGTTGTATGATTTATATTAAAAACGCAACACTATAAATCTACAACGGTTTATTGTGTTCTAGAGTAACCGTTGAGAAATGACAACGGTGAAAAACCGTTGTCTATGAGCAAAAAAAATCCGTAGTAAATCGGTGGTCGGTCAAAGACAACGGTGAAAAACCGTTGTAGATTTAAGGAAAAGACAACGATAAAAAACTGTTGTCTATTAGCAAAAACATCCGTGGTAAATTGACCCGTTGTGAAAAGTGATTCGGTCAAAGACAACGGTTAAAAACCGTTGTCTTATCCTTGAAACGACAACGGTTTTTCACCGTTGTCTTTGCCCGAACCACTTTTCACAACAGGTCGATTTACCACAGATTTTTTTGCCAATAGACAACGGTTTTTCACCGTTGTCTATTCAATTTTTTGTTGTAGTGATCTTTTAATAAGATTTTCAATAAGATAGTGATTAAAACCTCACACATTTGGGGTTGTCCAACTGAGGATAGACTTTATAAGCCTAATGAAAGAAATTAGATTCAAAGGATTGCCAAGTGTCATTTTATAGGATACTTTAATCTATTCCTAAATAGTTCCTTCTTCCAGATGGAAAACACCAAATTTATCGAAAACAGTGGGAGCATTAAGCTCATGGACATGTCATTCAAAGAAGAGAGCATTGGTGATTCTACTAAGAATATTATAGTTATAGCTAGTAGGGGTATGTGATGTGATGATTCCGCAAGCGCACAGTCATCGTCAAGTAATAAAATATTGATTTCACAGAGATTGATCACGTACCAGATGAGTGCAAGGAAAGATTATCTAGAAGAATAAATGTTGAGTGGTGGTTGAATGAGGAAGAAAAATAGACGATCGAGAAACGAATATAATACTAATTTACAAAGCAATCTTAGGACTTCGATTTCGCTACAATGTCTTATCTTGGCAGTTCTCTATTATATCAATATGTATTATTGAAGGAAACCTATCTAAGGATATTGAATGCCTCTTCCGAGATCAACCCGATATATTTACCTAATTTGGTTTCTACTTTCACAGTGTTAGCCCTTAGAAGAATCTTGGTTGCAATATTGGAACTTGTCACGAGGACCCCAATGGATCAATTCAAGGTCTACTATGTATTACTCAAAGGAGCCAATGTTAGATAAATTATTATGTTCTGGGATAGGTTATGAAATCTTTGAGAGGTCCTAATCGCTTTCGGGGTATTCACGCGTAGTTAATCTTGTTCACAATATGGGAGCTTATCACAAGAACTCCAGCGGATCAATCTAGGTGAAAACCCTTATAGCTCTTCACGATTAGTTTTACAAAACCAAGATTAGAAAATCCAAAAGCATGTGAATAGGTGATCAACAAACTCGCAAGATAAACCATATGTACTATAAAACTAATTCAAGAAGTTCACAATCGATAAATAAAAGAGTTATAACAATCCAAGGTAAATAAATAAAGGGCTACTCTCTCATCCTAAGATCAAGGAGAATTACTCCATAGTACGGAGGAAAAATAGAAATAAAGTACATAAAGACATTCGACAAAGCTAAAGAAGAGAAAGAAGGAACGGGTTTGTCGACGTTGGTTGAAGACTTCCTCCGGCTTGGGGCTTCTTCTCCTCGGTTCCACAACTTGCCCTAGGATGCTCCCTGACGGTTGCCTTGATCCTAAGGTTTAGGATCTCCAGAATGCGTTTCTCCTTAGCCCTAGGGTCTTTTTATAAATTTTTCTAGGCGAGAAATTTAGAAAGTCCGTTAATCGTGGCACGACTGTGCCATTTGGCATTGCTACGGCGTGCCAGAGTTTGGAAAGACTCGGCACGCCCTGAACTGAGCATGTCAAGGAGGTTGGGCACGACTGTGCCATTTGGCACGACCAGGGCATGTTGGACTCTGGTTTGCTCCTTTTTCGTGTGTTCCTATAAGAAAAACTTATAATCGCAATTATCTGAACTAAAAAGATGAAAGGAAAGCAAATGCAAGGTTTTATACATGATATGTGAATAAAATACTAGAAAAGCATGATAAATAAATCCTAAAATATGTGTATGATTCACAGTCATCAGTATGATATCAGTACTATGTGTAATTGGTGTTGCATATCTAGTAGGAATAATACATCATGATTGTAGGATCGAAAAGAACACTAGAAGGGGGGTGAGGGGTGAATAGCGTAAAAACTATCTTTCGTTCATTCGTTAAAACACGTAATATCAAGGAGTAATATATAGAGGAAAAAAATCACAAGACACAAATCTTTTTACTTGGTTCACAATCGTAAGGTTGCTAATTCAAGGCCCAGCGATCCGAGATCGCTATCGATAGACAATCCACTAACTATATCTCTACCTCGTTGGAGGTAAGAGACTCACTTCTTACAAAATATTAAGAAGGTAGTAACAGCCTTACCACTCCATATAAAATTTATGTACAATCGAAATGATGAAAACAAACTTATCAATACCAACTTAAGATGATGTAATTGAGGTGCGCGGTTGGAGTCGTAGATCTGTAGCGCGAAGGTTGATCGACGAACACAACAGTTGATAGCACAAGCACTTAGAAAAAGATTGTCTAGGGTTTATGTTTGAAGATACTTTTATAAAATTTTTCCGGGCGCCTGGATCGGGTCCAAGTGCCTAGACCGGATCCAGGTGCCTGGACCTGGTCCAGGTGACTCCAGCTTCGTCCAGATCTAGATCTGATGCGGTCGTAATTTATCTTGCTCCAGTCAACTGGACCATGGTCTAGTAGACTGGACATTCTGATATGGCAGTCGACTTCTGATTCGTCTTAATTGATTAAATTTATCTCTAGTCCAGTCGAGTGGATTCCATTCCAATCGACTGGAGCATGAGCTCCCATCCAGTTACTTGCATCACAATATTAGCACAATATACAAATAGTAATGATGGTCTCCAACTGTCCGATCTCGACTTTGGCATTCCTATGGAACCCTTAGTCGGATTGACGTCTAAGGTTGTCCCCGTAATGAGGATGCGACCTTATCCGTTCTTCTAATAGAAGAACCACTCCTCACAAGGTTTCTTACATTGCTACCTTTACCAAGCATCTAATCCTCTGACTGCTTGAGCTTTCCTGCTTAGCCTTCCGATTCTCAGACCACCCTGACTCTCTCTGATGTCCAGACTCCACTGACCCACCGAGACTCTCCTGATGTCTTCGATTTCTGCTTTACCTTGTCAAGTTAAGTTCTACACACTCACTAAAGTATAAGACCATAATATGATTTAACTTTGAACCTTTGTCATTATCAAAATCTAGGCTCGATTATCTGGTGCCCCTGTACCAACAATCTCTCCCTTTTAATTTATGGCAATACCGTTTAAAGTTAAGGAAATCAAAATATGTAAACAAGAGTTATTGCTCAAAACTCCCCCTTAATATCACCTCCCCCTTAATATTTGATGAGTTTTTAAAAAAGAAATTTTTTAAACTTTTCTCTCCCCCTTTGACATATATAAAAAAGAATGTTATATAAATTTTGAAAAGAGAACTTTAATAATTTATTTCAAAACTTAAGGTCCGTTTAGATATTTTTAAAACAGTTGCAAGGTATTAAATGTTTAAATATTTTCAAGCTATTTTCACCCATTTCAATTTAAATGCATACTTAAATTTGAAATAAGATTCACATATCAAAAACAATATACGTTAATTCCAAGTACTTACAAAGAAGTAATGATAATTCATGAAGTAAATTTACGAATCCAAGCATGTATCCTTTACTTTAGAAAAATAATATTTTTAAAATAAATAATCTAATAAATTATCCTTAACAAAATGTTCAACTTCCTTTTGACTCAAATGATATTAAATTATCACCAAGTCTTGGTAGAAGTTGGTCACTTAAGTGATTTGTTTAATAATTATACTACTTGATTCATGTTGATGCACTTGATCTACATCTGGAATCAACAGTAAGGTTCAAACATCTCACGCCCATCTATGTGGCTCAGTACACAACTATGTTAAACCTAAGTATTGTGTGATGTACTGGCTCCTTAAATCTATAGGAACATGATCTCTAAGATAAATCCTATGTTACTTCCAAAAATAACATGAAAAATAGATAAGTAATGTAAGTAACATAAATTCCTATTCTACTAAACACATTCCTAATTTTATTCTAAGTAGACTAAATTCCGCTTCGGGTAAAGGTTTCATGAATATGCCTGCAAGGTTCGATTTAGATTCGATATACTCAAGCATTATATCACCTCTGGCTATATGTTCCCTAATAAAATGATGTTTTACTATTATGTGTTTAGTCATTGAGTGATGAATTAGATTTTTGGTAAGATTAATTGAACTAATATTGTCTATCATAACCTTAGTGTTTTTAAATTTTAGTTGAAAATCTTTTAGTGGATGTATCATCCAAAAAGCTGAGCTACACATTAGCCTAAGGCTATGTATTCTGCTTTGGTAGTGGATATTACAATACAGTGTTATTTTTTACTACACTAGCTAACTAGACTTTGACTAAAAAATTGACAACTATCGCTTGTACTTTTTCTATCAAGTTTACATCTAGCATAGTCTGAGTCAGAGAATCCTATTAAATCAAAGCTATTGAATCTAGGGTACCAAATTCATATATTTAGGGTTCCTTTGATATATCTAAAAATTCATTTGATTAAAGTTAGGTGTGACTCCTTGGCATTAGACTGATATCTTGCACACATACTTACTGCAAAAATAATATCAGGTCGATTTACAATTATGTATAGAAGACTTTCTATCGCACTCCTATAGTATTTTAAGTCTATAGATTTTCCTTCTAAGTCATCATCTATTTTTACACTAGTAGTTATAGGTGTACTACTTTCTTCAGCATTTTTCATACCAAATTTCTTAATTAATTCCTTAGCATATTTATTTTGATAAACATAATTTCCCTCCCTTGTTTATTTTATTTGTAATCCTAGAAAGAAACTAAGTTCTCCTACCAGACTCATTTCAAATTCACTCTCTATTAATGATATAAACTCATTTAAAAATATAGTGTTTGCTAAGCCAAAGATTATATCATCTACGCAAATTTGGGCTATGAAAATTTCTTAATCTAAGGTCTTTACAAACCAGGTTCGGTCAATTTGTCCTTGTTTAAACCCTTTAGATACTAAATGATTGTTAGTCATTCATACCAAGCCCTAAGTGCTTGTTTTAGTCCATATAAAGTTTTTCTTAATTTGTATACATGATTATGTTGGTCTAGGTCTTCAAATCCTAATGGTTGATTCACATATATCTCTTCTTTGATGAAACCATTTAAAAATACCGACTTGACATCCATTTGATATAATTTAAAATCTTTATATGTGACATAGGCTAATAACATCCTAATTGACTCAAGTCTAGCTACTGGTGCATAGGTTTTATCATAATCTAAACCTTCTATCTGATTAACCCCTTTTGCAACTAATCTAGCTTTATTTCTAACAATTTCACATTTGTCATCAAGCTTATTTCTAAACACCCATTTTGTGTCTGTGATGATTTTGTTCTTAGGTGTTGGTACTAAGTCTCAAACTTGCTTTCTAGTGAATTGAGTTAACACTTCTTGCATAGTTATAGTTCAATCAGGGTCAAGAAGAAGTTGGTTATTGTTTTAGGTTCAATTTTAGAGATTAGTGAGATTTGACTTATATTTCTATAGGATATCCGAGTTCTAACACCTAAATTAGAGTCACCTAGTATTTGATCTATTGGATGATCAAGTCTTACTCTTGGTATTCTTGTATCATGATCAATGTTTGATTCCTCTTGTTGGTTGAACTTAGGTCTAACGCTATCATCTACATTTTTATCCGTTGATTCAACAATTGGCTTAGGTTTTGTAGGACTCTTTTCTTCATCAAATACTACATTAATGGTTTCTTCAATTTTTAACGTTTTATAATTATATACCCTATAGACTCTGCTAGTGGTTGAATATCCTAGAAAAATATCATTCATTGATTTAGAGGTAAATTTTCCTAAGTAATCTTTAATATTTAGTATGTGTACTTTACATTCAAATACCCTAAAGTATTTAATACTAGGTATTTTATTATAGTAAGACTCATAAGGTGTCCTGTTATGTCTTTTAATTATCAAAATTCTATTTTGGACGTAACAAGCGGTATTTATAGCTTCAATCCAAAATCTATCGAGTAAGTTATATTCATTTAACATATTCCTTGTAGCTTCTTGTAAAGTTCTATTTTTTCTTTCTACTAATCCATTTTGTTGAGGGGTTTTAGGGCAAGAAAATTTGTGATGATATCCGTTTTGTATGTAAAATTCGGTAAACCTATGATTCTCAAATTCTCTATTATGGTCACTTTTAATTCTTTTAATTTTTATATTCTTTTCATTTTCTAAGAGTTTGTATAGACTAGTAAATTGATCAAATGTCTCATCTTTATGTTTTAGAAACTTAACCCAAGTAAACCTAGAGTAGTCATCAATTACTACTAAACAATATTCTCTTTCGGCCGAGATATAATACTTCAGTCATTCGACCAAACTGAGATATAATACTTCTGTCATTCGGTCAGGCCGAGATATAATACTTCTGTCATTCGGCAAGGCCGAGTTATGATACTAGAACTAAAATATTGTATGTAGAAATTTCTTTACGCCCAAGAGACAAACAAAAAAAACTACCATGAATGCATCACTAACAAGCAGAAGACATATGGTCGATGAATATTGAAATGTAAGGAACCTATGATCTAGGAATGTTGTATGCCGCTAGTTCTATAGGAACTTCTTTACTACCACGAATCTAGAAGTAACAAGAAAAACCTATAGTTGATCAAGAGTGAAAAATACTGAACCTAGGATTAAGAAAATGTCATTCTATTTTATAAATTGAAACATAAACTTATGTGCCTACCAAGCCCTTAATTAATTTAAAGGATAGATATGATGATTGTCACACAAGTTCTTCTATCATTCAAATCAAATGTTTGGTTAATTACACTGTATAATTTTAGATAGAGGAATCTCACCATTTTGTTTATACAAGAGAGAATGGTTCCTAATTATAAAGATTTAGATGTGTAACCAACCCCTTGAATGTAATTGCACATTATTAGCTTAAAGATGCTTATCAGACAGATTTTAGTTAATCTCAGTCCATTAAATATATTGAGCACCTTATTAACCACAATACATGCTCTGATAATATAGACATCTTAGAGACTAGATATTTGGTGTGGAATTTCTATTTCAATTGGAAAAATTCAGATAGACGAAATTTTAAAAAAAACAACCATCAAATTTCTAGAAAATATCTGTCAAATAAGTAGATTGACTTTGAGACGGCGCCGAGAAGAAGCCGAAGTTGGAGATCGGAGTTGGAGAAAGAGGCCAACAAGAGGTCGAAGCTGTCGTCGGAGTCGAATAACCAGGAACTAGTGCGCGCGAAAGAGAAGTCGCGCGCGGAATCTAGCGCGCCTGGCCGACGAGGAGAGAAGCTAGAGCACGAGATGGAGACGGAAGAGAGGAAGGAAGAGTCGCATGGAGAATCGCTGGAGTGTAGGACAATCACCGGAAGAGAGGAAGGAAGGGTCGCGCAGAGAAAATGGGGGAATCGACATGGCCGAGGGTTTTTTCCACGAATATTAGCGACGAAAAAAATATTTCGTCACTAATATATATTATCTTAGTGACGAATAATTTAAATTTTCGTCACTAATATATGGCATATTGGCGACGAACAATACATATCATCGCAAAAATAGGCACATCAGTCGACTGGTGGTATACACCAATTGACTGTCAATAATTTGACCGGCCACAAAATGTTCTTTACTCGACTGGCCAATCGACTGAATAGTTTGTGATGAATATTTATTTTTTTCATCGCTAGTAATCAGTCGGCTGATGATATAAACCAGTCGACTGGTAGTATTGGCGACGAATTAAAATAATATCGTCGCTAAATGTAATATATTAGCGATGAAATATAAATTTCGTCGCTAATACTCATTTAATATTTTTTATATTTGCGACGAAAAATTATTATTTCATCGCAAATGTGATATTGTTTACGACGACCATAAAATTCTTTGGTAATTACTATTTTTAGGGACAAATTAATAATTTGTCGCTAATATTTCGTCACTATTTGCCTGATTTCTTGTAGTGTAAGGAAATTGTTCATACCAAACAGACTGAAATCTTCGAGAGTGCCTAACATTTTTATTCAATGGATATACTCGAAGAATAGGTTGATATGTCTTCGTATTCAAATAAGCTCGATGAACCTCCTCTTGTTGGTTAGAATGATGTTCCCAAATTTGTCGGCGCAATCATGGATCATACTCTAAAGAATTGAGATCAACATCTTCAGTTTCTGTATTTTTGAATCTTTTAGGAAAAATTTCATATAGAAGATCATTGTTATTTGATCTTGTCGATGGGTTACAAAAGTAGCTGGATCTAGTTCATTTGCTCTCTTCCTTTGAAAAATTTATCAATCGTAATATATTTTTTCATTTGAAGTATATAAAGTCTGTGATAATAAAAAAACTCAAATTAATTCAAATAAGTGAATAATAATATTATAATAACAATATAAAACCACATATTAAATCAGATTAATTATTTTATTAAAAAATTAAATCAGAGTAAACAATCTAAAACCAATTAATCAATTAAAACATATTAATTAATCTAAATCTATCAATTACACCTCATCTTTAATTAATCTAAATCTCATTAATTAATTAAATCCAACTCAAATTAATTAATCAAAATTCAAAATTGATTAAATAGAAATCTTAATTAATCTAACCTAAGGGTGTGCCGGTATCAAAGTTGATGGATTCCGTCCGCGGCTAGGCAGAGAGCGATGGCAACGAGGCAGCGTGCGTTGGCAATGCGCCTGACTGGTCGAGGACCCAAGGTGTTCCTGTGAGGTTGCGAACGTGGTGCGGCACTGCAGCGGAACAGCTTTCGTGATCAGTCGATCGCGATTTAGTTGTGCTTGTGTGGTTGTGTGCTGTGCGCACACGGTAATCGGCGGTGGCGGAGACATGATCGGCAATGTTGGCAAGGTCGGCGAGCGTCTTGACAATGCTCGACGAACTCGCAACGTGAACAACGGGTGAAAAGAAAAAATCGACAGGTGGTTGGAGCGATTAGAGAGAGAGAGAGAGAGAGAGAGAGAGAGAGAGAGAGAGTGGCCAATGTCGGCAAAAGTTGGGAATCTGTCCAATTAGCAGCCCCCTGTCACCCGTCCCAAGACACTGGCGAGAGAGAGGGTAAATCACGAGGGGAACAAAGTCTCTTGACACGGTGGCAAGGCAGGGAGGGGTCCATCTGAAATCAGGGGAAATTTTAGGCCCCTCATTCGGCATTGAACCCTGTCCATTCTACAAGCAACACCCTATCTTACCATCGCGCCGTCCCCGTGGGGACGAAAATGGCCAATGTCAAACTTTAGGGTTGGTTGCGTGATTTTTTTTAAGCAATCACATGATTTTTTTTAGCAATCACGTGGACTTGGGGTCCTCCCCCTCCAATCCACGTGTAAATCCACCCCTTATCTAATATAAACAAAAAATTTCTTTGGATCAATTGTATTTAACATAAACATATATTTATCTACACAATATATCCAAAACCTTCATAATATTTCTCACTTTGATGGTAATATTAGTTCAAAATAGAAGTATATGCATAGATAGACACATTAAAAAATATTTTAAAAAATCAACTATACTGTTGTAATCTAATGATGTAGAAAATAACCTTAATAAATATAATACTAAAAAACTTTGGAGCTTTCAATTAAAAAAAACATCTCGAAATTCATCCCAAGTTAAAAATTTATGGACTTCAACCAACTAGACCTGATAGTAGTTGACTAACAAAATCAATCGAGTTCTCTAATCGACTAGCAATCTTTCTATGCACAACTTTGAGCCCATCAGTCGACTGATTCTTTATAACAATTGATTGATACCACCAGCCAAGTGTCTAGGTTGGCTTAAAAACATTCGATGCCCATGTTTTGCACAACAGTCGACTGATTCTTTATAACAATTGATTGATACCACCAGCCAAGTGTCTAGGTTGGCTTAAAAACATTCGATGCCCATGTTTTGCACAACAGTCGACTGACCTAAAGTGGCAATCCACTAGTACGTTTGATCGAGTCCCTAGATCGAACAAAAAATATTCTATATTTGAACTTCAGTATATCGATCAATTAATTGGGGACAGACCAATCGGGTGTCACAGTCAACTCATAAATTTTTTGATCGAAATTTTAGTGTAGTAGTCGATTGACGCAATGCATCAGTTGATTAATGGAGGACTTATAATGATTTTTCCAAATTAAACACAATGATTTCACCACGAACAACAATTGTTGCAACTTCTTCCGCTGTTGTTCTTCATATTCTTCGTGAAAAAATAGTTCTTCACGAAAAAACTCGAAGAACTCAAATCTATCATTTGAATCTAGGTTTTCTTTTTTATATTTTCATCAAACAATCGTCATTTTGCAAAAAAATAGATCAATATCTTTCTCAAACTGACGAAAAACAATGAAAATCTACAATCTTATGCCATAAAAATTGACAAAATGACCATGCTCTGCTACCAATTAATTGATGAAAATCATGAATCTAAGACATATATTCAAGAAACCGAATGAATACAAGACGATTCATTATGCAGATTTAGTTTTACCGAGATTTTATAGTGAATAAGAAACATAAAAGAAACCTGATTACAACGGAATTGTCATTGCTGCATCGTCCTCTTCTTGATTTGAAGATCCTACAGCAAAAGGAGGGACAAACCCTTCCGTAGGGTATTATATTGGCGGTGTAGAATCTCTCCTCGTCGATAAGAAGCAAGGAGAACTGCCAAAGGGTCCAACTATATAAGGACCACATCTTATTTATAGATATAGTCGAATCTATTATCGATTCATCATCAATAACAGATCCGAGCTAATGAGTTCTATATGTTAAACTTTCATCCTAAAAATCAAAATCCATGAATCATCTATTAAATCATTTAATCGGGTTCAAATCAATACAACACAATCAACACTACAACAAATATGACTTTCCGCAACACGTTATCAACAACGCACAATTTTAGCACGCTGTTAATAATAGTTTTTACAGCGCGCTCAATTTTGTGCGCTGCGGATAATATAATATTTTTGCAAACAACAACATGCAAAAATAATACGCTGTCAATACTCATTTTAACAGCGTGCAGTGCACGCTATTAATATTAAATAATAACAGCGTGCATTCTGCACGCTGTTAAAAATTTTATCATAAAAAGTTAAACTTTTCGCAGCGCGCCAATCATGTGCGCTGCGGATAATATTAGATTTATTAATATGAGACTTTTAACAGCGTGTATTTTGTACGCTGTTAAAAGTCTCACTATAAAAAATTAAATTTTTTGTAGCGTGTCAATCAAGTGCGCTGCGGATACAATGTTTGTTAATATGAAATAATAACGGCGTACAATTTGCACGTCGTTAAAAGTATCATTATAAAAATTTAAATTTTTCACAGCGTGCCAATCAAGCGTGCTGCGGATAATACTAAGCTTGTTAATATAAAATAATAATAGCGTACAATTTGCATGTCATTAAAAGTTTCATTATAAAAAAATAAACTTTTTGCAGCGTGCCAATCAAGTGCACTGTGGATAATATTAGCATTGTTTATATTATCTGCAGCGTGCATTTTACACGTCGTTAAAAGTATCATTATAAAAAAATTAAAATTTTTACAGTGCGCCAATCTAAGTACGTTGCGACTAATATTATATTTGTATAATTACAAAAATAAAATTTTTAAAATTTAACAATACATTTTCTATTAGTATTAAATAATTTTTTATTTTTTAATCTGAAAATAAAATTTTTTAAAAATTTTTAACTATGCATTTGCCCTTATTATTATTATTAATTACATTACTAATTAATAATCATATTACTAATTAATCATATTACTTTTTTAGGTTAAATTTATTCGTATTATCTCCACCGCTTTCTTGCGTTCAACATTTTCTCACGCTCGCCCTCTATGCCAATCAAGTGCGCTGTGGGTATATATAATTGTGCGCCGTAAAAAGTCAAATAAATTATCATTTTATAAATATTTAAATATGTACAACTTTTGATTTTATAATATTTATCATTCATTTTAAAAAATAGAGAATCACCGTTAATTTCATATATATATTTCAAGTTTGGTATGTACAAATTTTATATTTATTTTTTTTAATTTAAAATTCATCTGGACCTAATTAAAACTATATTTGATAATTTTTCTGATATAAAAATATAAAATTTAAAATTTCCCGTTTTAATTTGGATGTTTGGATTTGGATTTTGATGAGGATATCCGTAACCCATTTTCCTTTTCTTTTCTACTCGACAAATGAGATACAACGAAATCCCTAATCCGCCGCACGCCATTTCCAACTTCTCTACCGGATCGCCGCTTACCCTAGCCTAATCCGTCGCATGTCGTTTCCATCTTCTTTACCGGATCGCCGCCTACCCTAGCCTAATCCGCCGCACGCCGTTTCCAGCTTCTCTACCGGATCGCCGCCTACCCTAGCCTAATCCGCCGCACGCCGTTTCCTTCTCTATCGGATCGCCGCCTCTGCCTCATCCTTTCACATCCCCGCAGGAGCACCGCCCTCATCTCTCCCTCGTAGCAACCAAAGATACGTTCTTGATTTTCCTTCTGTGAGTTCTTTTGTGTTTCTGTTTGAGTTCCTTCGTTCCGATATCTTTGATAGGAACCCGTGTTATTTTTTCCCCCCATGGATGATAAGATTAGTGCACCTAATTGTTTGCCACATTTGGTTAAACTTTGCTGTCAAATATTATAAATATTCAGATGAGCTGACTTTCGAACAAGGATCACGGAGAGAATCTTAATTTTTGTGTATCAGAAAATTTTGCATAGTGGTAATGCATTCACATGATTTTCCTTATCAGAAGTGTATACAAATCCATTATCCATCTAACTGATGAACAACTGGAGCTATCTTTTTTATTGTCATTAATAAAACTTTAATAACCTTGTTTTGGAGTGTAACTTATATGCTTGCTCTTGTCCTGTGTGTGGGTGTTAAGTAGAAGAAAGCAGCTGAAAATACCTCAAGATGACTTGTAAATTGCATTTACTGTTGTCTTTTATTCTCTTTTACACGCCACTGTTAGAATGATTAGTATCTAAGCAATTTATAAGGAACTGAGAAGTCAGCTAAGCATGCAGGATGTGAATAACAATAATATAAATCAATACTATCTTCTTACCAAGATTTAATATAATGTAATATCACTTTGTTCTAGTTTCCTTTATTCATATTTTTCAATTCTAGTTGACCATTGGCTGTGAGAATCTTTTTGGTTATTTCATGCTTCTTACTTATTACTGTTATATTTTCAGTGTTCGCATACTTATTTTATCACGATTAACTGAAACTTCCCTTGTCCAAATCCATATTCATGTTTAGCTAAACTTAATAGATGCATAAGTATGTGCATCTTAAGTCATCTTAAGTAAATATGAAGAACATCAGACTTATTTGAAGTGTTTTCAATAATTGTTAATCCCTTTGTCTCCGATTTCATGTTGTTCTTGTCGATCTAGATGTGAATTATATTTTTCATTTATCTTAATATATATGCACAATGTGAAGGAATGTTCTCTTTGAAAAAATTGAGTCATCATTATATTTTAGGGTTTTCCTCATTTACAAAATGGATAAGGAATGGATGCATTCAAGACTTGTACCGGAGTATGAGGAAGGGGTTCAAAAATTTATTGCACAAGCTAGGAACTATGCTAAAACACGTGAAGTAATCTTATGTCCTTGCAAGCGTTGTAAAAACAAGAAGTATATGAAATTTGACCAAGTGTACGAGCATTTAATTATGAAGGGGATCGATCCTTCTTACACTATCTGGGTCTTCCATGGTGAAACTTATACATCACAATTTCAAAGTGAAAGTAGTTCAAGAGGAGTACAGAAAGAGGAGGATGAAAATAGAGAGGCATATCGTTTATATAGAGATGTATTTGTGTCTGGAAATGAGGATGAACACACAATGTCTGAGACAATAGACTATGAGTATATTGATTTATTAGAAGATGCAGAAACTCCTCTTTTCCCTAGTTGTACAACTTACAAAAAGTTGTCAGCAATTGTCACATTATACAATTATAAGTCTACTAATGGTCACACTGATAATAGTTTCAATGAGCTTTTGAAGATCTTAGGTGGCATGCTTCCAGAAAAAAATACACTTCCAACAAATGTTTACTCAATGCGAAAACTATTGAAACCATTTGATTTAGGATATGAGAAGATTCATGCTTGCCCAAATGATTGTTGTCTATTTAGAAAGGAGCTTAAAGATTTGGATTCATGCACAAGGTGTGGTTTCTCAAGATGGAAGGTGGACAAAATCACTAATAAAGTTTGTAAAGGAGTTCCAGCAAAGGTGCTTCGGTATTTTCCCGTGATACCTAGATTGAAAAGGATGTTTAAACTAAAAGAAAAGGCTGAAGACTTGATTTGGCACTCCAACTACAAAAGTCAAGATCATATGATGTGTCATCCTTGATTGATTGCTTGGGATACAATAAATAATAAGTGGCCAACTTTTGCATCGATCCTAGAAATCTGCTTGGTCCGCAAGCAGATGGATTCAATCCTTTTGGTGATCTTAGTTCTAGATATAGTTGTTGGCGCTTATTTTGGTTAATTACAACCTTCCTCCATTGATGTGCATGGCGAAGGAAAATCTTATGCTGACATTATTGATTCCAGGCCCAAAGCAACCAGGAAATGATATAGATGTATACTTGGAACCCCTTGTGGAGGAATTGATGGAGTTGTGGGACACAGGTGTGGAGGCGTATGATGCATTTAGTAAGTCAATGTTCAATCTGAAGGCTATTTTGATGTGGACAATCAATGATTTTCCAGCTTATGGAAACCTATCTGGGTGTACCACAAAAGGAAATTTTGGTTGTCCGATTTGTGGTGAAGACATATGTTCTATGTGGCTTAAATACAGTAGAAAGTTTGCATACATGGGCCATAGGAGATTCCTTGCTTATGATCATCCATTTCGTGAGAAAAAGAAGTGGTTTAATGGGAAAAAAGAGAGAAAAGGGAAACCCAGACCAAAGACTGGGTTAGAAATTCTCAATGCAGTGAAAGACATTGAAAATGTCTGGGGTAAAAAACAAAAGGGTGTGACTATCAACACTATAAAGAAAAAGAGGAAGAAACATGATAATTCAAAAAAAGTACGACAACCAGTTCAAATGTGGAAGAAAAAGTCAATTTTTTTCAATTTGCCATACTGGAGTGTAAGTTATTTGGCTCTCTATTCATTATTTTTTAATTAATTTGTTATATTAATGAACTAATACTATGAAATATGTTGATGTTACTTGTAGGGGCTATTGTTACGTCATAACTTAGATGTGATGCATGTTGAAAAGAATATCTATGAAAATGTCATAGGCACATTGTTAAATGTGAAGACAAAAACCAAAGATGGTGTTAATGCAAAGATTTGATGCACTTAAAAATTAGAGAAGAATTACATCCTAAAAAAGGAGAAAACATGTATCACTTACTCTGCACCTTGCACATTGTCTAAAAAAGAAATGGATGTATTTTGCAGTAGGTTGAAGAAATTAAAGTTACCAGATGGATATAGCTCAAATATTGCTAATTGTGTTTCTTTAGAAGAGCATAAGCTTATTGGGATGAAATCTCATGATTGTCATATTCTAATGCAACAATTGCTATCGGTTGCATTAAGAAGTCTTTTACTAAAAGGTCCACGGAATGCTTTATTTCTGCTGTGTGCATTTTACAATGAATTATGTCAAAGAGTGTTAGACAGGAATCGCTTAGAACAACTCGAGGAGAATATTGCTGAAACGCTATGCATGTTAGAAAGGTATTTTTCACCATCTTTCTTTACCATTTCGGTTCATTTGACAATTCATTTAGCAAGGGAGGCTCGCTTGTGTGGGTCAATCCATTTCCGCTGGATGTATCCATTTGAAAGGTAATAAATATTATTAGATAAATTATATTTTTCTATCAACAACTTTTGATTGCAAATTTTGTTTTTTTAGATTTATGAAAGTACTTAAAGGGTATGTGAAGAACCGAGCAAGGCCAGAGGGTTGCATAGCTGAGTGTTACCTCGCAGATGAAAGAATGCAATTTTGTAGTGCATATTTTCAAAAAGCTACTAGTATTGGTGTCCGTTATAATCGGAATGATGATTTGGAAAATGGATTAGTGGAAGGTCGCCCAATTTCTAAAGGACAAGAAATAATTTTAGACGACCAGGTGTTGCAAGCTGCACATCGATATGTGTTATTCAATACTGCAGAAGTTGAACCGTACTTACAGTGAGTATAGTTAATTGCAAACCATATTAGATAATCATGGTCTCTTATATAATTTGTATATTCTGACAATCACCTTTCAATGATTTTAAATAGGATGCACATTGAGGAGCTGAAACAAGTTGATCGTTGTTTCATAACTAATGAAACATTACTACAAAAGTGGCATATGGAAACATTTGCAAAATGGTTATCAAAACATGATCTTAACAACTCCTCGGGCCGAATTCAATGGCTAGCACATGGTCCAAGAAAGAATGCTATATCTTATACGGGTTATATTATAAATGGACATCGGTTTCACACAATTGATGTTGGAAGGTCAACACAAGATAGTGGTGTTTCAATTGAAGCCGATACTATTTGTCAATCTAGTGCTAATGATTTTTCACATACAAGAGGTAGACTATCATACTACGGGATTATACGAGATATTATTTTACTAGACTACTATTCTTTCAAAGTGCCTGTTTTTAGATGTGATTGGGCTGATACTAGAACCGGTATTAAAATGGAAGATGGTTTTACACTGGTCAACTTACACCAAGGACTAAGAACTTTTGAAAGTGATCCTTTCATTTTAGCATCACAAGCAAAGCAAGTATTTTATTCTAGGGACAGTGATGAATCAAATTGGTATGTCTTGCTAAAAGCACCCCCTTGGGGTATTCATGACATGAACTTGATTGAAGAGGAAGCCTATACGTCATCAACACCTCTTGATGTGTCTACACTTGATATTAACATTATTGAGAAAGAGCCATATGCAAGGAATGAGTGTGATGGAATTGATGTGCTTGATCCATGACTTAACTTTATCAATGAAAATTTTATAGTTATCTTATTTCAATAATAAATGTTCTTCTCAAGTTTCATTATAGATTTCATCCAATAAGCATGGAGATTATTTCTTCTCCTTGTTATAAGATACTTTCGTATTTTTTTCATTGTAAAGTCAAGTTCCTCAATGTTTGTTCAATATTCACTAGCTTACTGTTGTGACCTACGATGTTGATGAAAAGTCTGTTTTTTTTATGGTACTTTGTTTTTTTTTTATTTTTTTTCGCTGGTAAGGAAGAAGATAGTGATTAGATTTCTCGTAAAGGCCTTAGTGATATTTGTGCTATTTATTTTTGCTTAGTCTTGAAATATATCTTGATTGTTCCATCTTCAGGATTGAAAAATCAGTGTAGTTGTTGTTCGAGTTGTCTAACCATTCAAAATCCATAGGTGAGGTCTGAAATATGCATTGATCTTTCATTTGAAACTAGGTCTCTGGGGACTAGATCAGTTCCACTAATATTCTTTTCATTCTAAAAGGATGCCAATAATAAATGTTCTTCTCAAGTTTCATTATAGATTTCACTATTTCTATATTTTGGATCATTTTTTATTTTTGACTGATGTATCATGTCATATTGTTTATACGCATGCAATTATACAACATTCGAAAGAAAAGGAAAATGGGGAAAAAACGCAGCAAAGCATCCACAGAAGAAATTCAGGTGATATTGTATTTTTTTTAAATCTTGGTTTAATTTATTAAAGTTTACTCGTACAATTCAATCTCTTTATGGTAATTTACAGGAAAATATAGAGAAGAGGCTATCGAGAGTGGACTCTAATACTTCACCTGCTTCATCACAAGAGTTGCATGGTAAAGAGGCAATTGATGACGACAAAATTTATAAGAAAAAGGGACGGGGTCCATCAAAGTTTAATTTAGCTAGTGGTCAACTAAAGCCCACATAACTAGAACGCAATGAGTTTGGACAACCGATTGGGGACAATTCTGTGAAGTATGCTTCTTTTCTAGGTTGCATGGTAAAGGAATTTGTGCCATACACATTAGATGGATGGAATGATGTAAGCGAAGAAATGAAGAATAGGATGTGGAGTTGTCTTCAGGTAATGGCTTGAGTCACTGAATTTATCAAGTCTATAGATGCAGTACAAAAAGTAGACATAATTTTATGTTTCTTTATATACAGGTGAACTATAATGTTAAGGAGTATGAAAAAAAATGATCTTTCAAAAATTAGGAAAGTTGTGGCGTGATAGAAAATCCAAGTTGCAAATACTTGTACGAGAAGCTAATGTTGGTCAAGCAGCTTCACGAAAACTTAATTTTTTGAGGCCTGAATTTATGGATCAACATCATGGGAATTGTTTGTAAAGAGGACATTATCGCCTGAATTTCAAGTAAGTATTAATTACAAGTTAATTTTTATGTTACAGATTAAGATTGAAATGTACACTTGTAAATTTCTTTTGTTTAGTTTCTATTGAGAAAAGTGTTTTTGACATCTAATTGATGAAGTAGTCACTCTAGAGTTATATCTGGGCTTTGACAAAATGTGGGGTGTTCTAGGTTACTTATCTTGGTATTGAATGTCCCAAGGTTGATATTTTTATGTGAAATTGTTTTCCCTTGAATGTCAAATTTGTAGTCATATGGGTAATGCTCAAATTTGTAACATCTAAATTTGTTATGTTTTATTTTTAGGAAAAGAGTGAAAAATTTAGAACACTGAGGGAAAATCAAGATCACATTCACACTATGAGCCGAAGAGGTTATGCTCGTTTGGCTAGCATGATGGTAAGCATTATTATTTATAAAATATTTTAAAAAATTCTGCAAATACACTTATTAATTTTATTATTTGTCCCTATCTATTTTTTTATATATTTATATATGTTTCATATTTAAGGAAAAAGCAAGTCCTGCAGATACACCAATTACAAGATCAAAAGTTTGGATTGAATGTCACACGAAGAAAAATGGACAACCTATTAGTCAAGTCGTTGGAGATAAAATAGTAATAAGATTATTTCCTGTTATTATTTATAAAAGTGTTCATACCAATTACATCACTTGTAATCTAAAAGTGTTATTTTACAAAAGTTCTATCTTGGTATTTGTAGAAAGGAATAGAAGAATGCCCATCTGAACCTTTAAACACAACTAATATTGCTGATGATGCAATGAGCCTTGTATTTGGCAAGGAATCTCGAGGTAGAGTACGAGGAATGAGCTTTGGAGTTATACCATCAAAGGTTGGAGCTTCTGTGCAACAAAATAGTACCATCAAACGCCTTGAAAGTATAGTGAATAATTTTCAACAAGAAATGCAAGAAATGAGGCTCATGTTTTTGAAAAATATGAGACAACAAAATGAACAAGACCAGGTTAGTAATTTTCAAAAATGCATTTTGTCTTAATTAATTTGGTTTTTTATGTCCTTATTAGTGAAATTATATTATGATAATATTATTTGACAAAATTTGTTTGAATAATTAGGTTGCTAGTGGTGGCATTGGTGACAATATTTTGAATAATCTTAGTGTTGGTAATGATGTCAATGGTGCAAAAAAGAATGATAATATTGGAACTCAGGTAATCATATTGACTGATTTTAAACAAGTAATTAGATTCTTCTTTACAAATATATACTGTGCTTGAATACTTTGAACTGAATAGATGAACCACTGCCATATGGATGAAATGCTTGAATACTTTTTGAATTTTGTCGGTTGACATGGTCTTATATGTTTGATACTGAATAGATGTATTCTTTTGAAACACTATAGCACTTTTGAGTTTGTTATTAGAAACATGAAAAGCAGTGATGTTAGTGGCTTTTAATCAAATTATCACTCGGAAGATGCAACATTTGCCCCCAATCACATATCTGCATGCTACGGATATGTCCACATTGTCATTATTGACTAATATATAGTGGTACATGCTTTGACTAAACAAGAAAAAAGAGGGAACTATCCACCAATCATATAAAAAATTATGAGGCAAGACCAAAAATCTTAAAAGGAAAAAAACCTTTTAAGATTTTAAACAAGTTATTTGTTGGTTAGCTCATTCGTTCATGTATAGCTCCCATTTCAGACAATTAGCATGGTTAGCTCATTCGTTCATGTATAAGAAAGGGTGTTCTTCCATCTTCATCCAGTGCAGTATTTAATGCGATGCAATATATCACGTTAAAAGCAAGGTGAGATATATCATTTAACATGTCATATGGTCGGCGATCATGTCCCATGAAGGATGGCTGCTAATTATGGATTCCAACAGCTATAGGCCTCATCATGCATGAGGTTCCTTGGCGAGTTGATGTCTTGGGTTACTTTGCGGAAGCAAAGGGGAAGTTAGGGCCTGGTCAATTTAACCAGACCTGTCAAATACAATAAGTGTTCTTTCTATAGCACATTCTCGGTAGAATATCATTCTAGCAATGCTCTGTCGAATCCTCTGGTACATGTGCAATCCTCTGTCGAATATTGAAATTTCTTCAAAGTTCCTCATCTGGTACATGTGCAATCCTCTGTCGAATCAAGTTACTTGTGTTAGTGGAAGTTCAGATTGTTGCTTCTCATAACTGTTTTGTTTTTGTTGCTTACTAGTTTGTATATGACCTCATGCTTATGTTCTGGAGTTGGAAATTCAGGTAGGAACAGTGCTTCTTGGTTGTGCCTTCCTGTATGATATCTTTTGGGTTTTTATCTCTTTCGGGCAAATAGATCAAGCTATTTTGGTAGCTATACCCTGGTCAATTGAAAAGCAGTATGTTCACCTAAATTCATGCATGGTTATAATAGTATGGCCAACTATTGGGCAATGCTATATTACAGATTTTACCGTTAAAACTTTTTTTTGTTCTTGTTAGTTAATGTGCAATCGGGTTCGAACCAAAACAACACAATCAAATATATTTCGATAATAATAATATGTAAGTCCACCGGATTGAAAAATTCAATCTATTATTATACATGCATTCATTATTATACATGAAACTTCGATGGAATAATCTTTATCGAACTTCCAAAGTTGTGATTGATACATAATTTATAGACAGAGTTTTTTTCTCACTCGATGGGTTAGTTTCGCATGGATCTATTTCATTAATGACAAAGCCAGGTTGTCTTGGCTGCGACAAGTAAATTTTATCATTCCCCAACATCAGTAATATCGAAGACGTCGTCGGTCTATCTTCTACTCTCTCTTGAACACATAAGAGGCCGATGTTTATGCACCTCAAAACTTCAGCAACAGGAAATAGACCCATTGATTCATCAATCGAGTCTAGGGCCTTCTTTTCTCTCCACAAACTCCATATCTGCAAGTATTAATTGCATCATCACAACTTAATTATCAACAAATAAACTTTTATTAATTAAAGTTAATATTCAACTCTGCATGAACTTACAAAATCTAGAAGATTAAGGTGTTGAGTAGAATGGCAAAATTTTGTATTCTTTTTGCCGCTTATGATCTCAAGTATTAATACTCCAAAACTGAAAATATCAGACTTCATAGAGAAAGCTCCATTTTTAATATATTCTGGAGACATATATCCACTGTCAAAATAAAAAAAAACAAATCAACAATTTTGTTAATGAAAATTTAAAATAAATAAATAAATTATATACGTACTATGTTCCAACGACTCTCTTAGTTTCTCCGTTTGTTTCGTCTCCGCTAAATATTTTTGCCATTCCAAAATCAGAGATTTTGGGATTTAGATCTTCATCGAGGAGAATATTACTCGCTTTCAAATCTCTATGAACGATTCTAAATCGAGAATCATGATGGAGATAATGAAGACCCCGAGCAATCTCGAAGATGATATGGTAGCGTGCTTTCCAATCCAACAATTTACGCTTAGTTTCGCCTGAGTGGAAAATTACAATTTCACACATCAAAAAATAATTAAACTTAGAATAGAAAAATAAATAAATTAAACAATCCAAAATTTGGAAAGAAACCAACTTACTAAATAAGAAGGTGTCTAAGCTTCCATTGGGCATGTACTCGTATATCAACATTTTCTCATCGCCTTCCATGCAACAACCGAGAAGGCGAACGAGATTGCGATGTTGAAGCTTAGCGATCAATATCACCTCATTTTTGAACTCGTGTACGCCTTGCAATGAGGTCTTGGACAGTCTCTTCACAGCTATTTGTTGTTTCCCCTCCAACAACCCCTGCAATCGTCGAAGATTTACTCCAAATTAATAATTAGAACTTTAATTAATCGATGGATTAAGCTTAATTAAGGCAGCGTGCCTTGTAGACCGGACCAAATCCGCCCTCTCCGAGCTTGTTGTCGATGGAGAAATTACAGGTGGCCGCCGCGACGGTGCATAGGTCAAACAATGGGAGGTCAAAGTCTTCTCCTGTCATTTGGTTGACCTGAAGCTCTGCGTAGAAATTAAATACAACTCGACGTCGTCAGTGAAAATGACATTCATATGTTTTGTGGATAAGAATTGATACAGTACGTCTTTTTCTGTGGATGCAGAGGCCGCCGGCGACCCCAAGAAAGATTAAAATTGTCAACGCTGAAGCAGAAGTGACCGCTATGATGATGCGTCTTCTTCGACCGTGACCAGAACGGTTTGATTCTAAGACTGCGACAGAAAAATAGAAAAAAGTAATTAAATTCATTTAGAAGAAGAAGAAGATGATGATGATGATAATTTCGTGAGTTTTTGTTACCTTGATCGAGATCGCGGGCAGCTAGCCGGACATAGAGATCCTGTCCCAATCCGTCGTTGAACAGTTTGATATCGGTGAGTTCGGTGGTCCACAGTATGCACCCGCTGCCGCCGCCGGTGATGTTGGCCCTCGCGTAGGCGGTGCACGAGCAATTCCCCATGCACCACGCGTTACAGTCGCCCAGACTCAGGTCCGTTCTCCGGTCAACCATCGAACTCGAGGTGTCCGGCAGCTTCACGTTGCTCTGCCTCCAGAACCCATCGGTCCGGTTGACGCAATCCAATTCCGTCGTTCTCACGCAGCCGTCGGAGGTGTTCGTCATGAGATTCCAGGCGGTGGGGTTCTTGGGATGAAACCCCTGCAGGCATCGGCACGCCGGCAACCAGTTGGGGTAGCAGAGGGCGTTGGGGCCGCAGGGGGAGATGAGGTCGCACTGGTCCGCCGGCACGTACCCGCGCGGCGTCCACTGCTGGTTCTCGTCGGTCCACGCGAGGCCTTCCACGACCCCCGACGGATGGATGACGATCCGGCGAAGCAGAGAGGAATTTACCGAGGTGTAGTAGTGGACGACTTCTTGTTGGTCGATTATGAAGATATTTTCTACGAAGTTTTTCGACTCCATATCGGGGACTCCGCTAAAGAAGACGCCGTTCCATGGCCCTGCGCGCCAGTAGGGTTGCCCCCCGCACCACCCGAATTCTTGAGGGACGCCGCGCAAGTCGATGCCCAAGGTGCAGCTGCCCGGCGACGGATCGTTGTTGCCCTTCCAGGCCGTCAGGTTGCGGTTCAGCCCGGTCCTCAGGTCCCAACCGATCTTCATGCCCGGGAGCAGTGTGTCCGTCGGAAAGTCGAAGCTCTTCCACGCAAAATCACCGGCGGATTCGTCGGTAGCTTCTCGAACGACCAAGTTCCCGGTGTCTAGGAGCTGCGCCACAGGATTAGCGAGGACCCTCCCGCTCTGTGTCGACCATAAAACGGTCGAGTTGTCATCCTCGAAGATGACGAGCGTTCCGTTCTCCGTCAAAGCGAGGTGGCCGGAGCGTCCGGTGAGCGGGCGGTGGCGGTTGGCGACCCACACGACAGTGAAGGCGGAGATGCTGTTGTACCATATTCCGACGTAGCGTCGATCGCCGTCGTCGGTGCCATCGGGGCTGAAGAAGCCCAACTTGAACTTCTCGCCGGAGGAGACCAAGGATGCTCCGGCGCCGTCGGAGAAAAGCTGGGAGGGGACTAACGTGTCGGTCGGAGAGGAGATGGGAAAGAGAGCAGCTATTAGATTGAGGAAGAGAAGGAGCAGAGTTCGTGTGGCGGCCATGGCCAAGAACTTGCATGTTTAGCGATGGACTACAAAATTTTAATTTAGATTTTAACGATAGATTTATATGTAATTGCATAACGGATGAAATATTCTGCAGCTCAAGGATTGGCCGGCTATACGAACTCTTGATCATTTGCTCAAAGTCAAAATCTTACCGTGCACGAAAGTCTTATTTTGAAAATGTCAAACTAAAGGATTATTTTCATCGTCCATCGAGTGGCTGATTGGAGAGTTGAAATGCGACTTCAAGATCTAAACTGGAGTAATTTTTTGTTTGTTTTTTTTTTTTTTTTGCCAACTTGGTGTTATTTATGGTATGATGGATGATAAAATGGCATAATAGCATAATGTCAAAGTCGACTTTGCGATATAATAATGACATAGCATATTGACACAGTGATAAAGTCAACAAAAGGCTGCGGATGCTGAAACATTTGGATTAATAAAATCTGATTCCATTTAAGCTCGATCAACAGTATGGCAGCCAGCAGGTACAGGTACAACCGCATCCAATCCGGTAAGGGTTTCAAACCATACTCTAAGCGTTGACTTATTCATCCTGGCAATTTTGGTCAACGCTTTTTGTGTGTTGACATGTGGAAGGTATAATTTTTTATCATCGCCTCATCGTTGAGTAGTTTGCATCCAAACTCGATCAGCAATAGCAGCCAGCCAAAATCTGGTTTGAAGTGTTCGTAATCCACACGGGTAACGTCATCAACGTTTTGCTCCGTGGGAAACTGGCCGAGTAAAGAAGGAAATGATCAAATGCTTTTTATCTGGGGACGACGTCTAGCAAAAATATCTATGCTCCAAAAAATCTAAGGGCCAGATTTTTCTATCAACTTTTCATTCGTGAATCCCCTCTCTTTGCCTTTTCGACTTTTCGCCTTCACTCCACCTTCTCCTAATCTCCTTTAGAAGATCCAACCTTACGCCCTTACCCTCCCCCTTTTTGTAGCATCGATGTTGTCAGACTGTCTCACACTTCTCTTCTTCTGTAATCTATCCTTTGCGACCTTCGTCTCCGACGACAAACTCGGAGTCGGAGTCTCACTATCTTGGGCGATTGGGATAGTGCCATAGCGGACAATAGCTTCCTAATCTCTTCGTTTCTTCCGGTGGTGACTAGCGAGCCAAACCCAGTGGCCAGTGTCGGAGATCATCGAAGAGGCAGTTCCAAAGGCCAACTAGGTAAATACGGTTCTTTCGCCTCTATTCCTTTTGTTATCCTTTGATAGTTTGATTTATTTTATTTTTTGAGTTTTATATTTTTATTGACCTTGAATTGAAAGTGTTGCAGTTTGCTTCGTTGATTCCCTCTTGAGAATTCATCCATTCATTTTTTTACCTACACATAATCTATTCGCGTGATTATTATGAGGGTTAATGTTCATCTCATCATCTGAAACTAATTACTATATATATTTTTTGATTAAGTGTCAGGAGAAGGCAGAGATGTAACTTAAGTTATAGTTACATAAGCAGGTTGTGATTAGGCTCTTAACAAGGTAGAATGTTGTAATTTCAAACTTAGGTTGCATTGTTCATAAATGTAGTTTGAAGAGTGAACTTACATATCCGTATGTCATATATATTGTTCATTTGTGCCAAAAAAATTCTTTTTAAAAAAGAGAAATTTTGAGAAGCAAAAGAAGAATGAGTGTTTTATAATAACAATAGATCATTGTGTCACTTTTGATTTGTTTTTTTTTTAATTGTTGTTTATACTTTTTAAATCTGGGAGTTGATAGACATTAGGAAACTTAAGAGTGTATTTGTAGAAGTACTCTTCTATTTTAAATTTATTTCAAGAGTTTAATCCTTGACTTATATTTTTTAAGATTACGATTTGTAGAAGTTTATACGAAAATTAATGTACTTGTGTCTTTAATTGCATGAATAAGATCATAGACAATTGAATTGTTGTGTTTTTTTTTATAAACTTGCAGGATATATGTGTAAGATCTTATATAGGTAGATTTCGAATCGAAGAAAAATTCTCCATATTAGGTTTTATTATTCTTTACTTATTGATTATTATTTATAATTATCTATCATCATGAAACAACTCTCTGGATATAAAAAAATAAAAAAAAAAGAAAGAAAAAAAAAAAGAGACAGGACTTAAGAGGTTCATTGAATAAATATTTTAGTAAAAAATCACATGACATAACGAAAAGTGTAGTTCAGATTTTAACTAATGAATCAAATGCAAATAAAGATTTTATTAAAAATAAAAATGATGAAAATGAAGAATTTGTGAGAAATGAAAGTGATGAGAATGAGAAATTTATAGAAAATGAGAATGAAGAGAATACATATTTTAATGATTTGGATGAAATTGAAATTGACAAAACTAAAGATACTGATAATTGTTGTGATGATGAGCATACAAACAAATATCAATGTTCGACACCCAGATATGATTTAAACATATTTGATCCAAGAGTTTGAGATAATCTTGATACAAAAATGAGAGATTTACTTGTGGAAAGTGGTCCTAAAAAGAGAAGATATTCTCATGTTTCCTTTAGATAAAGAATCTCGAAATTTTTCTCATACTTACTATATTCAAATATTACCAAATGATGAGACTCGTGATCGAAAATGCTTAGTGTACTCAAAGGAGTTGGATAAAGTATTTTGCATTCGTTGTAAGTTGTTTAAAGTAATACATATCAAAAGTAATTTAGCAAGAGGAGTTAATGATTGGAAATATTTATCTGAGAAACTTAAACAACATGAAAATAGTGTTGAGCATCCCACTAATCTGAGAGTTTTTGTTAAACTACAAATGAGATTAAAAAAAATATTGACAATTGATAAAGAAATGTAAGAACAAATTAAAAAGGAACAAAACATTGGAAATATGTTATGCTAAGAATAGTTGATGTTGTCAAATATCTAGCTATACATAATTTAGCATTTCGTGGTTCACATGACAAAATTGATGAATATGGCAATGGTAATTTTTTGGGTATACTTGAAATGGTTACAGATTTTGATCCAATAATGCAAGAGCATTTTCAACTCATTGAAGATAAAAAGATTCATTATCATTATCTTAGTCATAAATTCAAAACAAGCTAATATCTATTCTAGCCTCAAAGTCAAGAATGCAATAATTAAAAAAGTAAAAGAGACAAAATATTTTTCAGTAATTCTTGATTGTACATCGGATGCAAGTCATAAAGAATAAATGACTCTCATATTATGATGTGTAGATATTCCAAACACTCCAATTAAAATATAAGAGTACTTAGAATTTTTAAATGTATGAGAGATATAACTGGTTTAGGTCTTCTCCATGAATTGCAAATCCTGTTACAATCTTTAGAACTTGATATTGATAATGTGAGAGGGCAAGGTTATGATAATGAATCTAATATGAAAGACAAAAATCAAGGTGTGCAAAGGAGATTACTTGACATTAATTTTATAGCATTTTATATGTCATGTGGTTCTCATTCTCTTAACTTAGTTGTTTGTGACATGACAAATTCTTTTGCTAAAGCAAAATCATTTTTTGGAGCATGTCAATGTATATACACTGTATTCTCTAATTCAACAAAAAGATATAATATTTTGCTTGAATATATTGATGGATTAACTTTAAAATCATTGTCAACTACAAGATAGGAAAGTCATCTTAAAATAGTCAAAACAATACTATCTCAAGCTTCCCAAATTAAAAAAGTTTTGTTCAAATTAGCAGAAATAAGTGAAGACAACAAATTAAGTAGAGATGCTGAAACTTTAGCATCTGGTGAACTTTCAAGTTTTGAATTTATATTAAGCCTTGTTATTTGGTATGATATTTTGCATAAAATTAACTTAGTAAAAAATTACAGTTAGAGGATATGTGTTTGTAGGGGATCTCGTGGTCAGAGGGGGGGGGGGTGAATAGCGTATTCGTTGTTTGATGGATTACGATCGTGTTTGTCTTTACAAAACTTGTTAGTGCAGCGGAAATATGAAATGCAATAATAAAAGACGACAACACAATCACAATACGCAATATAATGTGATTCAAAATCGAATGGTTCATACTCCACGGATCGAGCTCAAACGAGCTCTAACGATGCGACCACACACCACTAATCCAATAAACTCCTTCTCGGAATGATCCAGAGGTGGAGAAACCTTGTACAAGTGATTACAAAAGTATTACAATAAGAATACAAGCAAATACAATAATGAATTGCAATACAAGTAAAGAAAACAACTTTACAAGAGCTTTTGATTGCTTGAAGAATAGCCTTAAAGACCCCGAATTGCGACAGCAAATCACCCCAAAGAAGCTCAAGAACCATTAGTGAAAACCTCCTCCTCGAGCTCCCTTTAAGGCTTTTCCTTGGGCTTGATTCCGCCTATCAGTCGACTGATCGAGACCATTAGTCGACTGTCCCTGTAGCCGTTGTCTCAAAACGGCATAAAACACGTCGGAAAAGTCCAACGGATACTCCATCAGTTGACTGATGGCTCAATCAATCGAGTGTTCTGGCCGATCACTCGACTGGAGAACCTTTTGTGCCCGAGATCGAGGCGCGATCACGATTAGTCGTTAGTCATTTGCTCGACCGGCCGATCGTATCCACTTCCATGATCAAACCCTAGTTAACTCCTATCAGTCGACTGACTCATGGTCTCAGTCGACTAATACACCTCAAACATGAGGTTTTAACCTAAGTATGATGTCTCCATACTTGCTAGATCACCCGTAGCCTAGACCTAAGCCTTCTAGTCACCTCCGTCAGTCTCGCACCTATCGGATCCCTCCAAGTCATCCATGACTTATTCATCCATACGCTAGCCTTCAGGTGCTTCCATCGGCTATTGTCATGCTAACGGTGTCTATACCGCCAAGGCACATTGGACTTACGCTGCCAAGACTCCGCTTGAACTTTACGCCGCCAACCACTGAACTTATGCTGTCAAGACTCCACCCTTGAATTTTACGCCGCCAATATCAAACCCCTTGGACTTTCCAAATGTCAAGTACCCATGACTTGGACTTTCACCGTCAAGACTATACCCTTGGACTTACATGGCTAAAACTACACCCTTGGACTTACGTGACTAAGACTACACCCTTGAACTTTACTTGCCAACCCATATTGGACTTTTCCAAATGCCAAGACTCAAGCTTAGACTTTTCATGTCAAATTCTCAAAACTTGGACTTTCCCAATGCCAAGTATCCCACTTGGATTTTCCATGTCAAGTGCCCATGACTTGAACTTTACCATGACAATCACATTGTCATATATTTTTGTCGAACATCAAAACATCGCTCGAGTCAAACTTGAGTCCGGTCAATCATGACTTGGGCCGATTGCACCAATAGCGTCTTGATATTGCTGTAAAATAATTATCTAATCTTGTTTCCTTTTTTGAAAAATATAGAGAAAATTATTCTGCTTCTACTATGATTGATGCAAAAAAATAGCATCTGATATGGAAATTGAGCTTGTATTTCCTACAAAACATAAAATTTATAGAAAGAGATATTTTGATGAGATTGCTAACACTGAAAGGGAAAATAAATCCTCAGAAAAATCTTTTCAAATAGATTATTTTATCTTAGTAGTCGATATTATTCTTGGGCAATTAAAGAGTAGGTTTGAATAGTTGTAATATTTTGAATCTATATTTGGGTTCTTGTATGACGTTGCAAAATTAGTTTCATTGGATGATGATGAAAGTGTGAATCTTGAAAATACTTTAAGAAATGGTGACACTTCTGATATTGATGCAAAATATATGTTTTCAGAACTACAAGTTTTACAAGTAATATTATCAAGTGAATCTTATGAAACAAATAAAAAATGATTTTCCATTCAAATATTAGAGTTTTTAAAAATAATGAATATGTTTCCAAATGTGATGATTACTTATAGAATATTATTGACAATACCCATGATAGTGGCATCTATCGAAAGAAGTTTTTCAAAATTAAAATTAATAAAATCTTATTTACGGGTCACAATGACTCAAGATAGGCTAAATGGATTAGCAATTTTATGCATTGAAAAAAATATTTTAGAAAATATTGAATATGATGCTATTATTGATGATTTTGACTCTAAAAATGCATCACAAAAACACTTTAAATGAGTTATCTTGGTTTTTTTGTAGGTTACAATAATTTAGCACAGTTGTATACCTTAAGGCAGCTAATTTGACAAATAATCAAATAATTAACTATAAATGTGATCCCTCAGAGAAATGACTAGTTCTTATTGGAATTGCTCCTAGTGCCCCAGAGGTATTCCTCCTTATGACTGTTCTGATGCTTATATGGTTTGTGAAACTTCTTAATTTGTAAGCTTGTTGGCAGGTTTTTTTTTTTGTGATCTTTACTTTGTAAGATTGTTGGTAGTTTATGATGATTAATGTTTATAGTGCTTGTATGAGTGTGTAAGCACC
This sequence comes from Wurfbainia villosa, assembly GCA_025175895.1. Taxonomy (NCBI): domain Eukaryota; kingdom Viridiplantae; phylum Streptophyta; class Magnoliopsida; order Zingiberales; family Zingiberaceae; genus Wurfbainia; species Wurfbainia villosa. The sequence goes on along the minus strand of CM045987.1, from coordinate 1,901,650 downwards.
TACATGTGTGTGAATTTGCATTGTTAATTTTGAAGGACTATAAGCGAAGATACATGGGATAGCATGTGTGTGTGAATCTTCTTTGAATAAGTAAGTACAAAGTTTGTATTCTTTGGTTTATTTCAATTAATCAGTAAATGTAGATAAATTATTATGCTTGGTAATGTTATCCCTCTTTCATTGATCCGATTTTGTGTTTGATAAAGCTTTATTCTTTTTCAATTTTGCAGGCACTACGAGATCACTATCCATAGGGTATCTAATACAGTTGTTGGAGTATTGGGCGGTGGCCAACTAGGTCGAATGTCATGTCAAGCAACAAGTCAAATGACAATTAAAGCAGTGACTTTGGATCCCCTTACATCCTGTCCTACGAGTAGCATAGCTTATGAACATGCAGTGGGAAAATTTGATGATGGTCAAACTATTTGTGAATTTGCAAAAAAGGTTAGGTAGTATTTAGTTCGTAGAAAATTTTTCATTTTCATTTTCTGAGAAAACGAGAAAATACGAGAAATGACATTTGGTTGGCGTTTTCCATCTTTGTTTCCAGAAAATAAAGAATCATTTTTGGAAAATTGGAAAATGCAAAAAAAATCATTTCCTATTTTCTGGAAAAGAAAAAATGGAAATAAAAAATAGAAAATTTTCCAATCTAAGGCTTTGTGTCTAATACAATATTTCTTTCTTAATTGAGCATTAAATATTTTAAAATTCTTTTTGGTTGGAAATTAGGTGTGGAGTGTTGATGGTTAAGATTGAAAATTCTTGATGTCGTTACACTTGATAAACTTGAATTGCAAGGAATAGATTGTCAACCTAAAGCCTCTACGTTAAGGATTATGCAAGTAAGTCACTACAAGAAAGAAAGGGATTAGCGACCGAATTAGTGACGGAATACTAATTCAGTCACTAATATAATGATCGAATATTAAATCTGTCACTAATTAGTGACGGAATATTCAATCCGTCACTAATCAGTGACGGAAGATTTTTCGGTCGCTAAATTAGTGACGGAATATTAAATCGGTCACTAATTTAGCGACCGATATAATTATCGGTCGCTAAATTTAATGACGGAATATTTTTTGTTATTAATTTAGCGACCGAAATTTTTTCGGTCATAAAATAGCGATCGAAATAATTATCTGTCACCAAAATTGGAACGGAAATAATTATCCGTCACTAAAAATAGTGATGAAAAATTTTTTGGTCACTAAAATTGCGACGGAAATAATTATCCGTCACTAAAATAGCGATGGAAATAATTTCCATCGTTAAATTAGCGACAGAAAATTATTTTGAACAGTGACCGAAATAATTTTTTGTTGTTAAATAAATGATCTAATAATTTTTCTATCTCATTAAATTAGCGAAATAGTTTTCTTTCGCTGATTTCACGCTTCTCCTCTCTCCTTCTCCCCTCTCTCCTTCTCCTCTCTCCTCGTGCGAGACTTCTCTCCCGATTTCCCTAATTCTCTCTCCCGAGCGTGGATTTCTCTCTCGATTTCTAAATCCCTAATTCCTTCAACCACCGATTCTCCTTCTCGATCAGCAGTCCATCCCGACGATCTCCTCCGACCGTCCCGACATTCTTCTCCGTCCATCCGACGATCTCCCTTCGGTAAGCTAGAGGCGAGCGTGACCTCGGACACGAGGCTGAGCGCGACTTCGGCGGCAGCTGCAGGTTGCGATCGTGGCAGCGGTTGAAGGTCGCGACAGTGGTTGCAGGTCGCAGTCGCGGCCGAGTGTGACTTCGACGACGGCTGCAGGTCGCGGCCGCAGCGGCGGCTGCAGGTCGTGACAGTGGCTATAGGTCGCAGTCGCGACCGAGTGCGACCTCAGCCGTGGTTGTGGCCAAGTGCCTCGGCGCCTCCAGCAAACCAATCTCTAGATTGCCTAAATTTTCACCTGTCATCAATACTCTAGCATCTTTCTCAATGTCACAACCCTGTCAAATGTAATCAAAAAACAAGAATTTGTTCATCTCTTATCGAATAACTCATCATGTCTACCTTTGATCGAACAACATGGATATGAGCTAACTAATAGCTGAGAAGATAATTGCAAGATTATCATATATGTATTCACAATAATCCTTCAGTTATTCCTGTGCTTATGCTAATTGCTTCTTTTTTATATGATCATATATAGATAATCATTGTTCATTGACTCCATGATTTTTTAAAGTTGCCTTAAATATGTGTCCTACACTTGATAGCCTAAGCATCTTCATGGAAATTAGTTGCATTTTCTCCTCCGACCAGGGAGAGGAATTACAGACTCTATCACACGATACTATAAATAAAATATTTTATGAGGTTGTCGGTGGAAGGAAAAAGGACTCCCTATACAGCCTTGGCTCCTAGAAAAAAGTTGTATATGATCAGTTGATGGTTCCTAGGCTCAGGGGTCGTCCTAGTTCTTCATCAATTGAAATGCAAGCGTTAAGAAAAGAAAATCAAGAATTGGGGGTTCAGGTGACAGAATTAAAGCAGTCGCTAGAAGATCGAGTGACCGCAGTAGAGAAGTCGATGGAAGATAGGGTCAAGACTACAGTAGAGCGACAAATACAGGAATATTTTTCTCGATATACATTGATGAGTCCTTCTGCTTTTCCAACGCCACAAACACCACATGGTTTTGATTCACAGGAGACCCAAGACTCTAATACTGTTGATAAGTAGTTCAGAATAACAACATATCTTTTTGAGGTATTTTTTTTATTTATCGCTGCAAGATTGTGATTTGTGAATGCATCTATCCTTTTGCTTTTTTGATTCAATTTATTGCTGCAGTTTACTATATACATTATGCAGTTTACTATGTACCCATTGTCATCTTCATTAGTGTACCAAAAACAATAGATATTTTTGTTAGATAAGTAAGAATCAAAGATTGTAAGGAGTTAAGAACAAGTGCTCTGGATATAAAGGTCTTTTTTGGAGTTAAGAACAATCTATATTATTTTATTTATATTTGATTATCTAAAGGAAATTAATTGTACAGAAGTAGAGGTTCTGTTGATTGTAAGGAGTTAAGAACAATGGCTACCTCTGTGAGCAACCACAAACACGAGGGTTAGGGTGTCCTCAATGAGGTATGTTGATTTTGTTAGTGAAAGTCCTAGAGTCAATTATGTGATGATTGTTGTATGGACTTTATTATATCATATTCCTATTTATAAAGACATGGTTATTATATTTACTTGTATTTGTGCCAAATAACTAAATATAATAATGTCTTTGAGCAGTAGGTTCTTATCTATATCAATCGATTGGTTGAATCGATAATGAGATGATATAGAGAACACTACTCTTAATCATTCCTAGTCGAGTATTAACATTCAGGGACAATGTTAATGCGTAGAGACTAGCATGTAGGTCAACAAGATGACTTGATCTCACAAGTCATGGATATGAGATATCAAGTTGACACATGAGTATGCGTTGGAGAATGTATACTGAATGACCCGCCATGAGAAAGTATCGTGGATCGTTATATGAGTGTCATATACTTTCTCATGTGGCTATTAGTATGACTATTAGTCCTTAGACCTGAAGTCACCATGGTTCCCTACATAAGGAGTTGCATACTTTGGCCGTCAGCGTCACCCGTAAATGGGTGGACTATAAAGCGATTCTTGGGTATGTAACAAATTATGCGGAGGGATGTGAGTGATGTAGATGGGATCTATCCCTCCTATATGGGGGGTGACATCGATATTCTTGATAGAGTGAGACCACGAAGTGCGTGGCCATGCCCCAAATGAGTCGATATGAGATATTGAGCTCATTTGATTAGAGTGAAGTCTACTTGGAGTTCAAGATTTAGATTGTCACAGGGATGACCACGGTCTATGCCTCGATTGGTCAATCTAGATGTCAAGGATAGAGGACATTGTCACATATTGTGAGAGTCGCAATTAGTAGTCACAAAGGTGATGTTGGAGCTCAACATTCTTGTAACTTGGGTAGCAATGATGTGTTGCTAGATCCGCTCATTGCTTATGTTCCTAAATCGGTTTAGGGACATTGCCAGCGTTACAAGAACCTATAGTCACACATAAGAGCAATTAGATGGAGATTAGGTTCGTATGATGAACCATGAGGATTAGGTTCATGGGATGAACCAAATTGGATTAAGAGTAATCGAATTAGACTAATTGAGTTAGACTCAAGTTGATTCAAGTGTTGAATGAGTTTAATTTTGATTTGATTCATCAAATCAATTTAAATTAATGAATAAAGATTCATTAAATTAAATTGACTTGAGTCAAGTGGTTAGATTTGATCAACCATGGGAGATTAGAGGTCAAGTTTGACTTGACTTGAGAGGAAGATGAAAGGTCGAGTTTGACTTGACCAAATGCCATGTCATGATGATGACTTGGCATGGCGGCCAATGATGATGCTCACATCATCATTGACTTTGTCAGTGGTGCCACATCATGAGGAGATCCAAGGGTCATGGGAGTTACATGCATGCATGTAACCTCCTCTCAAGTGGCGGCCACTCCATTAGATGGGTAATTGATTTTGGTGGTGGCTTAATAACTTCATCTTCAACCTTGGTGCTCTTCTCTCTCAAGCTCTACCTCTCCCAACCTCTCCTTGGCGAAATTCCTAAGGAGTGCTAGCACACTCTAAGGCATTTTCTCCACCTATTGCTTGTGTGGATACCAATAGAGGAGTGTGCACTTGACACTCTCGAGTTCTGAACTTTTGAATGGCGGGATAAGCGAAGGGCATCGCTACGAGGGTAATGTTCTAACCTCTTAGATCTAAGGTAGAGCTAGGGTTTTTTATAAGCACATACATGTTTTTATATTTTTATACGCCGCGGATCCGTGGCGGGCTTCGAGGTTTCATAAAGCGGTTTTGCGGCTCGGAAAAACCCAGCGGTATCATCGAGTCACGTCACGAAGCATGTATGTGTTTCATTTTTGTAATTTTTGTATTAGATATAAAAATTACAGATTTATATGTTTCTGTAAATTTACTAATTTTATAGAATTTTATGGTATTTTTCTCGTAGAGTCGAAGCAAGTGTTGGGACACTTGTAGGCTTCAACCGTCGAGAAAAACTCTCAGCTTGAGTTCTCGCTTTAGGTTTTTGGGACAGCGACTTAAGTCACTGTAGGATCGTAGTAGGGACACTCGCAAAGTTAATTTTGCGGTATGGCGCTGCCCTATCCCGAAAGGGCTTTGTCCGATCGCGGAAAGCTTAGCTTTCATTAATTTGAAAAAAAAATTAGGAAAAATTATAGAAATTTCTGTAAAAATACATAATTTAGAATTATGTATAATTCTGTGATTGTCATGACCCAATGACCCCAATTTGATTGGATTATGTGTGTTGTAATTCATAATACGGCATGCGTGCCGTTTTGTGGTTGTGCGTGTTGTATAGTGTATGCGACCTGCGCGTCGTACCTCTTCTTTTGATATTCTAGTTGTAAATAGTTTTAGACTCGAATGTAACTCGAGTTTCATATTTGTAATGTACAAAATGGAGCGGTGGAAAGTCCACTCGAAGACGAGATTACGAGAAGGGTGACGACGACACATGGCGGTCAAAGGAAGCGCTTGGAGAAGCCGCTAGCCTTAGGTTGACCGTCTGATCTTCTCATTGGCTTGAGAAGATCGTAGTAGGGTCATGACTATATCATATTTATTTATATATATATATATATATATAATTGATTTTGCTTGTATGTATGTGATGCATGCTAGTAGAATAATGCTTGTATGTATATGATGCATGATAGGATAATTTTCTTGTATGTATATGATGCATGCTAGAATAATGAATGTATGTATATGATGCATGCTAATATAGGATAATAAATGCCTAAATGCGTATAAGATACACATTACGATTAGATTAGATCATAATCGAATCAACTCGAAAATGCCTACCGAGCCTTGATACCCATCACTACCTCGATCATTTGTTGTTGTTGAATGTCGCGAAGCGAGCAGCATATTATCTTGGTAGGGTGCGGAGGGACAATCTTGGTCCGCCTATCACGCTTAGGTTAGAGTAAGCTCAATTAGATTGAGCAAAACTAGTTAAACTCAATTGGATCGAGTAGAACTATAGCGCATATTCCAATCGTTGGAGCGATAGGTCAAGATCGCATTTATACTAAATCTTGGCGATTTAGCCAAAGCTAACTCAAGGTCTTTTGTAAATGTGGGTCTTGATCCTATAAACAAGAGTTGCGTAGAGATGTAATCGGTAATGTGTTACCCACGATCATACTAAGTCTTGGGCGATTTAGCCCAAAGCTAACTCAGGCTTAATATGATGTGGATCTTGTCCGCAAGAATTATAGCTAGTTTGTATGAATCTAGTAATGTGGTTTGACCACATCCATAACTCGATTCTCTACAAAAATTCCTATAATTGATGGGAGCATCATTTGATTAAAGACCTAATTAAATGATAAAAGGAATATGATATTAATTCTCTGCATTGTATGTTGTAGATAACTATGTCGACAAACACGAACACTCTCTCTCTGCGATTTGTCCTTGAGAAGGACAAGCTCAATGAAGCAAATTTCCTGGACTGGTACAGGAACTTGAGAATTGTTCTCACCCAAGAAAGGAAGTTGTATATCTGGAGCGGCCCATTCGAGGCACCTCCGCCACCTTGCCTCGCGGTGACAAAGATGCTTACAAGAAGCATCATGATGCATTAGATGTGGCATGTCTTATGCTCGCGACCATGAACTCTCGAGCTTGAAGCGGCGAGTTCATGAATGCTTATGATATGGTTGGACATCTTCGTCAACTATATCGAGAAGCTAGGCATGAGAGATATGAAGTCTCTAAGGCATTATTTGGGTCCAAGATGCAGAAGGGACTCCGTAGGTACATATGTACTCAAGATGATTGGAGTGCGTAGAAAACCTACGGATGGGATTCCCACTTGGCGAGACGGACGATCTTGCAATCTTTGCCACAAGCCTTCAATCAATTTGTCATGAATTATAACATGAATGAAATTGATAAGTCATTGCCTGAAATGCTCAGCATGTTGAGAACTGCTGAGCTTAACCTTAAGAAGGGTAAATCTGACACCATTTTGATGGTGCAGAAGAAGAAAGGCAAGGGCAAGCCTAAAGGTAAGGGAAAGTCCCAAGCCAAGGGCAAAGGCAAAGAACTTAAACCCAAAGGAGGGGTAGCGAGGAAGGGCTTGCTTCCACTGCAAGGAAGCGAGACCTTTGGCACCGAAGCGTAAAGATCTTAAGAAGAAGAGAAGTGAGACTTCTACTTCAGGTATAAATGTTATAGAAGTCAATCTATCTATTTCTTCATCATGGGTATTAGATACCGGATGTGCATCTCACATTTGTACCAATGTGCAGGAGCTGAGAAATAGCAGGGCATTGACAAAGGGCGAGGTGGACCTACGAGTAGGCAATGGAGCAAAGGTTGTTGACTTATGATCTATCTCGCCCTCAGGTTTGTACTAGAATTAGATGAATGTTGTTATGTATGCCTTAACTAAGAACATCATTTTGATTTCTTGTTTGGACAAGAAAGGTTTTTCATTTATAATAAAGAACAAATATTGTTCAGTTTATTTAAATGATATGTTCTATTGTAGTGCACCTCTAATGAACGGACTCTACTTTCTAGACTTAGAGAGCCTTATCTATAACATAAGTACCAAGAGGTTCAAGTCAAATGAGTTGAACCAAACCTATCTCTGGCATTGTCGCTTAGGTCACATAAATGAGAGTCGCTTATCTCAGCTCCATAAGGATGGGCTGCTAGACTCATTTGATTTTGAATCGTATGAGACATGCGAGTTTTGCCTTTTAGGCAAGATGACCAAGACTCCTTTAGTGGACATAGCGAAGAAGAGCAGTTTGTTAGGACTTATACATAGTGATGTATGTGGTCCTTTGATATGTTGTTGCTAGAGGTGGTTCTGGTGCTTCATTACATTTCTTGATGACTTGGTAGATATGGTTATGTGTATCTCACGACACACAAATCAGAATCCTTTGAAAAGTTCAAAGAATTCAAGAATGAAGTACAAAACCAGCTTGGCAAGAGTATTAAGATACTTCGATCAGATCGAGGTGGTGAATACCTTAGCCATGAGTTTCGTGACTATCTAGCTGAGTGTGGAATTCTATCCCAACTCACTCCTCCTGGAACACCACAGTGGAATGGTGTATCCGAAAGGAGGAATCGTACCCTATTGGATATGGTACGATCTATGATGAGTCACACAGATCTTCCTATATCCTTTTGGGGATATGCTCTGAACACGTGACCTTTACCCTTAACCGTTTACCATCCAAGGCTGTGATAAATACACCATATATGATAAGGACAGGGAGAAATCCCATGATGTCTTTTATGAGTATTTGAGTATGTGAGGCTTACGTTAGACGTCAAGTCTTAGACAAACTGGGATCCAAATCCGATAGGTGCTATTTTGTTGGATATCCCAAGGATACAAATGGATATTACTTCTACATTCCCAGTCAGCACAAAGTGTTTGTGGCAAAAACTGGAGTTTTTCTAGAAAGGGATTTTGTTTCTAGAAAAATTAGTGGGAGTACCTTCGATCTTGAAGAAATTCAAGATAAGGATCATAGCACTGAGGCCTTGATGGAGGTTGAACAGGAACCACAAAGTGTTGTGGGTGATGAGGTTATTGCACAAAGAGTTGTGGAACAACCACCTGTTCATGTAGACCTACCTCTTTGCAGATCTGATAGGGTACGTCGTCAGCCTGAGAGATATTCATTTCTCTTGTCTGACCATGATGACGTAATGCTCATTGAGAATGAGCCTACCTCCTATCAGGAAGCTGTGATGAGCCCAGATTCTGAGAAATGGCTAGAGGTCATGAGATCCGAGATGGAATCCATGTACACCAACCAAGTATGGACTTTGGTTGATCCACCTGAAGGGGTCAAACCCATTGGGTGTAAGTGGGTTTTTAGGAGAAAGACTGACATGGATGGACTTACGCATACCTATAAGGGCGGATTGGTGGCTAAAAGTTTCAAGCAAATTCATGGTATTGACTATGATGAAACCTTTTCTCCAGTGGCGATGTTTAAGTCCATTCGGATCTTGCTTGCTATTGCAGCATACCACGATTATGAGATCTGACAGATGGATGTCAAAACTGCGTTTCTGAATGGAAATGTAAAATACGGTAAAAAAAAATAATTATAGATTAATCCCTTTAATTAATTGGGTTTAATGAGTAGATTAATTGGGCTTAATTAGTGAGCTAATGGGGTTAATTATCTAGTTGGGCTGAGTCCATTAGGCTGATCTAATTGGGTTGAAATTGGGCTTGGGCTGTAATGGGCCTGGGCTAGAAACGGATTAAATCTGTTTGGACTTAACTTGGGTTAGACTTGACCAAGGATGGCTCAACCCAAATGGAACAGTTTTTATAAACCTCGTCGAACCCGATCTCGCGATCGCCCTCTTCTCCTTCGTCTTTCCCCGATCAGCCGCGATTCTCCCTTTTCTTTTTCTCCACCATTTCTCCCGATTTGAGCAGCTCCCCATCGCGACCTTCACCACGCTCGATCGCAGCCTCAGCCAGCCAGAGCTCGACTTCGATGGTCACCACCCGCCGGAAGCTCTCCGTTAATCGCCCTCCGGTCGGCGTCTGACCACCTGTCTTTCCTCGTCGGCCGCGCGAGGCCTTGGTCGATCGTGGCCGTTTCGTCGTCGGCAGCTTCTTTGTCGTCGGCCCTGCTCGCCACGAGGACAATCTGCCATCGCCGATGCTCGAGATCAGCTCGCCGTCGCCTCTCCTTTTTCGTTGATTCATCATCAGCAGCTGTGATCTGTTTGATTTGGTTTACATTGCTGATTTCCTTGGGGCCATTGTCATGATCTCATTGAAGCGAGAGAATGGAGGTAAGGTTGTGGGATTGTCTTGTGAGTAATTCCTCCTTCATTTTGCTATTCTTGGATGGTGAATTCGGGAGCGATGATCGGTTGAGTAGATCGATTAAGGATCTTGTTAGAGCTATGATTTATTGTGATTATGGTTATATGGATTGATTTTGTTTGTCGTTGGTTCGATGGGTGATAATTGGTGGAACAAGCTGGATGAAGGATGGATCGAAGGAGCTGTGCCGGCTGTGGGATGTGTGTTGTAGGTGATACTCTGTTTATCCCTGTTGTGAGAGCTATGATTGGTTGATCTGTGGATGAATTAGGTGTTGTAAATGTGTCTGATTGATATATTCGGTGGATGTATTGAATTGATTAGTTGTGGTAGACTGATCTTGTGGTAAGCCTCTATTACGACCATGTTTTGAGTATTGTTTAGATCTATATATATATTGATCTTGTTGATGTGGGAGCGAGTCTGATTATTGTGTATCAGATTTGGGTAATCAGGATTTCTACCTCGTCGACGAGGAAAGGATGCGAGTATAGGAACGATGTAGTGTTTAGTTCCCACGTTTGTTGGATACTTGTACTTAATCATTGTTGCTATTATGTGCAAGTTTGGGATACGAAGCAGGTCCACGACCGTGAGGATTATTTGAGCTTCGTATCAGGTGGGTAATATCTACCTGGTCCGGTAGTTTTGATCAAATTCTAGTGCATGATCTTGGATTTATGTTTATACTGTTACCTTAAATCCACTCTTATTTAATCATATGCTTATCTTGCCTTGACCTTTGAGATATATACTCTGTTACTCATTGATTATCTATACGGATAGGAATTATAAATCCTATTATGTATTAGGATGGATGTTGGAGTACAAGTGGTTAGGTTTATCTTTGTGACTTCAGATTGAGTTACTATATTACATCACTAGGGTTAGGTGATGAATTGGGTTATGGAGTCGATAGATGTATCGTACACATATTAGTTGTGCATCTATGGTGGATTTAGTTGTGCGTAGATAAATGTGTGTGTTGTCAGATGTAGTTACGGACTAGAGGTCCTAGCATGATTGTATATCCATTATGGATCGTATATCATGTATGATTATATGGATGGTCGATAGTATCTCGCCATCTTGACTAGAGGTGCAGCGTGATTATTGTCGGATGAGTATGACTCTTTATCACGATAGAGAGAGTCTTGTGGATTGTAGTCCTTGCATAGTTGACTTTTGGTTGACGGGACTCCCGTGAGATAGGGAGTGTTGCGAGGATACTTGTGTGGATCTATGCATCATTACATTTGCATGCATGCTGACGACTGGGTCTCCCTTATGGATGAGACGGGTCGTCAGTCATCCTGCCTCCCCGACCACTCGGGGTAGTGGTACGAGGTTGAGGCGAGCATTGGATGTGCCGCTTCGCCACTATGGATGGTGGTAGGCTGGAGATCTTTGACCGCACTCGCCCACTATAGATGGTGGTTGTGTGACGTGCGGTTGTCTGTGTGGCGTTGTCTACTCATGGGTAGACGGACGTGGCTTGCGAGGCCCCTAGGAGTAGTTAGCTTTTTACGCTTATCGCTACTCACCATACTACCCAACTCGGCCACTCGAGAGTGGTGGCGGTCGAGTGCTAGTTGTCATTTATCGTGCCACCACAGCCACTCTGGGTCGTGGTTGACGGTCCATGACGATGACCATGCATATGCATTCTTTGATATATATGTATGCATGTATTTGATATATGTTTTACATATGCCCGTGAGATCTTGCATTTGATTGAGCTATGATTGTTGTACATGCTTGTACATCATGATACATGTCATTTGCATTTTATTCTTTGCTATGTGTTGAGCATGATACATCGTTAGTTGATTGTTATATGCATTTAATTAGTATCGTATCATCATTGTGTAGTCTGGATCGGGTTATTATACAGGTGATCATATACTGTTCATATGTCTGAGTATTGGTCAGGTATGGGATTGACTTGATACATTATATGGGTTATGTTATTGTATATCTGTCAGGATGATATAGCTTATGGTGTTGCAGACCGTCGGGTACGTTGGTACATTACTTCCTGTTCAGTTGATCAGTTTAGTATATACATTGAGTATGACTTTACTGTAGTTACTTGTTATTAGATATGGATATGACTGTATATCTATTGGACTCATGTTGTATACCTGTAGATCTTCACATGTATACTTGTAGATCTATCCTTATATGTTGTTCATGCACTTTCTAAATATTACCCCTGAGTTTATACTCACCACCCCGGGACCCTGGGCTTCCTGTTGCCCAGATAACAGGTAGAAGATTCCTTGGACGTTCGGAGCTCCGCCAGCTGATCTCATCTCACACCGGATGAATGGATATGTTTTCCGTGTTGTTGTATCCTTATGGATGGTTGGTTTGGGTTTTTCCCTGTATTGTTTCCGTATTTGTGATATACGGACATATTGTATGTATTTGGTCTTTGACTCGATTTCTGTTATGATTCTTGTCGTGTCAAGTCACTCCGGAGTGCACAGTTGGTCTTTGTATCTTGTTGATCTGTTTGTATTATTTTCGCTGTATTTAGTACGTTTGATATGTTGATATCTGTGTATATCATATTGTTGTTGTGGGCCTACGGGCCTTGTATTAACCCGATATGTTGCCACGTACAGGGGAGATGTCGTCCGTTTGCTTTTCAGCACGGCATACTCTCCGGGCGTGGCAGGAAACTTGCTCGAGGATGTGTACATGACACAACCTGAGGGTTTTGTAGATCTACAGCATACTGGGAAGGTATGCAAGCTGCAAAGGTCCATTTATGGGCTAAAGCAAGCTTCTCGGAGCTGGAATCTTCGATTCGATGATGCGATCAAACAGTTTGGTTTCATCAAGAATGAAGATGAACCCTGTGTTTACAAGTGGGTTAATGGGAACACAGTTGTCTTCCTTGTATTGTATGTGGATGACATACTGCTCATTGGGAATGACATCTCTTCGCTACAGTCTGTGAAGACTTGGCTCGGGACGTGCTTCTCAATGAAAGACTTAGGTGAAGCAGCCTGTATTCTAGGAATCAAGATCTATAGAGATAGATCTAAGAGATTGCTTGGCCTAAGTCAGAGTACATACATTGACACGGTATTACTTCGGTTTGCCATGCAGAATTCCAAGAAAGGACTTCTGTCGATGTCACATGGTGTGAGTCTTTCGAAGACTCAAAGTCCCTCTTCTAGAGAGGAGAGAGATCGCATAGATAAGATCCCTTATGCATCTGCTATAGGATCTATCATGTACGTCATGCTGTGTACTCGTCCTGATGTCTCGTATGCTTTGAGCATGACGAGTAGATACCAGTCAGATCCAGGTGAGCGTCACTGGATAGCAGTCAAGAATATTCTTAAGTACTTGAGAAGGACTAAAGAATATTTCTTGATATTTGGAGGCGATGAGGAGCTAGCTGTAAAGGGTTACAGCGATGCCAGCTTCCAAACTGACCATGATGATTATAGATCGCAGTCAGGGTTCGTGTTTTGCTTTAATAGTGGCACTGTGAGCTGGAATAGTTTCAGGCAGGACACAGTTGCTGATTCTACAACAGAGGCCGAATATATCGGTGCTTCCATCTCATTCGAGAGATTATCGATAGAGGAGATGTGAAGATTTGCAGAGTACCCACAGAGGCTAATATCGCAGATCCCTTGACCAAGGCTTTGGCACAGAAAAAGCATGATGGTCACACTAGGTCATTGGGTATTAGATACTACGGTGATTGACACTAGTGCTAGTGGGAGATTGTTAGTGAAAGCCCCAGAGTCAATCATGTGATGATTGTTGTATGGACTTTATTGTATCATATTTCTATTTATAAAGGTATGGTTATTATATTTACTTGTATTTGTGCCAAATAACTAAATATAATAATGTCCTTGAGTAGTAGGTTCTTATCTATATCAATCGATTGGTTGAATCGATAATGAGATGATATAGAGAACACTATTCTTAATCATTCCTAGTCGAGTATTAACATTCAGGGACAATGTTAATGCGTAGAGACTAGCATGTAGGTCAATAAGATGACTTAATCTCACAAGTCATGGATATGAGATATCAAGTTGACACATGGGTATGCATTGGAGAATGTATACTGAATGACCCGCCATGAGAAAGTATCGTGGATCGTTATATGAGTGTCATATACTTTCTCATGTGGCTATTAGTATGACTATTAGTCCTTAGACCTGAAGTCACCATGGTTTCCTACATAAGGAGTTGCATACTTTGACTTCGTCAAACGTCACCCGTAAATGGGTGGACTATAAAGGCGATTACTGAGTATATAACAAATTATGCGGAGGGATGTGAGTGATGTAGATGGGATCTATCCCTCCTATATGACGGGAGTGACATCGATATTCTCGATAGAGTGAGACCACGAAGTGCATGATCATGCCCAAATGAGTCAATATGAGATATTGAGCTCATTTGATTAGAGTGAGTCTACTTGGAGTTCAAGATTTAGATTGTACCGAGGATGACACGGTCTATGTCTCGATTGGTCAATCTAGATGTCAAGGATAGAGGGACATTGTCACATATTGTGAGAGTCACAATTAGTAGTCACAAAGGTTATATTGGAGCTCAACATTCTTGTAACTTGGGTAGCAATGATGTGTTGCTAGATACCGCTCATTGCTTATGTTCCTAAATCGGTTTAGGGACATTGCCAACGTTACAAGAACCTATAGGGTCACACACATAAGAGCAATTAGATGGAGATTAGGTTCATATGATGAACCATGAGGATTAGGTTCATGGGATGAACCAAATTGGATTAAGAGTAATCCAAATTAGACTAATTGAGTTAGACTCAAGTTGATTCAAATATTGAATGAGTCTAATTTTGATTTGATTCATCAAATCAATTTAAATTAATGAATAAAGATTCATTAAATTAAATTGACTTGAGTCAAGTGGTTAGATTTGATCAACCATGGGAGATTAGAGGTCAAGTTTGACTTGACTTGAGAGGGAAGATGAAAGGTCAAGTTTGACTTGACCAAATGCCATGTCATGATGATGACTTGGCATGACCGGCCAATGATGATGCTCCACATCATTATTGACTTTGTCAATTGGTGTCACATCATGAGGGAGACCAAGGGTCATGGGAGTTACATGCATGCATGTAACCTTCTCTCCATGAAGTGGCCGACCACTCCATTAGATGGGGTAATTGATTTTTGGTGGCTTAATAACTTCATCTTCAACCTTGGTGCTCTTCTCTCTCAAGCTCTACCTCTCCCAACCTCTCCTTGGCCGAAATTCCTAAAGGAGTGCTAGCACACTCTAAGACATTTTTCTCCACCTATTGCTTGTGTGGATACCAATAGAGGAGTGTGCACTTGACACTCTCGAGTTCCGGTGAACTTTTGGACGAGCGGGATAAGCGAAGAGCATCGCTACGAGGGTAATGCTCTAACCTCTTAGATCTAAGGTAGATCTAGGGTTTTTGTAAGCACATACATGTTTTTATATTTTTATACTTCGCACGGATCCGTGGTTGCGGCTTCCAAGGTTTTCGCAACGCAAAAAGCGATTTTTGCAGCTCGGAAAAACCCAACAGATTTCTTCCTCCACTTGGAACAATATTTTAAACCATGGTTTGGTATAAAAAAATTGGTGTTAGGAAAGTGGATATGAAATTTTCAGAACTGTTTTGTTTAAAAAATCTCAGAATCTTCTTATCGCGACGTTAGGTTCTAAAATGTGGTACAATCGTATCAAGATGAAGATGTTTTAGCTTGATGGACTAGATTTTGTTTTGCCTCTGCGTGTTTATTTCTTGATCCCTATGGATTCACAGACTACTACTCCTATTGGTCTTCAGAAAATTGCATTGCTTCCTCTTGTTTCGCATTCTATGTTGGATACATGCAAGTAGCATTCACTTTGTACATATGTCATTGAAACTTTATGATCAATTTGGAATTTTACCTACAGTAAAATAAATTTAGATATGCTAAGTCACTTTTAAGAATGATCTTCCATTTATTTTATGATGTTTATGTTGAAGTTACTTTAGCTCATTACAGCAATGTTGAGGCTGGAAGGCTGTTTGGCATACCACTTCATGGGACTCATTCACATGCCTTTGTTAGCTCATACATTGTTAGTGAGTTCATTCAGTTTCTACATTATTCCTTTACAAGAGAAGGTTTTGTCATATAATTTTTTACTTCTTGATTTCGTCAATAACTTATAACAGTGTCATCTTCACTGATAATTTAAGTTGAATGACTATCTTGACTTCACATGCCTTTATTTTTCACTTCAGATTAGTAAGCACTATGCAAAAATTACAGTCTATATTTTATTTTGATTTTCATATAGTATGAATTTATCTGTGCTTGTGGTCCATCTTCTAATTTTGTCTAATGTAATAAATGATTTAATTTGCATTCTTAATAACTTGTGATTTTGTCTGCATTGTAGGTGGAGGTCAATATTCTTGCAGGAGCTACTACGATCTTAAGGGCATATCTTATTTATGACTGTGGGTATATCTTGAATTTTGTAATTGATCTAGGATATTTGCCTGTAAAGAATTTTATTTGTTTTTGAACCATAAACGGTTGTATGTACAAAATTATGATATATTTATTGATTAATGATGCTTTGTTATTATTCTTGATGAGTTTGTGAATGTATAATGGGTTTGTGAATATTTGGATGGCTTGTAACGTTGAATATTTTGTTACGAATATTTATGAACATGTATCTGGATGGTTTGTGACTATTGAGTAAAATTTAGATGATTTGTGAATGTTGTGATATATAATTAATGAATTTGTTTAATTTTTAATGTAAATAGCTTTATAAATAAGTACAGGTTTTGTAACATTAATTTAGTGACAAAATTTTTATATCTGTCACTAAATTTAGTGACAGATGGTTATATCCGTCATTAAATTAGTGATGGAATTTTTATATCTGTCATTAAATTTAGTGACGGATGTTTATATCCGTCACTAAATTAGTGACGAAAGTTTATATTCGTCACTAACTTTAGTAACCAATGTTTATATCCGTCACTAAATTAGTGATGGAAATAAACACCCGTCACTAAATTTAGTGACGGAAGTTTATCCGTTACTAAATTTAGTGACCAATGTTTATATCTGTCACTAAATTTAGTGACCGATATTTATATCCGTCACTAAATTAGTGACGGAATATTTATATTCGTCATTAAATTTAGTGACGGATATAAACTTCCGTCACTAAATTAATCAGCGACCAAAATAATTACGACGGTAAATTTCCATCACTAAATCAATTTAGTGACCGATTAGTGACGGAAATTTTGGTCATTATTTATTATTTTTCTTGTAGTGAGTCCTAAAAAATTCTTCATTGCTATATTTCCAAATGTCTTAAAAGTTTCATAAAATGAAAGAAATAAGGTTATAGTAAATGCTTTTCTCGATATTGCTCTTCTTTCTTGAAAATACTTAAAGCATATGTTGGAACCAACTCTTCCTACTTTTCAAACATTCTACCCATCTAATGGCATCTGATGTTTACGAAAAAGTTAGAGTAGTTTTTATTGGGTCAGCCTTCATAATATATATTGTCCTAGTAAAAGAGACAAAGAAATGTTGTGTCTGAACAACACATTGATCATGTTTTATTATGGTCTCTTATTTGAATGATTCTTTTACCTCAAGGAGTATCAAAAACCCAAGTATTATGGGTTTATGTAGTTTAGTAGTTTGATCATGTTTTATTATGGTCTCTTATTTGAATGATTCTTTTACCTCAAGGAGTATCAAAAACCCAAGTATTATGGGTTTATGTAGTTTAGTAGTTTGTGATTCAGTTGTAGAGTACATTTTTCTAGTAGGTAAAATTATATAATCAAAGTGTTGAGCCTGTTAAGATCTATTAGGATGTGATTTTTTTTTTAATCTCAGGTGACAGACACTATTTTCAACTGTTTAATTTGATATTTTAGTTTATTTTATTTTGTTAGTTTCCATATCATTACAATTATTTTGGTCAATCTTCTATGCATTTTATTTTTATTTTCAATCTCTTAAAAATCTACTCTTCTGAGTCATTGCTAGAATCTTAATGCAGCTGTAGGAAATTTTGTCTCTTTCTAGTCATTCAGAATTCTTAACAACATTGATTTGCTATCAAGATATTTGATTTATTGTCTTCTTTGTTACATTATCTCAGGATAAATATCTTCAAAAGGTTCATTTTTCTTAGTATGATATCCCATTTCTTGATTTTTTGGAGGGTGACTTATTCTTCTATTGTATTTCAGATAAATTTAAAGTTGAATTTTTTTAATCAATAAAATTATTCTACACAGATCCATAACCTTATTGATGTTGAAAAAGTTGGAGAGTTATCTAGTTATCCTTTAATGATTAAGAGCAAGAGCATGGAAATGTTGTTGCTTACAGAAAAGAGAGTTCCTTCCCTTGTGATTGGCAAGAAGGATTACAGAAATTCAAAAGCAATGCAAGATGGGTCATATCACAATCTTAGGCCCTTCCAAGAGAAGTGTCAAAGCACATGCTATTTTCATTTTTTTTATCTGATTTTTTCCTTTTATTTTGCTTATTAAAACCTCGAATGGCATCCATATATGATAAGCTTGTTCTATATCCATCTTCAAGTTTTCAAACCTTTGATGCAATATCATTTTTTATAAAATTAGATCATTTTGCAGAAATTGTATCTACTTTTATTCTGTGTTAATGAACTACTTATCACAAGCACTATTTTGTTGTTGCGCAAGATTGCTCGATTTTTAAAATAAGAATTCGTATTTGTATATGGCAAGCAGTGTTTGTTGATGGAGATAAGAAATAAAACATCATAATCATCAAATCGGTCAACAACTTCTGATATTAGATATGTTTGTCTAAAAAGGCTCAATTTTTATGTTTTGCCTTGGACCATTAAATACTTAGGACCGACTTTGCTATGCCTATTGACATGATTGGTAAGGCAATGGATGGTCATCTGAGTCTGGGGCAAAGTTTCAGATCGTCTCTGAAATCGATCCTTGTTCATTGTGTAAGTGTACTTATTGACTTACCAATGCGCTGCACTCGCATAGGATAAAAAAAATGTAACTAAAAAATATAACTCGTGCCTACCATGCCAATTGACAAAGTGCATTCTCTTGGGTTGTTTGGTAGGCTTTTAGCAATTCATCTCAAATCTTAGACAGCGGCTATGATGCTAGACCCTACCACAAACTAGATTCAGGTTAGGATCATCATCGATTCAATCGATCAATTATCTGTTGACCTACATTAACAGATCAAAATCAGAATCGACTTGTCTTTCCATTCTGACGGCTCAAAACTATTGAATCAATGATTGAAATTGTCAGTTGTTTATTTTTTTTAAAAAAAAATAGTCATTAGAACTAACAATTCTAACAGTAGAACAAGCAATTTGAACTGACAGTTTGATCAAGTTTTTATATTTTTTCGACGATCGAGACCATTTATCATTTTTTTATCAGTGACTACGCTTTAGTATTCATTATACTTCAAACTTTATATATAATATGCTCATTTCATTATTTTTATCATGTCTTCTTGTCACGCCCCGAGAGCATACCGAGCCGAAAATCAAACGGACGACACCTCCCCTGTACGTGGCAACATTTCGGGTTAATACATGGCTCGTAGGCCCACAATAACAACAATATATATGTATGAAAACAAAAACTACACAAGACACAGCGGAAACATACTACAACGATAGGATATCAATCTCACACATGCATACCGGTATGACTAACACAACACAACAACACATAACATCGACAAAATCCGAATATACAATATGTATATCAAGAAAACTCCAAATACAATACACGGCGGACGCAAAGCCCAAATACACACGGGAGCCTCGGAGGTGAGATGAGGGCGATGTCGATCGCGGTGCTCTAAGTATCCGAAGTCTTCTACACATTACAGGCGACGAAAACCCGAGTCCGAGGGTGGTGAGTAAAACTTTGCAGGTAATAGAAAACATGTATATATATTTAATAGCACTTGTATTTCATTGACATACTCTAGAAGTTACAGCATTATATCGACATAGTATATAAATACAAGCATAAACCGTCTAACTGAATGATCAACATAAAAATACAGACATACCTGAAGTCTGCTACGCTACTCTGATCCAACCTGAACATATATCCAACATATATATATATAACAGGAAGAGTAGATCAACTCAAAATATACTCTAGCTACAGGTCAAGGTATCTCTTGATGCATCGACATACGTACCGATATCGGCATAATCATTATAACAAATGCAAGAGACATGCATGAATATGATGTCACGTGACATAAATAGTACAAACAAATGCAACATCACAATAATCATATATATATATAGACCGCATCTATATATATATTGATCTCAACCATCCGTATATATATATATACATACATATATGTATCTATACAACAACAACAACAACAACAAAGCCTTATCCCACTAGGTGGGGTCGGCTATATGGATCCTTCTACGCCATTGGACTCTATCCTCTACTATATCATCATCTATATTTAAATAAATTTTATCTTGTTTTATTGTTGCTAACCAAGTCTTTTTTGGTCTTCCTCTTCCTCGTTTGATGTGTATATTTGATATCGTTTCACATCGTCTAACTGGAGCATTTATTGGCTGTCTAAGTACATGTTCGTACCTTAAGCGTGTCTCTCGGAGTTTTCCTTCAATAGATGCAACACCAACTTTTTCTCTAATCTCTCATTTCTTATATGTCTGCACATCCACCTTAACATCCTCATCTCTGACTCTCATCTTTGCTCATATGCTCAGTCGTAGCCCAACATTGACTCCATATAACATAGCGGGTCTAATCGCCGTTTTGTAGAACTTCCCTTTAAGTTTTAGAGGCACTTTACGATCACATAAAATACCCGATGCTTTCCTCCATTTCAACCGTCCATCCTTGTATTCTATGTAAGACATCTCTCTCGATCCCTCCATCATCTTGCAAAAATGATCCTAAATATTTAAAGCTCTCGATTCAGATGACTCATCATCTCCTATATTAACACTTGTCTCATTCGTCTAATATTGCTAAATTTAAATTCCATATATTACATCTTTCCTCTGCTAAGCTTAAAACCTTTCACTTACAGTGTTTCACTTGAATTCTAGTTTAACATTTACTCCTTCACGTGTCTCATCTACTAAAACAATATCATCTGCAAACAACATGCACCACAGTAATGTGTCTTGAATGTGTCGATGAGTTAAATATGATTAGTGTAAAGGACTTAAAGCTGATCCTTGATGTAACTCTATCTTTATTGGAAATGCTTGATTAATCCACGAAGTCTTCACTCTGAGTCGTTACTTCTTATACATATCCTTAATTAGTTCAATATATGTTACACTAACACCTCTTTTTCTAAAATTCTCATATTATTTCTCTTGGAACTCTATCATAAGCTTTTTCTAAATCATGAATACCATGTGTAGATCACCTTTTGCTCTCTATACTTTTCAATTAATTGGTGAGAAGATGTATAAGCTTCTATTATCGACCTTCACGGCATGAATCAAATTGATTTTAGAACCATGGTCTCCTTCCTTAATCTTTTTCTATTATTTTTTCCCAAAGTTTCATGGTATGACTCATTAGTTTAATACCCTATAGTTTTCTAAGTTTGTATGTCTCCCTTATTCTTATATAAGGGAATTAGGATACTTACCCTCCATTGATCAGGCATCCTTTTTGTTTTCAATATCATGTTAAATAATTTTGTAAGTCATTCAATACCTTTTTTCCCTAGACACTTCCATAACTCTATCGGAATATCATCTGGTCCAACGACTTTTCCATTTTGCATTCCATTTAAAGCTTGTTCTACTTCTGAAATTTGAATTCTACGATAAAAATTTAAATTTCTATACTCATTTGACCTACTTAAATTACCTAAATTAAGTTGGTCTCCTAAACCTTCATTAAAAAGTTGATAAAAATATCTCTTCCACCGCTCTTTTATTTTTTCATCATTTACTAGTACCCTATTGCATTCATCTTTAATACATCTTATTTGATTAAGATCTTTTGTCTTCTTCTCTCTCACTTTAGCTATTCTATAAATGTCTCTTTCCCCTTCTTTTGTATCTATATATGGTAATATGCAAAGTGTCATAAGATACGACAATGCAACATGCATGGTCATGCCTGCTCACCCCTACTCGCTACCACGACCCCAGTGTGGCCTAGGTGACACGACATGACAACTATCCCGACTCCAGCCGCCACCACTCTCGAGTGACCGAGTTGGGTAGTATGATCAAGTAGCATATGAGCGTAAAGAGCTCGCTACGCAACGGGGGTCCCTGCTGCTGGCCACTCCGACTAACACTACCAATGAGTGGTCGAGTACCACGCACTCAGGACAACTGCACGCAACTCCAACTACCACCGTCTATAGTGGTAGAGTGCGGCACAACAGATGCTCTGCCCTCACACCAGTTACTCCTCGGGGAGTACTCTGGGAGGCAAGATGACTGACGACTCTCTCAATCCCCAAGGGAGACTATGTTGTCAGAATGCATGCAAATGACATGTGTATGCTGTCACACGTACAATCATCTACCACAGACTCTCTGTTCAGCAAGGAGTCATACCCATCTAATCAATACTCTCTATCCTGTAGAGAGTTGTACTCAACAGATCGACGGACTCTCTATCCTGTAGAGAGCCGTACTCAACTGATTATAACTCTCTCTCCAATAGAGAGTCGTACTCAACTGATCGACGCACTCTCTATCCGATAGAGAGTCATACTCGACTAATCATACCAAGTTGGGACCACCGGTCCGCAGCGACACACTAATCACCCTTCACTTAACCATTACACAACTCATGGTTGGTAACAGTATGCAACATACAAATATTGGAAGTAAATCCTACATTTAGGGCATTTCCTACCCATGGATGACCTTCTTGCCAATTTATAAATTGGATCATCCTCCGTACTAACATTTACACCCTGCTAAATAACTAGGTCAATTTACATCACATCTATAACTCCTAAATCATGATAGGGTATATGTGTGATATCAACAATTGAGCATAAATACATCAAACGATAAGTTCAAGCATACGATAATAAGGCGGTCAATTAATATGAACACCTAACATGCTCATGTATCAATAACTAAATCTGAAATGCAATACATCTACCCGGACCAGGTAGGAAATTACCCACCTGATATGTAGTTCGTGCTGATTGTATTCACATCCGCGAACCTGCCTCGTATCAAAGTCCTGAAACCGTAGAATACCAATATAATCAAAATAACTCTAGTCAGTTTACTGAATTACTCTGATACTCAACTATGAATAACCAAATCTCACTTACCAAGCCTAGCTTTCATTTGCTCGACTTCTTGATCCTCATCAAATCTACTCAACTGCCCAAAAATATACGATATGTAAATCTACAATTAACACCACTATATTAATGACCACCACAAATATGATGGTTCTCGACTATATCATTATTAGATTGGCTTACCTCATCCCGATCTACATATCACATCGATATATATATAAACTAGCAGCATATCTATTGATACCATTCTCAGATCAAGGCTTACCTCACATTACCTGTCAAATTTAGATTCCGTGCTCAACTCCATCAAGCGCCCATTCATGAGCGTGCTCGAATAAATATTATGATATTAAATTAAAATAATTATTAACTAGATTTATTTATAAAAAAAAATTTCATTTAATTTTAGATCTAAATACACTTTTAAAATTTTTTATCAAAAATATCCTAATACATCTGCTAAATATGTCTTAAAACTAAATTTATTTGTATAATTAAAATTTATTAAGATAAAGAAAAAACTTAATTGAATAATTTAATAAATTAAATAGTAATTATTTTTATATTCATACTTTAGAGTAATCATTGATAAATTTATTTATGTGACTTGTATTAAATCGACAATTCAAAAATATCTTTTAACATTTCTTAATTATTATATTTAATTTTAGAAGAAAATAAATTGACCAATAAAATATTTTCAATTTGATTTAATAATATTAATTAAAATATAGTAAGTAGATGAACTTAATTAATCTATCGATCTAATTGATGATGTATTTTTTTATATTCGTTGTGTATGTCATATTTTAAATTTATATATTTAAGATGGATTAAAAAATTTAGAAAATCAAATAAAACTAATTAAAATTGTTATTTATTATTTATCACATTCTAATACAATAAAATAATAAGGTAAATTTTATGAAATTAATGAAATGAGATCTAAATAATTTTCACATGGTGTATCAATATATTGGAATTCAACGCATTAATTACTAAAAGATTCATTTCAATATAAAAAATTATTATATTAATATTTTATTTAGTAGTTAATAATTCTAATATATATTTATTTTCACATTAATATAATATATGCAATAGTATTTATGAAAATTTAAAAGTTTTTAATGTTATAATCGAACAACTTTCTAGTACTTATTATCCGATTTCTTATTTAATTATAATCATTTTTTATAATATAACTTTAATTTTAAATAAATATATTAACGATGAATTTCTATGTTCTTGCATATTAACAATAAAAAAAAATTATTATATTTTTAATATTTATTTAGTCGCATTTGTTTTAGACATTATATTAAAGTTAAATATTTTATACAAAATAATATTTATGTATTTTAATATTTTAATTTTAATAAAAAATTATTATTATTCTTATTCTAAAATATTTTATATGAAATTTATAAAAAAAATATACTTTAAAATATAAATTAGAAAATAATATACCGAAACTTCAAAATATTAATAATAATAATTAAAATTTATAAAGTATAACTTTTAATAAATGAATGAATGAATGAAACGTTCATGAGGAATCTTAAATTTCAAATAAAAACTTAAAAATTATTTGACAATTTTTTTTATTTGACGACTTAAATTATTTTAGTGAACCATCGCCAAGAACAAATATTCAATTTCAAAAGAAAAATATTAAATAAATAATATTTTAATTTTTCCCTTGATTTTTAAAAGCACAAGATGACGGGACAAGAAAAAATATATATATAAAAATACAATTTTCTAAGTCCAAAATGAAAAAATTAATTAACAAAAGAACTACGGAAATGAAAAATTGAAATGAATAAAAACATCACCTTGTAATAAGGTAAAAAGATAAACTCTTATATTTAAGTAGTAACTTAAATAAATATATATATTTTTATAATATATTTAATATTTTTAAAAAATAATAATAATAATTTTGAACGACGACTTTATATTTAAATCACAGAATTAATAGCCGATCGATCTACTCTATGCAGAACTAACTGGCATAAAAATGTGAAGTGATGGCCGAGCCAAGGGATTTCGAGGGTACAATGCATTTAGCGCTACGAAGTTGGTTAACCGGCATCGGCAAGGGATGGTGGTCCTCTGATAGTACGTTGTTGTTGATTGTTATCGTCGGACGCCACCATACATCGACACTACATGATAGAACCCTTATTGCATGTCCTAAAAAAATGTATTGATGTAACGATATAAGCAAAAAAGACATCTCGTTTAACTAATATTTCATTAATATCATTATTCGCATTTAATTTAGAAAACATCTATTTAGCAATAGCATATGAGTTTATCCATGGAAATACGATTTCAATATCAAGTATTTAGAGATTTATTACTTAATTTTAATAAAAAATTATTACTTATTCTAATTTATTCTTTAAAATACCATTTAATGATCTTATTCAAAACTATTGATAGATCTCAAGATCCATGTAAATTGATCAATATAAGGATTAAATCAGATCGAAGATTCAGAGGTTCTGAAATACAAATAGATGTTAATAAAAAAATGGTAGATTAGATATTTTCGAGAGGAAAAAAAAACACACGAAGCATTCCCAAATTTGAGGAACGAACAGAGCGAAGTTGCGGACGATCCCGGACAAAAACCTAACCTATTTCGGCGGCGAAGATCACAAGCTCCACCTCTCTTGACGCCGTCCTCCCTCCTTGCCAGTTGCCGACGCCCGGCTTCGTTCATTTTCTAACGTCGCCCGCTCTGCTTTTTCCCCCGGATTAAGCGACTGCTACAGGAGAATTAGGCGAATCGACTAATCTTACGTGAACCAAATCGACCGAACGCTCACTTCTCACGGGCATTTTTTCGAACACGAAGCAGGCAAGCCTCGAGGCTCAAGCCCCAGCACGAAGCTGAAAACTCCCTATCAAAGTTTCGCAATAAACTTCAATCGCAAACTTCTGTTTTTTCTCCATGTTCGCCTTGGCCGGAGTGACCGCGATCGACGACGTTATATGGTTACCGAGTACGCGATTACGGATTTTGTATTCGTCTACCCGCTCAACGGACAGCGACCCCACTGAACGACTGCGCGTGGCACCATGTGAATCGCACGATCCCGTCGGGTAGAGCGGGGGTAGGGTAACTTTCGGAAGGTTGAATGTCAATAAAGTAAACATGGTCGAATAAGTTGGAGCCGCGGCACCTCCATTTAATCTCTCTCTTCCTGTGTCTTCCATGCTCGATCTGCCCTAACACCGTCGCTCTCACACATCGCCAGATTAGAAGCGCGCCTTAAATCTGGAGTGCTCGAGCTGCACCGCTAGGCGAGGAAAGCTTAAACGCGTTTCCGATGCGGAGGTGCGAAAGACAGTCATTTCCCCCGTCGATTGTTGCGTTCTTTCTTGGATCATTGCCGTTATCATTCGTCATCTGTGAGTTTTTTTTTTTTTTTTTTTGATGCAGAGGTGGAGAGTTTTGGGGGCGGAGAGGCGGGGGACAAAGACTGCTGAAGCATGGGGCGAAGGGGATGGCGGTGCGTCTGTCGGTCGCCCTGATAGTACTCATCGTTTGTTCATTGTCGCTGTTCTCCATGATTGGGGTCACCCGACCTTCGAACCGGGTAGAGGTCTGTTAGATTTCTGGATCTATCGACTGCAGCTACTCCTTTGTTTGCTTCTCGAATTGCGCTTGATAGTGTTATTGTCGAAAAGATCAGACTGAAGTATTGTGATAAGAACCCGACAGGCTAGTGTAATGTTATACGAATCAGAAACTTAGGTGGTTTCGCGTTCAACAGTGTTTGGGAATAACTTAATATTTTCTTCTCGGTCAGTTTTAGGGTAATATGGATCAAAAGAATTGCAAACAACTGCCATTGATTCTATTGTTGAATAATTGTACTTAAGTCAAAAAGTGGTTAATGTATTGCGGATTCGGAGATTTTTACCAGCTTCATATTGATAATGACTGGAATTTTGATTAGGTTCAATTATTTAGGTTGATTTTTTTTCAATATCATAGAGCACTAAGGAAACATTTTATGATAACCCTGTCACAAGTGATTCGTTAAGGATACATTGCAAGTGATTCTTTAAGTCTAATATAAATACACAGTATGCCTCATGGTATTGTCTGAGAATTTTGATTTGTTTTATTGTAAAGTCTTTTCACTACTTTAATTTTCTTCTTACCTATGGGTTAAATCAGTTTTATTTTCTCAAGACAGTTAGTGTATATCTCATCTTTCCTGTTTATGGAAAGACCAAAGCACATTCTAAATTTCATATAGTATTCCTACACACCTAATTGATTTCTCATTTGAATGTATGAAAATTCTAGTTTAGCTCTGTACTTCCTGATCCTTTTGCTGTCTGGATTCTGTAAATTTGGATTTTTGGGTATCATACTCTCCTACTTACCTACAACTATCTTTGGTGTATTGATGTGGGGTTCCTCAAACCTATTTCTTTTTTGGTGATATATTTTCTAATGATATTAATTTGATGTGTCTGAAGGTTGTTGATATTGATAAGCTCTGGAAGACTGCTAACTCAGGTGGTTGGAGACCCTCATCCACTCCCAGATCGTACTGGCCATGTATGTGTGATTTCTTAAAAAATGGGCATTGCTGTTTCTAAAAATGTGAACTCTCATATTTTCATTTTGATGTCATTGCTACAGCCCCACCAACTGAGACTAATGGTTTTCTGCGAGTTCGTTGCAATGGTGGCCTAAATCAGCAACGTGGTGCAGTAAGAAATGCTGTCTTATCTTGAAGCATAGTCACAATTGCACATTATTGATTTCTTATGATCCATAGTTGTCAAAAGGTCTGATCAAGGGATTATCAAAAATGAGGATTCATCTTACGTAGGTGTTGGCCTTTGTAATTCTATGAGATTATGTTATTCACAAGACATAGGAAAATGGTGCTGAATTTTGCAACCATATTACTGCAATGATCTGTTTTGACCAATAAAAATCTCTTATCTTCCAGATAGTCCTACTGCCACTAAACCATATTTTAATTGCTATCATTTCTTGGTTCGGGAGTATCTAAATTCAACATGATAATCTCTTATTAACTGAATGTCGTAATGCACTTAAGACTTGGCACGGATGCCAATGGAAGCAACAAATAAGTAAATTTTCTAAACTCTTGGTAGTTCTTACTTTCATGTTTACTTCAGCACGTGCTCAATATTGTTGCTAGATCATGCAAAAGCTGAAAAGGTTAAAAGAATTTAGCAAGGGATTAAAGACGGATATAAGTAGATGTTTTTAGTCATTGATTAATCCTATCTGAACATATTTAACTAGAAAGTTGGAATCTGTTGTTTGAAGACTTTGTATTCATCAGGGTCCTTCCAAATACCACTTGGAGTTCAACATTTGTTTGTAAGATGTAACTTGAACATATGGTTATCATATGGCTCTTAATACCTATCTAAAATTTATGTTGATAACGGACTAAATTTTCACAACACTGCATGGTAAGAATACAGTAACAAAAATAGATGCACATTTATAGTGTCCCTAAGTCATATATTAGTAAATAATTATTCAGTTGAACCAGTAAATAAACAGCCATTGGATTGAACTACAGAAAACAAAATTAACACTATATTAAAATTGAACCATGTAGACTGGTGCAAGTACTTGATCACATTGATTTTCCATTTTGTATACAGTAGTCTGGCTAGAACAGCAATCCTTTGCATATTAATATCTAAACGATATTTGATAATTTCAAATTATTATTTTTTTAATTCTCTAAGTTAGGTTGGTAAGTCTAAGTGGTTTGATGAGTTGGGCAATTCAGTGGGTTAATAGGTCAGGGCAGGCCCATCATTCAGGGCACTTCAGGTGGTCTAGTCTATCTACGTGGTTGTTCATGTAGGTGGCCAAGTGGGCTGATTTGTGCAAGCAGTTTGGCAAGCTGATTGGTTCAAGGGGGTTGGGGGTTAAGTGGTCAGAGAGGCCAAGCATACTAGACAGGCTAGGCCAGTTGGTCTGTGCGGTTCGATGAAGTCAATTGGTCCTATCAAACTAATTGGTTTCAGCAGGACAATTGGTTAGATCAGTGGTTTTTTAGCTGATTCGGTTAGTTTGGTCACTTCAATCAGTCAGATAGACTAACAAGGCTAGTTGGCAATTTGGGTGAGTTACTCAGTCCAAGGGGATTGTGTGCTTTGGTTGGGCGTGTGGTCTGGTCGAGTATGTGATTTGATCAAACTGGTTTGACCAAATGAGCCTATTAGTAAGGTTAGACCGATCAATCAGTGCAATCCACTTGAGCTCATAATTGATGTCAGAGGTTCAATGATGAGAGCACACAGGGCTTGGTAATGTAGGGTGGGGAGGGAATTTATTGATGATGCTGAACTGAAAAAATTACTTACACTCTTTTTAAAACAAGATCATTTTTCCTTAAAATGTTTATGTTGTCCATTGACCAATGATAAGTTTTTAATTTGATATTTTACTTCACACCAAACACTGAATCTTGGAAATGTTTTGTGTGAAATAAACAGAGCCTAAAAGTTGGTATTCTTCTTAAGCAATGATGAGGCTAGCTTGTCAACTCTTTTTAAATGCACAAAATTTATATATAGCGAACAAACCACATAAAATTTATTTGTTACATCTTGAATAGCACATATAGATCATTAATTTTAACTGCAATGGAGCTCATTCTTTAGAGGAGACAGAGTTTAGGTTTGCTGTTAGGAGAATTGAACTTGAATTATTGTGGCCGTTGACTCAGTCAATATTAAATAAACCTAGAATTCTGATAATTTCTTACTGGACATTTCACTTGCTTGAATTGACTAAATTACCACTACTATTGTGGTCTTGCAGATATGTAATGCCGTTGTAGCTGCCCGAATTATGAATGCTACACTCGTGTTGCCTGAGTTGGATGCTAATTCTTTTTGGCATGATGAGAGGTACTGCTTCTAAGTATTTGACTTATTGTGAATATATTTGTCATATATTATCTTCCTTAATAGTTTAATTACAGATCCATGGTCTTTATATAATCATCAGGATGAAGTAACACTGTTCTATGAAAGTTTAACCACGAGTTGCCTTGGTTTTTCAGCAATATTGAACTGAACTAGCTGTGGGTCATCTGGTAGAGTGTGATGTAGATGAATACGTGGAAAAACAATTGGTGATATATTACATATAAATAAGATTCCTTTTCTTTCTCTAGCATGGATATCTTATTAAATAGTAGAGCCCATTTGATAAACCAAAAGGCATCCGGGAACTCTATATTTCATTGGACCAAAATGGAAGCATTTAAAATCTCGACTTGTGTTTTTATGACCAACACACAAGATGGTCAACAGACACCCGATGTCAGTTCCTACTCTTCTTTTTCCTCTTCCTCCGACATTGATGCCCTCCATCCCCTTCTTTTTCAGCACACCTTTGACATTGATACCAGCAGCACTATGTCGAGCCAAGTGGGGCTGAAACCTTGGCTTGGCTTAAGATTTTAATCTTTGCCACTACAAATCAATTAATAATGGCATTATCAATATGCCTAGAATTATCACCTTGTTAGTGTAGAACTGCAATGGGATTGATAGTTTTTTTTTTCAGGCAAGAAAATAATGATGTTTTCTTTGAGATACATGCTGCACTGCCTACTGATAAAGTTGAATATATCAATATTTTAGTTTTTTTTTCTTTTTCATCTTCTAGCATCTCTACCTATGCAGATAGTCTTGATGCTATTCAATACTCTCTAATATAATAAATCACGCTGTTGGACATCTCTTGCCAACCTTGATAGGTATATTTGGCACTTTCCATACTGCACAGCATTAAACTATGATTCTTCACAAATATTCATTATTCAACATCCATAGGTCCCAATTCACCTAACAGTAGAAGTCCATCAAAAATCACAAGCCAATAAACATACATGTGATTTTCCACACTGTAATTGTAGTTACCTGGAGTGATTATCATTCCTCTTGAAGGCCCCCTGTGTATTCATTGACTTGCCATAGACATTGTTTGTCTATTTCACTGAACTATTGCCTTCTTATTTAATTTGCATGCTCTAATGTTTTACTCATTCTGGGTTTGTTCCCTTACACAGTGGTTTTCCAGGTATATATGATGTTGAGCATTTCATCAAGTCATTGAGATATGATATTCGTATTGTGCAACAACTTCCAGACGTGTCTTCAAAGGGGAAGACAAAAAAGATGAAAGCTTTTCAGGTTTCTGAACATAACAGATTCTATGATACTCATCACCTTTTTCTGGTTGTGCATATAAAGAAACTGAAAATTTTTTGTAACAAAAATTTATAGTGCTCTATCTTTTCAGATTCACCCACCAAGAGATGCTCCTCTTAGTTGGTACACTACATCTGCTTTGAAAAAGATGAAGGAATTTGGTGCTATTTATCTCACTCCATTTTCACATCGACTAGCAGAGGAGATTGATGATCCTGAACTCCAAAGATTGAGATGCCGAGTGAACTATCATGCACTTCGATTCAGGCCACATATAATGAAACTAAGTTCTGATATAGTAGATAATCTTCGTTCCCAAGGTCATTTTTTGTCTATACACCTTCGGTTTGAGATGGATATGCTTGCATTTGCTGGGTATGAAGTCTTACCTTATAGTTCAATCATAATATAGATTCACAAACTTGCAAGCTAGCATTTCATTAATCATTCTGCCAACCTTCATCATCATGCAGCAGAAGATAGCTCATATAGCAGATTTTTGAGGTTCGAATTAGATTTTGACAATGAATTGAGCTACTCAAAGCCTAGGGTTAGTCTGTCGCATCACATTGCAAAAGTCAAGGTAGGGTTAGGTTTGGATGCCTTTGTTGCAGTGGATCCTTATGATTACTAAAGGAAACTAAGAAGTATGGGATCAGCAGTAGGGTAACCATGGAGTCTAATCTGATATGCTAAGTTTGACGAGGGTTGTGAATTCTAGAGTTTTTCTTCACTTAATATACTCGGTTCTTATGGCATGTATGAAATCCTCGGCATGGCAGGCTTGTTTACTTAGTCCATTAATTTTGTTTTCACATCTATATCCTTTTTCATGAAATGTCACATCTGTTTTATCTCTTTGTTTCTCTTGTACCTGTATCTGCCCAACTAATCAGAAATAAAAAAACACAGCTTAGTATTAGAATGTTTTGTGTTCCACCAGCAGTGTAATATGTGTCCATTGAACCAAGAAACATATGGTGTCATAAAATAGCTGTTTTTGGCCTGTTCACAA
Organism: Wurfbainia villosa; assembly: GCA_025175895.1. Lineage (NCBI taxonomy): Eukaryota > Viridiplantae > Streptophyta > Magnoliopsida > Zingiberales > Zingiberaceae > Wurfbainia > Wurfbainia villosa. The sequence continues at coordinate 1,869,040 of CM045987.1, read as the reverse complement.
TCTTTTAGTTCTAAAAATATGTCAGTATTGTCTTCACAAAGATCAGATCTTGTTTGGGTCAAGTAACACAGGATTGAGACCCTAACCCCATGAGGTTTAGCATCCAATGGAAGTCCATCACATCATTGATATTTTGCACCAGCCTTGCAAAACCAACATATTATCTGTTACAGATTTGATTAGTCTGGTGTAACTACTGCCATTCTAGAACAATCTGCTCACCCGTACCCCTACAAATGTAGAATTTTCTTGGATGACACCTGGTGGCCTTGTCATAGAGGAGCAACCTTAATACAGCATGAAGGCATGTTCGTATGAATATCATGAATGGAGTTTAGCATTATTGGGCTAGCAATTTTAACATAAAAGAAACTAGGATGCTTCTTTTATTATCTTGAGCATTCAAGGGCAGCCTTTTGTGTTCTGCGTTCATAAAATCCCAGTTGAAGCAACAATGATTTTCTACTTTATCAAAATTAAAATTTGTTTGGTTCTTTTTTCCCCTGAACTCAAAACACCTAGTTCAGAAATGAGTAATCTACTCTTGTAGGTGTTTCAATATATTTACTCCAGAAGAGCAGAAAATTTTGAAGAAGTACCGTAAAGAGAACTTTGCAGACAAGGAACTTGTTTACAGAGAGAGGCTGCTTATTGGGAAGTGCCCATTAACTCCAGAAGAGGTATTGATTAGTTAGTTTAACTTTTTCATCAAAACAGTGGATTGCACTCTTAATTTTACACTATAGTTGCCGGCTTGCAGATATGAAGAAATATACATTTTCTCACCTGCATTATACAAATTGGAAACAGATCTTGCAAAATGCAAATTTTATTTATCGCTAGCTACCATTGTGGTCTAGCTATCAATCCACATCTTTCTTCAAAGAAATTTTTATTTGCCTGTTTACTTCATTCTATTGTGAGTTGTTGACAATGCGTTGGGTTTTCCCAATTGTATAGGATTTATATCATTATTTATCTTATTCATGCTCCATATTCTCTGGAGTCAGCTTCAACTCTATAATTGTCATCCCCAATGAACAAATAATTTGACCCTTATGGTGCTGAAGTTTTTAAAGTGTTGACGAGATCATGGATTTTTTGTCTTTGATGACCTAAAAGTTCCAGATGCTCTCAGATACTCGATACCTTATTGAGTTATGCTCTGCCCTGTGTATTCATTATTGTCCCTCTGGTGTCTTAAAGTCCCTCTCTTTAGTGTATTCGTTATTTTACCATCTTTCTGTCATCTTGCATCTTGTTTCTTATTGTTTTCAATTTTTTCCTCAAAAAATATCCACTTCCAGCTTGTTTGGCCTTGTTTTGCTACTTTCTTCATATAGATTTTATCTATAAATTAAATTCTCAAAACAATGGTGATTAGGTCAATGCACTTTCCTCAGATAATATTGGATGATTAGTAGTGATGAAATAATTCTAAGTTCTTGCTGAGCAGGTTGGAATCATCTTGCGCTCTATGGGATTTGACAACTCCACACGGATCTACATTGCCGCAGGTGAAATTTTTGGTGGTGACCGCTACATGAAATCATTCAGGTCAATGTTTACTCGGCTTGAAAATCACAACACAGTTGGGCCATCTGAAAAGCTTGAAGAAAATGCAAGAGGACTGGTTGGTTCTGCGGTGGATTACATGGTTTGTCTTCTGTCTGATATTTTCATGCCAACATATGACGGCCCCAGCAACTTTGCAAATAACCTCATGGGGCATCGCCTATACTATGGCTTTCGGACCACAATCCAACCTAACAGAAAAGCTCTAGCTCCTATTTTCATGGACAAAGAGGAAGGGCGCACTTCCAATTTTGAGGAACGCATCAGACGGGTTATGTTCAATTCTAAGTTTGGTGGGCCTCACAAACGTGTACGGCCTGAATCGTTCTATACGAATTCATGGCCTGAGTGCTTCTGCCAAATCTCTCCAAAAAATCCGGCCAATAAGTGTCCACCTAATAACACAATGGATGTTCTAGAAAGTCAGTTGCAAAATGAAGGTGATGATTCTGAATCAGGCATCTTGACCGACAAGTCAGATGGTTCAGATTCAACTGGAATTTAATCTTTCTAATCTGCAGCTTATCGAGAAGAGATCAAAAATAGTTCTTCAGATATTCTTTTCCATTTTAATTTATATGCAGTGGTTTTGGGTCGTCCTGTAACACACAAATCTTTATGCCGCATTTTTCTCTCTTATGATCAGTTTTCCTGAGCCTAGTTTTCACGATCACATTCTCGCGGCAGATCTTTTCAACCATGCATATATTCCATTTCTGTAGCAGTAAACAATGTACACAGAATCATTTGGTCTTCCCCTCTATAAATTGGCGCTTCATATGCAGGCTTCAAATAGTTCCCAGTCGAGGAATGTCATCAGTGGAAAGCTATTTCTGGAATTAGTAGACTGTAAAATTCTCGGTACGTTTCTTTTCTTCTGACGCAATGTTACTATGACTTGTTACATGGCTCATGAAAGTTATAGCTCTGAAATGTCTAGCAATTAATCTACTGTACCATCGTTAGCAGTGATAGCCACCTTTGCTATGGGTTCGGTATCTTCATAGGTTTCATTGGCCAAAGACCATTTAAATTGAGATATTTATGATAAATGTTTGTGCTTTTCACCTACATCTACATATAGCTTCGTTGCCATTTCTTCATTATTTGTAATGACAATTCTCTCCCCATAACTTGCCTATTAAGGTCCCAGAAATATTTTCCACATTATGCGAAATAAATGCACCTTCAATTCAATTTATGTTTTGTATAACAATTACTTGGAATGCTACTAGAGTGCCCATATATATATATATATATATTTATTTATTTCTTACCAGATTCATGAATTCTCGACCTTCCTTTATTCAGTCTCCCGTGTAAGAATTTTGAATTCCATGGAAGTAGTTTTCATCATCTTTTGATCACCTAAAACGCTCGAGTCTTACCAAACCCTCTCGAGGAATTAAAAATGGGAAAGGCAAAGCTATCAGTCCAAGCAGAGAGAAGGATAGTCCACGCGATGATTAAGTGTATAATAAACTTCCTAACTCTTGTAGTTAGAAATTTACATGAAATTCAATTCCGCAGCATATCTAAATTTCTCTTCTTTTTTTTAACCTCTTCCATTAAAACTTACTCTAATAAACTTTAATTTTTGTTGAAATTTTCTTCTCTTATTATTCTTTTTGTTTAAAGGTAAATTATCAAAGAAACACAGAAGCCATCATCATAGTGTTGCCTAGCAATTTCTTATTCTCGTGTTGAAAATTCAAACGCGTTGAATGGAACAAGGTATGACTGAATGCTTTCTCAAGAAAATCGCCAATTGCCGGGATTCCGGTCAAAAACAATGAAGGATTGGGAAGGAATTGTCACTTCTGTGACCTCACTCGGAAACTTCAATAAAAAGTCTCACTCCAAAATATATATACATAAATAGTTAAAACGGTGGAGGGAAAAAAAACAATCAAATATGATAGAATAATAAAAAAAATGTTACCTAATGAATCCTTTGATACGCTTCTTTCAATTTAATCATTTATCCAATTTTTCCAAGTCCAGCAATTAATTTTGACCAAAAGAAAGCAGTCTGACAATCAATTCAGCCTAAAAATCAAACGTAACTAAGTGAAAAAGACTGACACCGGATAAAAAAATATCAAAATCGGGAGGATTTTTATTTAAAAAAATTATATATATACGAGTTTGACATTTCGAACGTCATTTTCTGCGTGACTTGTGCACGACAGTTTTTTCATCGTCCGATTCGGTGGCAATTGCACAGTAAATGAGAAATGTACAATATTTTTTCTGTTGCGATTTCACTCACGCACAGCTCTGATTCATTGGTGGCCAGTCATATTCCAACAGGAATTCGACCGTGATCCGATTAGCACCGAGTCCGATCGGATCACGGCTGCAATTGCGGACAGAAATGACTGTGATTGCGGTCGAAAATGGTCGCGTCTCTGGTGCCGATCAGATTTCGATCGGATTACCGTCGAAAATGACCATGATTCGGTTGGCACCAGAGTCCAACTAAATTGCGATCGGATTTTGATCAAATTACAATCGGATTTTGATCGGATCACCATCGAATTTTGGTCGGATGATGATCAAAATCCGACCTTCCATGGATGAATTCGAGCAGTATCAGACGCTCAATTATTGTACTTTTTTTTTCATCGTGCAACGCACAAACACGGCCGCTCAAATATCAAAACGATATATATTATATTATTTTTACCATGGCGCAGGAGAGAAATATGTCTGAATATCAGAACCGCTCGTCAATTTTATCATTATTTTATTTTATTTGTAATTGTCATCTTCTCAAGCTACTTATTCCTCCAACTCGAGAACGTGGCTCTTTCCTTCCTCCTCTTCCTCTCCGAAACCACAAACCCCAAAAGGAGAGATCTCTTTACGCTGTTTCCAAGAATTTTGCGTTTGCTATTTTCTTATCGCAGCCCACCGAATGGCCGTGAGTCCCCCTCTCTTTCGTTCTCTGGTTTTCTTCGGGAACAAATTTGCTGAATTGTGGAATCGCAATTGAATCGATTACGGGAAAGATATCTCTCCCTTTGCTCGTCTTCTTGAATTGGTTAACCTGAGAAATAGTTCCGCTTGCCCTTTTCTGTTTTTCTCTAGCTTCGCTGAATTATATATTGTGGGATTTCTATCGATTAATTTCCAAACTGGAATTTAATTTGTTTTCTCTCTCTCTCTCTCTCTCTCTCTCCACAAGGAGATGGAAGCTCGTCTGCATTTCAATCTTCGCTTTGTAATTAATGGATAGCTGGTTGTTCTTTTTGGATGCAGAAACAGGAGAAAGCCACAAAAGTAGGCAACTGGGCTACGCCTGAAAGTGTCCCTCGCGCACAGCTCTTCGACCAAGCTCGGGGGAAAATCGGAGAGAAAACTCCAACCGACCGAAATGGTCGAGCTTTTGCCCTAGACGGACAGCTTAGGCCTAATCCCGATGCTCCCAAGACCGAATTAGACTCAAAGCCAAGAAGAGGCAGTGCTGGAAATTCTCGTCGAACTGATGGACCTTCAGTGTGCAATAATGAAGACGACGTTGTTCGTAAATCCTCGACGAATCCACATCGTCAGAGAAATGACGATCCAGAGAAATACAACGACGACAAGCAAAGATCAACGAGATCCAACGACAGCAACCGTGAGAGTAAACCTGCTGATCAAAGAGCTGCAAAAAATCCTACATCAGACAAGAGGTTGGCATCAGAAGGTACTCCTGGAAGAATTAGAACAAAGACCAATATTACAACAGTAAGATATATTCTTTAGCACTTCATTGTGAATTAAGAAGTTGCATGTTTGGGTTAATTAGTGCATACCATAAAAACTCCAAGAACAAATGAAGTTGATTTCAGTCGTTGCCAACTGAAATAATACCCTAAACTCGTAAGATTTCACTGTTATATCCTTTTCAAATGGCATGAGAGTAAAATGGCTTAATTATCTGGATGGCAGCCGTCCCTTGATGATGTAGCAGTGCCACCTTTTGCTGAGTGGGATGAGAATGATCCAGCTTCCGGTGAGAAGTACACTGGCATCTTCAAATTAATAGCTGAAAATCGAAGAACTCCAGGAACCCCGTATCAGCCAGCAGAGCCAAACATTCAGCCGAAAACTACAGAAGCTCAGGTCATCACCACAACATATCTCCTTAACTAGTTGCTGCAGAGACCAGCTAGCAGTTTGCGCGATCATAATTTGTAGTAGAGACTACCATCTTTACAATGAGAACTTAACCTCAAATGCAGCAACGTACTAGATGTGCTGCAGTAATTAATAGTTGCATTTGACTGCTAGTCATAACTGTCCTGATTGTAGGAGGCCAGAATCATGCTTTCAGAGGCTTCACTTTCTGCAATTGAAGCTTTATGAACTCTACCATTTTACCGCAATGGTTTGATATTCACTACGATGAAAAATTCACTGCAGTTATCGATCGTAGTTTGACGAATATCTTCTTCATTAATTCTTGTTGCAGAGCTGCGGGTGCCTGAGCTGGTTTTCAAAGTGAAACTGGATGCATGTGAGATCGAGTCTTGAACAGCTTCGGATCTCAAAGTTTAATTTCTTCAGCACTTCAATTATTATGATGAGTATTTCTGGTGTGTTGTTCCATATATATATTTTGTATCGCGACTGATTCTACACATTCCTTGTATTATTGTGGAAAAGACATGTTATCAAAACGAAGAAAGATATTAATGTTGCAGATTTGTCTGGCGTTGCCTGTAATTTCCTTTCCTTTAAATACTGTAACTTACGGATAACATTTCAAGTGCCAACGCCGTATTTCTTCCAGAGTACGTACGTAGACTCCTTGTCAGTGTGCCAACAATGCTGAATCAGATGTCATAAATACCATTCCAGTGCTCTTCTTCTTCTTCTTCTTTTTTTTGGATTTCTTTTGACGTTTAAAGAGTCATCTTCTCATAAATTGTGTGCAGCCACATGTCTGTCCTCAATTCCTATAGAGCATCTCGTGTAGTTTAGCTATGATAAGCTTCCACAGTGATAATTTCATCTCTGAAACAATGCGACTTCAGTCTTGCCTCTTCCCTCAATCTCTCCTGTTTCCCTTCGTTCTGCTGTTCTCCACCAACCTCTGTTTGTTCACTTGCAGTCTCTCTACGAGAAGGCGTTCAGTTGCCTATCTAGAGAATTATGCAATCCGTGTTCAGGGAGATGTAACAGACTTTCAAATAATAATCTATTATTATTATTTCTAATTAAATCAAATTTTAAGAAATTATACTCGAGACTTCTAGATTAGATTTTCCACTATGTCGTGCTCAGAGACATTCAAATTCGATTTTTTTTAGTTGACATTGGCTATCTAGATCTTTGATCCAATTAATCTTGAGATGGATGGTCTGTCCCATGAAAAATTTTCATCAACAACCTAGATAAATCAGAAAATACTCATAGTGAAAAATTCAACGGGCCAATATCTTCATTTTGTCATTCCATTTGACTAAAACTTCCCGTAAATACTCTGAAGTTTGGGATCGATCTTTCGTACCTGGTTTTACACCGCTGATACTAGGGGTGACCACAGTTCTGAAACCGCCGATTTCGATTTTGGAACCGTCGATTCCGATTTATCATTCAATGGAATCAAAATCGAATCGCTCATCAATCTAGCATTCTGATTCGATTTGAATCGCTCGTTCTAGTTTTCTGACAATTTTGATTTTAAATCGCCGATTCTCGATTCATCATTCACCGTAATCAAATCAAATCAATCATTAGCGGTGATCTCGAATCCTTACGATTCGATATCACCATTTCGAATCCTTATGATTCGAACTATTTAGAATCAAAATTTAAATTATTTAATTTTAAATATATTATTTTTCAATTCATTAATTCGATCGATTTATTTTAATTTTAATTTAAATTTTATACGTGAAAATTTAACTTATATCAATTTATTTATTTCATATAACTTTTTAAATTAAATATTTATCATAAAAAATTATCATCGAAATATATTTAATTAATAAATTCACATCAAATATAGAATATATATATTATTATTCTTATAATTATAATATATTTGTTCTTCTTCTTTGTTTTAATAATAATAAAGCTATATATATTTTTGGGTGTAAAGGAATGAAAACTTTGTATTCACTTATCATTTAAATATATTTTTTTTAATCTTAATTTAATCTGAAATATTATTGTCGTTGTAAGATCATATAAATCTTTATTATTCTTCTTTATTATCTCTTGTTGCCTAAGATATATTTTTAAAAATTCAATTCTGATTTCAACAAAAAATACTCTATTATGGTTTCGGCAATTTGCCAAACACAGCTCCTAAAGTTTGGAATTGCCCAAAACGCGTATTATAGTTTTAGAATTACCAAATCGCGCATGTAATTCTCAAAATACCCCTCCCGTCAAACAGCCTGCAATTTAATACAGAGAGAGAATTTGCATCCATCCGAGACACAACTGGAAATCCCGAGTCATCCAAACGTCACTTCCAGCCGCGTGGGAGCGCCAGCCCATGCTGTTGATGAGCACCACACGCAGCTTTCCTCCGCAAACCAACTGAGCAACACCATTTTTGATGAAACCCTAGTAGTTATCAACGACATCACTGCTCCCACGAATATATCGGGTAGGGTTTCCAGAAGTTGGCGCAGCTCACTCACCAGCTGCTTCATATAGTATTATCATGTATATATGTGTTTTTATTCTTGAGATTGCTATGAGGTTAATAAATGCATTGTAGGTGGTTGTATAGCCAAGTTTGCCACGCACCCATAAATACGAGATAGATATATCATACCAAAGTAGACCAATGCACCCATAATTGCGATGCAGGAGGTTCGTAACCAAGTTTTGTCGCCACCTAAATAAATTCCACCTAACTTAAAAGGTGATGCTTTCAATTAAATTCTACGATTACTGAAGTTCCCTGATTGATATTCCCATCACTAGCAGATTCAATCTGTCCGAGAGAGTAGGTGGTGCTGGGAATGGAATTCCCAACACCACCGTCTCCCTAAAATTTAAAATCCCAGCACCATGGGAGATCGTGGGCCGACTGGATAAAAAGTGATCTTGAATTTAAATCCCAAAGAACATCGTGGTCATGGGCTTCAAATTCTCAGCACCATTAAGGTTCAACAAATTCTGGATAAAAGCTGGTGCTGGGAATTGAAATCTTGTCACCACCTTGGTGCTTGGATTAAAACTCCCAACACCATGGAGGTTCAACAGTTCGGGATAAAAAGTGGTGCTGGCAATTGAAATATCATCACTATTATGGTCCTGCGATTAAAACTCCCAGCACCATGGGGATTGAACTTGTCGAGATAAATGGTGGTGCTGGGAATTTATATTCCAGCACCACCGTGATAATGAGATTCAAACTCCCAGCAACACCATGGTGCTGAGAATCTAATTCACTGGACCAGGGAGATATAAGTTGTCGACATTAAGGGTGGTCCTGGGATTTGAAACCCCAGCAACACTGTGGTCCTGCGATTAAAACTCCCAGCACCATGGGGATTGAACTGGTCGAGATAAAGGGTGGTGCTTCTTCCATACTCGAAGAAGAGTTTGTCACTGCTACTACAGTAGTTCATGAATATTTTGAACAAACTTGGAGTGAAGAGGAGGCAAGTGATATACAAGTGATAGAATAGTTAGAATATACAAATCCTTCGGAAGAATTCTTTGCTGATGATATCCAACATGAAGAAGGTGAGTTAAACCCAGATCAGTACAGTGACTTAGAGGAAGTGTTCCCAATTGCTGATGATCCCTATGTTTTAAATCCACGAATAACACTATTGGTAGATGTCAGTTCATCAGATCAAAATGAATTTTTCACTGGACAAGTTTTTTCCTCTCGACAAGAGTTTAAAGATGCACTAGTAAGGCATGCGATGCTAAAAAACTTCAGATACAAGCCAGTTGACACCAGACTTAATAGAATTAAAGTTATTTGCTTCAGTCATCGGCCTTGTTCAGAGTCTAGTTGCAAGTGGAGGCGTGGAGTTCTTTGTCACAAAATATATAGCGGCGTAGAATGTGGCGGTGTTAGGAAACAACGAATCACCATGCTTGCACATCCACATTTGTAGAGCAGTTGTAGGACGGTTAGCTACTTCTGATGATTACAAACCAAGTTCAATTCGAAGAGAAATGCAAGCTAGGTTTGGTGTTCACATTTCATACAAGAAAGAATACACAGCCAGACAGAAAGCATTAAAAAGAGTGGTAGGTGATTTTGATTAGACTTATATTGATCTTCCAATGTACTTGCGTGAGTTAAGAGTTAGAGATCCTGATACCTATGTTGCAGTACTAAGAAATAGTGAAAATCAATTCCAACGATGTTTTTGGGAATTTGGTGCTTGTGGAAGAGTATTCAGGTCTTATTTGCGAAAACTAATTGGAATTGATGCTACACATATCACTGGCAAGTATCCTGGTGTTTTGCTAATGGCTCTATAGTTGTTAATGCAAAATTATGCGATTGCATTTGGAATTGCGAAGTTGAATGTGGATATGCAGGAGTGGTTTTTGGATCATGTAAATACATTCCTTTGATCTGCCCAGTCGTTGAGCATTGTATCGGATAGACATCGGGGGATTATATCAGCAGTTAACAAAGTATATCCATCTACCCATCATGTTTTTTGTTGCTATCACTTATCTTGTAACATGGTAACAGATACCCGGGATAGATCCTCATTAGGTTTATTTTGGGCAGCAGCAAGAGTCAATTCAACAGTTGAGTTTGATCGAATAATGCAGAACATGCATGACAAACACAAGGATGCATATGCGTGGCTACAAAAGATCGATCCAAAAAGATGGGTCAATGCACACTTTCCTGGGAGGAGGTACACAATGTTAACCACTAATTGTTCTGAGAGTTTAAATGCATTATTCAAGGAAACACGTGAACTCCCCATCACCAGTTTAATTGACAACACTAGAAGAAAGGTTGCTCAATGGTTCTTTAACCGTAGGGAAGAATCTTCAAAAAGGTCAGGTTTTCTAACACCTTATGTCATTAAAGAGATTGATGAAAGGAGAGAAAGAACTCGATTATATTCAGTATTCCCATACTCACAATCGGAAATGGAAGTACAGACAATAGCTTCTTCGTATATTGTTGATTTGGATAGGCGAAGTTGCATCTGCGGTGAGTTTCAAATTTCAGGAATTCCTTGCTCGCATGCTATATTGCTTATCATCATATATCGGAACATGGATCCATACTCTGCGAGCATTATTTTCTAAGGGAAACCTGGGAGGCCACTTACATGGATCGTATTTACCCATGTCGAAGTAAGAAATTTTGGCCTAATGGTGACAAAATTTTTGGAGTTCTACCTCCTCGTAGCCTTGTGCAGCCCGGGCGAAGAAAAAAGGCACGCATTGAGTCTAAACATACTGGGAGGGTGGAAAATAAATGCAGCAGATGCAAACAGCTTGGGCATAATAGGAGGTCTTGTAGAATGCCACCACCTACTAATTCCTAAGTGTAAATAGTGGTTGTGTAAATATTTGTAAAGGAAACAATGTTAATGTTAAGCTTTTTTGCAAAATTGTAATGTAAATATTTGTTACGCTATTTTGCAAACTTGTAATCTAAATCCGGTCCACCGCACTCGATCCGTTAATATAAAACTCCCCGGTGTCAGTTCAAACATCTCAAGACCATATTTCATTTCTCTGTCGCTCCTTCCGATCTGTCTCTCGTGGAATTGCCTGACGCTTCCATTTTCGACCTAAGTAAGTTTTGTAGATTACTTAACTTCTTTCGGTGACCATAATCTGTGTCGCTATCGCTCCTTCCGATCTATCTAGGGTTTTTCCATTTTCGTCAACGATGTCGTTTAAAGTCGGGCCTGATAGGGTTTAGGGTTTTAGGGTTTACCATTTGAGCAGAGGTAACGTTTGTTTGTATCAGCACACATATTTCAATCCATTTCATCTATTAGTTTCAAATCGCCGTATTACAATGCATTTAGTTCATAACCTAACGTAGTACTTTTGATTAGAACGATGCGTTGATGCGTGAAGCTATTTGGCAAAGAATGAGCGTTGGAAAAGCAGCTTCCTGGTTTGATTTATTGCATTCGGCAATTGCTTGTAGAGGTGGAAGAAGAAACCTTATTGAAGTGGTAAGTGGATATTAAAAGTGTCGGAATTTAAAATATTGATAATTGGACTTTAAAGTGCGAGGCTTATTCAATGGTCGGGACCATCAGTCTGGGGTGAAATCTCGTCTGTGTGGGTTTTGAGATTTATATTCCACGACAAGAAATTGCATTTCACTAAGACGGATGTCTCCCTCATCCTTGGTCTACTAGATGATGGACTTGTAGTTCCTATGAATAATGAAGCTCCCTCTGGACAGCTATATTTGTAATATTTTGTGGAAGCTGATTGCTCTAACAAGCATCTGGAGGAATTATTGAAGACTTCCAGATCTCCAGATAATTTAGGATATGCAAAAGTTTATTGTCAGTTGTTTATTTTATATTTTTTCTCTTATGTGTTTTTTACTACCACCAGTAGTAAGCCTAGAATACCTATGCGATCACTTATATATTGTGTAGACGATTTTGATAATTTAGGCAGGTACAATTGGTGTGAAGCATTTTATACGTACATGGTTCCTCAAATGGAGTCAATTGGTATAGGAGTGACATTGCGACCAAAAGCAGAGGTCGCCGGTGGATCTACGAGACCAATGCTTAAGGGTTTCACACACTTATTGGCTGTGAGTGAATATATTTTATGTGTTCCACAAACAGTATAGATCAATCTGTCTATTAATAACTAATCTTGTCATTCCAGATATGGATGTGTGAGCATTTATGTATCCTACCTCCACACGTCCCTCATGCTTTGCTAAGAATGCTGAGATGGAGGTGGAGTTCCACAAATATAAGGGTCGTTAAGAAGATGGTAGATGGTCTCCTACCAGATAAAATCATTGTTGATCTAATGCTAGCACAGTCAGAGCTGCATCTGGTACACACCACTTCTCCACCTAGAATTTGTGCATCAACTCCTCAACCCGAAACTCAGCTGGACGCAAGAGGAATGGCGTGTCCAGTATGCCAGGATAATGCAGAAATAGTTTCTACTCTAAGCACCAAGCTAGTTGAAGTAAGGTGTAACTTTGAAAGCACCTCCCTACTTAAGGATGCGACCATCGAAGAACAAGAAAAGAAAATACAGGAGCTTCTTCAACAGTTAGAGGAAGTCAGGAACAGGAAGGACAACGAGATAAGTGAAAGGGATAATATAATTTCTGAAAAAGAAGCATTAATCGATGAAAAGGACAGTTTAATACTGGAGCTTCAACTGAATTTACAATCTCGGGATGTAGAGGGATTACAATCACCGCCCATACAAGCTGTACAGACCCAACAACCTTCTCCTGCATACACTAGGCGGAAGGTTTGTATGCGGAAGAGGGCTTTTCATGGTGTATCACCCCCTAAACGTACAAGCCTCCCTCCTGCATGGTTTGCTAACATCCCTAAAAGAAGGAGAGTTGAAACTCAAATTGTCTCCTGCAAGGCTATTGAGTATCCCTCACTAGACCCTAATATCTCTCCTGCATAGTCAAATATTGAGCAGGAGTCAGGCCAGGATAAAAATGGGAAATCAATTGTCGTGGAATGTGAACCCGAAATATTAGATACTAGCACACAAGTTTCCACGGACAAACAACCAACACTCGACGAAGTCAAGACGAGAATATTGGAGGTGAGCATAAGTTATCTCGTCCAGTCCTATTTTTCAGACAAAATATTTCTATCCCCACAGTTTTATTTTGTATACAACAAGCTTATAAAGAATTCACCGGTAAGATGGATCCAACAGTCGGGGAGTGTTTATTGAAACTAAAAAAAATAGAGTAAGACAGTCTTATATTCTTTGTTTATAACAGTCTTCTTATGTTTTGAGAGTTGCTAATAACCCTTTCCTTGTGTAGTGTGACAGTATCAGGACCGGTGTGGAAGACCGATGCTATTAACTTATACATGGACTCTTTCCTTACAATATTTGATTGGAATGTTTTGACACATGGGGATTGCATAAGTGCTTATTTTTCAGTCTTAGCTGATGAGTGCAAGGTGACTGATAAGGCGTACTATAACTCAATATTCTGTGGGGTTGGATTCCCGGTAAGTTTTTGCCCCTTTTGCATGGAATTGTAAACTTTACAGCTTCAGTGTTTTGACAGATTTTTTTATACATAGGATATGTTTAATATTATGTACGCTCAAGCATTCGAGCAAACTTTTAAAACCCTAGGCAATCCAATCAGATACATATTTTGTCCAATAATTTGTGACGAGCACTGCCACCTACTAGTGGCCGATTTGGAAAATTCAAAGTTTATCCACTACAACTCATTGTCCGTCAAGAAAGCTTACACTACTCAATTTGAAGAAACAGTAAACATTAGATTTTAAATAAGTAAGTTAAATAAACAGTTTGTGTATGGAGGATTCATAGCATTTTTTTGGGTCCCAGGTTGAATTCTTTAAAAAGATCCACCCTTCGTATTATGATAACTAGCATTCTGGCCTGGATGATAAATTTTGTAATGCAAACTTTTTCGTGCATCGAGTCCAGGGTCCCAGACAAAGCTCTTTGTAAGACATTTAATATTCTTTGTAAATATCATATTTTATAAGCTAGCAATGGACTAATAATTTATATTTTTTTACAGCTATGATTGTGCATTTTTTATAATACGATACATTGAGAGCCTACTATTTGGGTACCCTAAAAGATTCAGACAGCAAGATATGAGGAGCTTTAGATTCGTAGTAGGGAATAGAATAATGCGCATCTCACAATTTTGTTTGGAATTATGACTGTGCTGTATTGTGGGATATGTTGTAAGAGTATACAGAGTTTTAAATTTTTAATTACACCAAGGTGCCTGCTTGTAAAAGTCATTATCCAGATGCAAAGTGTAAATCAAATTTGTGTAGTATCTGTACAATTATGAAATATATATACTTTGTTAAATATGTGAACCACTTCGACTTTATGATTTTGTGATGGGATTTGTACGTGGTGCTGGGAATTCACTTTCCAAGACCATTGTGTTCATGGGATTAAAATTCCCAGCACCACCTTATTTCTCGGCCAGTTCGAAAATGTACGTGGTGCTGGGAATTAAATTTTTCAGGACCACTGTGTTCCTGGGATTAAAAATCCCAGGAATTCACTTTTCATGACCACTGTGTTCCTGGGATTAAAATTCTCAGCACCACCTTATTATTCGGTCAGTTCGAAAATGTACGTGGTGTTGGGAATTAAATTTTCAGGACCACTGTGTTCCTGGGATTAAAATTTCCAGCACCACCTTATTATTCTCGATTCGAAAATGTATGCGTGGTCTTTGGGAATTAAATTTTCGGAGACCACTATGTTCTGATTAAAATTCCAGACCACCTTATTTTCGTCGATTCAAAGCATGCGTGGTCTTTGAATTCAATCTCTAGGACCACTGTGTTCCTGGGATTATAATTCCCAGCACCACCTTATTTTTCGGCCACTTCAAAAATGTACGTGGTGCTGGGAATCTAATTCCCAGCACCACTATGTTCCTGCGATTAAAATTCCCAGCACCACCTTATTTCTCGGTCAGTTCAAAAATATACGTGGTGCTGGGAATTAAATTTCCAGGACCACTGTGTTCCTGGGATTAAAAATCCCAGCACCACCTTATTTTTCGGTCAGTTCGAAACTGTACGTGGTGCTGGGAATTGACTTTCCAGCAACACTGTGTTCCTGAGATTAAAATTCCCAGCACCACCTTATTTCTCGGTCAGTTCAAAAATATATATGGTGCTTGGAATTCAATCTCCATGACCACTGTGTTCCTGGGATTATAATTCCCAGCACTATCATATTTTTCGGCCACTTCGAAAATGTACGTGGTGCTGGGAATCCAATTCCTAGCACCACTATATTCCTGGTAATATAATCCCGACCAAAACTGGGAGGTAGGAGGATCAGAAGCAAGTTTCCTCGACGCAACAACATTTGAAGCTGTTAGGTCTTTTAGTTCATGTCGAGATTTCGGAATTTCAACTCCTTTAGGTCCATTAATGGGTTTCGGTCAAAACCCATTGATGACCCTATTCACCTCATCTTCAATCCAATCCAACTCCAGTGGCTTTGGGAAGTGCTCCTCTGTGTATCGTGTCTAAAATTTTTGATTTTCAAGGCAGGATTAGATTTACACAACCATATTTCAGAAATCAGGCCCCGTGCCACGTGGCACTCGGCCGAAACTGGGAGGTAGGAGGATCAGAAGAAAGTTTCCTCGACGCAACAACATTTGAAGCCGTTAGGTCTTTCAGTCCATGTCAAGATTTCAGAATTTCGACTCCTCTAGGTCCATCAATGGGTTTCGGTCAAAACCCATTGATGACCCTATTCACCTCATCTTCGATCTAATCCAACTCCAGTGGCTTTGGGAAGTGCCCCTCTGTGTATCGTGTCCAAAATTTCTGATATTCAAGCCAGGATTAGGTTTACACAATCATATTTCAGAAATCAGGCCCCGTCCCACGTGGCACGCGGCTGAAACTGGGAGGTAGGAGGATCAGAAGAAAGTTTCCTCGACGCATCAACATTTGAAGCTGTTAGGTCTTTCAGTCCATGTCAAGATTTCAGAATTTGGACTACTCTAAGTTCATCAATGGGTTTCGGTCAAAATCCAGGACTACAGTGTTGCTAGGAATATAATTCCCAGCACCACCTTTTTGTCTCGGCCAACCTGAAATTGTACATGGTGCTGGAAAATTTAAAACCCAGGACCACTGTGTTGCTGTGACTATAACTGCCAGCACCACTCTTTTTTCCGGCCAGCTTTAAATTGTACATGGTGTTGGGAATTCAAATCTCAGGACCACTGTGTTCCTGGGATTATTATTCCCAGCACCACCTTATTTCCCGGTCAGTTTGAAATTGTACGTGGTGTTGGAAATTCAAATCCCATAAGTACTGTGTTCTTGTGATTATAGTTCCCAGCGCCACCTTATTTCTCGGGAAGTTCGAAATTGTACGTGGTGCTGGGAATTCAAATCCCAAGACCACTATGTTCCTGAGATTATAATTCTCGGTACCACCTTATATCTGCGGCCAGTTCAAAGTTGTACGTGGTGCTGGGAATTCAAATCCCAGGACTACTGTGTTCCTGGGATTATTATTCCCAGCACCACCTTATTTCCCGGTCAGTTCGACATTGTATGTGGTGCTGGGAATTCAAATGTCAGGACCACTGTGTTCTTGGGATTATAATTCCCAGCACCACCTTATATCTGCGACCAGTTCGAAGTTGTACGTGGTGCTGAGAATTCAAATCCCAGAACCACTGTGTTCCTGGGATTATAATTCCCAGCACCACCTTATTTCTCTGCCAGTTTGAAATTGTACGTGGTGCTAGGAATTAAAATCTCAGGACCACTGTGTTCCTGGGATTTAAATTCTCAGCACCACCGTATTTCTCGGCCAGTTCGAAATTGTACGTGGTGCTGGGAATTAAATTCTCAGCACCACTGTGTTCCTGGGAATATAATTCCCAGGACCACTTTTTGGATCAGAACCAGTTTGAAGTTGGACGTGTTGCTGGAAATTTAAATCCCAGGACCACTCTGTTCCTGGGATTTCAATGCCAGCACCATCGAAGTATTCAACAATATATTATATAACATTTATTAAAGCTCAACCACAAATAATAATCAAAATTACAGTCACTGTTGATCATATGGAATGTAGTATCATTTACAAATTAGCAAAATTCATAAATTACAATAATGCATTGTCATACTGCCACCTTAAGTTTTTTAAAATTACATCATGAAGAACTCATCCCTTAAAATTGACACTGAGACATCTATTCTGAATTTTGTCATGTCTGCTTGTTTGAAGTCCATATTCTCACTATAAGGCAGACATCTCATGTATTGCATCACAAAGAAGGCACAATCATTATTGTAAAAATGTCATGAAAAATTTTATATTTCAATTCAAAAGTATAATTTTCACGTTCAATATTTTTCTTTTAGTACCTTTCTTCTTATTGGGGACAATCAGTTGTAACAGAAATCCAGTTGTCGATGGGGTAATAAGCTTGTAAACATGGATGAATTGCTGCAAGCTCCTTAGATGAATATCCTTTAAATTGGGATACCTATTATTACAAGATGACTAAGTTAACATAACTATTCATTTACAGATAACTAAGTTAAATGGATGGAATATCCATATTTAAAAAAATTAACTACTCACCACTGCTTCAAAATCAGCTTTTGATCTTCACCCGTATGAAATGGAGTTGTAATGATTGAAAGTCATTGCTTTTGTGTCGATACACAACAGGTGAAAGTGAGTTTGGTCAGTATTTAGAGGTATAAAAATATATCTAACCTCTCCATCATTCATGTCCGTATTTATGATTTGTGTTGTGACAGTCTTCCACGACATTCTTAATGCTAACTATAATTGTGTGTAGAGGAAAATATTTAAACAGTTAGTATAACATCTCATGTCGTGAAAATAAAAGATAATTTAACTTTCTTACAATGAACACAGATGAGCAATACACAGACTTGTTATATGACCTACATGACGAGGAGACCCCCCTAAAAAGAATTGAGCAAAATGTATCGATAACCTCCCCAACTGTGAAAACAGATCCATTAACTCCATAGTATAAAGAATTCAGAGTTAATGAAAAAGAATCTTCCTCCCAAACATAACCTGTAATCGGCCTACAAAGAAATTTAATGGTAAATAAATATTTGCACTTTCTATAATATTGTAATAAAAATTTCGAATGTAATGATGGATGTAACTACCATACATTATTTTTTCTAAATTTTTTAGCAAGTAGGTCACATCAGCATCTTGTTTTTGGTTCTTTGCCGTCTTACATTTTTTCTTGACATACTATAATACAAAAATTAGATTAGTTATTTAAATAAAATAACACAAACTAATTTTCTTTGTATTCTGACTAACCGCAATGGCTTCCATTCTCATTTGGTTGAGTTTATCAATTATTGTTTCATCCCTCACAAGATCTTTTTTCATCTTCTTCCACAATACAGATAGTATCCATCGCTTGCAATTCATCCATACCAATTATTTTTTTTCCTTTCTTCGCAAATACTTCTGCTTCATTTACATCTTTATCAGGTTGCCCTTCTAATACCTCAACATCAGAAATTTCTGTCTTTTTTCTTTTTCTTTGGGGTACCAATTTTACCCACAGTGGACTATCAATGAGAGTATCCCTGTAATCATAGCGGGTTCTATCTCGTCGTCTTGTTCTGCTGGCAATTGGTTCCGGTTGAGGTTGAGGATCAACTTCAGGCTTATTTGATTCAGCCTACATACCTTCTCTTCCTATAATTCTCATTAGTTCTTTTACCCTTTCAGTTAGTGTCATGTTTTCCATTCTTAACTCTTTGAGTTGTCTCTGATAAACTAAACACTCGTGGCATTCAGTAGTAGGGTATTTTTCTTGTACAGTTTGTGATAATGATGTCTCTATTGGATGAGGAGTATTTTCAATATAATAGTCAACCTTATCAAGCAATATAATTCCACTACGGGTACAGACTAGATCAACAATGACCTATAAAAAAAATCAACAATTATTTAGATAACGAAAATGAAAAAATGTTAAGTTGTGGTCTTCTATTTACCTGTTCAGGCGAGACTTGCTCCAATAAATTTCTCACCTTGCTAATATGTGAAGGAGTTGCCCTCCACTTATTTATTCGTGACCCTTCGGTATTGTATGGTCTCTGGATTGGGACATGTTCCAGAAATCAAGCCTGTTCATATCCAAAGTGTTACATACTTATGTGAATATAAAAGACAAAATAATTTAGTAAGAAGGAACTTACAGCCAAAAGGTCGGCAAATCCCTTTAGGCCGGCAAATCCCTTTAGGTAAGGGATTCGGCTCTTCTGCGCAACTGTATTAGTAGATGAACATAGATCTCCAATAGTAGGCAATTGTGGAGCCATAAATTGATGGATGACTTCAACCCAATTGAAACTATCTATGTTGTCAAAATCATCTACAATATCTACAAGACCTATGGGGACCTTATATGTAGTAGTACAAAACAACACACAAGCAAATATATACAAAACATACAACTTACAAAATACCAACACATCTTCATCTAATTCTACTCTAGCAGAAAAGGTTTTAAGCAAAAACTCTAACCTCGATCTAGTTGGTTCTTTTTTGGAGAATTGAGAATTGAAAAGAGCACCTGATGCATTAGTTGAATTCATAGGAACAGAAGCCCCTCTATATGCAATACCGAGAAAAAGGGACACATCTCTTCTGGTGAAAGCAACTAGCACAGTTGAAAACTTAAAGCTTTGACTTGTCGAATCCCAACTTTGAAATATATTGACCAATATGCCACGGATTTGTGGAATGTCTTGTATATTCAAAAAAATAGCAAATGAGGTTTGTTTTATGATCTCTCTGTGCCTTTCATGTAAACAAACAGATGGACGTTGCTTTCCTTTAGCACTTGGACCTCCAAAAAATTCAATAAAGTGGCCTAAAATGTTGGTCCATTAGAGTTTCTTCGCACACTCATTATTTCCCTAACAATTTCAAAATACATAATTTTAAAAACCTGATTTATTCCTTCATTTTCTAATTGTAAAAAACAAAATAGAGAATCCGCAATGCTTTGCAATAATCCTGTTAAAAAAACTTTAGGGTTCTATTTATCTAATTCAGATACAGATTAAAAAGATTGTCCATTTGTATTTGAATATTTGAAACCATTCCAAAACCATAACCAAAAAATTATTTTAAATATATGACATACTTTATATTCGACTAAAGCAAGGAATGCGACATATACCTTGGCCGGTGAAGGAGAGGTCGAACCAGATGCTTGACTCATTCTGCAATAATGAATAGTAGATAAAAATCTAATGAGATGTACGTCTTTCAACGGAAACCCTAAAATCGAATAAGAAATGGGTAAAACTCTAGTTAAATGAGAGGACGACACGATATTACCTCGAAGTGTCTTGTCGAAAATCCTAAAACTCGGAAGCTAACGAAATGACGCTGGAGGAAAAATGGAGTCTAAGAATTTCCAAAGATTTGTGCACTCGAAGATTTTCCGGAAGCTTAAGACACGAAGACGCTAATGTGGTGACTCGTTTGGACGGGACGTTTGGATGGCTCGGGATTTGGAATTGTGGCTCGGATGCATGCGGAATCTCTGCATTAAAAACGCTATTTGACGGGAGGGGTATTTTAGGAATTACATGCGCGATTTGGTAATTCTGAAACTATAATGCGCGTTTTGGGCAATTCCGAACTTTAGGAGCTGTGTTTGGTAAATTGTCGTTATAGTTTCGATTCCGATTCTAATTTGATTTTGATTTCGATTTCAGTTCGATTCCGATTTCAAAAATTTAAAAATCATAATCAAACTATATATCTCCAGTTCCAATTTCAATTTTCGACCGGAATCAAAAAGATAATTTCAATTCGATTTTTGAATCATCAATTCTGATTCAATTCACGATTCGAAATAAATCATAGTCACCCCTAACTCATACCCTACCGTTGCACCATACCACAGCTCCGGGAGCTTATTCTTAAAATTAATTTTAAAAAGATCACAATCACCGAGACTTTAAATCGCCATTTACTTTATCACTGCGCGTCGTCGTCGTTGTGCCCGCGGGAAATAAAATATTTTAAATTTTGTTCCTACAATACAAATTATAGGGAAAAAAGAAAACAATCTGAAGTAATGGCAGGTAAATTGAAAAGAGTAAAAACGCGGGGACAAAATTGAAAAAAAATAAAAAAAACTTAGAAATGCGCAGGTGCCCTCCATCCAAGTTCCGCTCCATGAATCAGGACCGTTGGTTAATTGATGAACAGATAAAGAGGAGTCGGCGCTTGGTTGCAGGCGTTCCGGTGAGGGAGGAAAACGTGCCGTCGCAATCGCCGTTCTTCTCCGCTGCTCGAACATCCAGAATCACAGTCCCTCGTCAAGGAGTCAACTTTGCTACGGGTCTCTCTTCTCTTTGACGGCTATCTCCCATCCCACTTCGATTTCCTTCGCGCGCGCGAGAGATGGACTTCCATCGAAACAACATCGACAAGTGAGATCTTTTTGCCAATCTTAATTTTTGGACTAAAGAATCGTCAGGTTCTGATGGTTTCTTCCTGAATCCATTTTATTTCTTCCCCTGCAACTGGACTGTATTATCTTGGCCATTCCCTTGATCCAGTCCCATGCTTTGCCATGTGTTTTTTTCTCTCATATTTGTCTCGATTGAAAGTGTCCGCTTTCCTTTCGATTTGTGCGCGTTTAATTCGGACGAATATTTTGCCCGACGCCCATCTAGTTATGTTTACTGGAGCATAAAATCCATCAGCATTGTTGGCCTCGTCTGAATCAGCTTGTTGTTTGATGATTTGCCTGCTGCTTGATGGCTCTGCATTTTCAGTACTCTTGAAGTAATTCTATAAATATCATGGATTTGCTTTACACAGAGTATTATGTGCAATTTGTGACAGTGATGCGTGGCAATGGCAAGAAGAAGAAACTTGCGTGTCCGGAGAGTCCCATCTTGGTTTCTTGCTCATCTTCGCTGCTCAAACATTTCTTTTCCCCCTGAAGGAAATTTATATTTTGGTCTTATATTCTCAAATCCATAGGTCTGCGTCAACGGTTTTGGGATGGCAACAACCAAAAAACTAATAGTTTGCCATATGCTATGCCGAATCAAACCCCCATTCCAAATTCCGCTGGTTTTGGCTTAGACATATCGGATTTAATAGGTAAAATCTTCATCTTTGGCCTCTAATTGTGACTGTCTCAAGCCCCTTGAAGCGATGAGCCCATGACAGATAAGGCTAAGAAGGATCTCGGGGAAGAGAAAGAGGAACCTCGATCGAAAAGACGTCGGGCCTTATTTACTTGTGATGCTGATGATAACACAGCTGAAAACGAGCAGCTCTGCTGTGCAGTTAGTTCTAAGGCCATTTTCTCGATTATTATCGTACTCGATTTAGACCAATGGATCAACCTGCTTTGCTTGCTTTGATTTTAAGGGTCAGGAGAACTCAGAGCCAATCGATACTTGGTCAGAAAATTTATTGTGGAATCCAACAAGTTCAGGTTTTCATTGATTTTCTTTTTCCTTGAATAATTTGGTTCACTATGGATACGGCTATCTATTCTAATCAGAAAATTTGTGCTAGATGAAGGTTTTATTTTCAGCAATGAAGTCTTGAATCAACCATTGGATGAGTGGCTGGACGACTATTTAAATGACAATGAGATGTATTGCTGCAATGCCGAATCATCTTTTCTTTTACATGTTTTTCCCTTTCATTTTTTCATGACCTGATTGTGTATTTCTTGGTAGGTCGTCCAGTAAAAATGAACAGGTTAAACTAAATATTGATGTTTCAGGTTAGTAGAGAATTAACTGATATGTCTATGCAGTGTTGTCTGAAAGAATTCAGTTTTGGTTATATATTGACAGTATCATTTGTTCTTCATAGATTTTCTCAATGGAGAGGCTAATACAGTGACCACTGCCTTTCCGAAACCCATGAAATCTGCTACTCTTAAGATTTCCAAAGGTATTCTTGCAGCATTGTTAATCCTCCTAGTTTGGTTCAAGGTTCAGTAATATGTTTCAGTGCTCGAACCTCTTCGAATCTATGATCATTTTCTCATCATGCATTCTTTTCAGGTGTAATATCCCCTACGAATTATAGAACAAAGTTAACTTCCTCCGTAGCCATTCCCTTCTCCTTCATCAAACCATGTGAAGCTAGAGGGCACTCGACTTTGAAAGACATAAACCAGCGGATTCATGCTCCACCACCAACAAGATCAAGACTCGAGATGCACAATGGCACTGCTATCGGATATTCGACCTCGCCTTTCTCAGGGAAGCCTGTGGTTGTGAAGACCAAGATTCTAACTGAAGGGGGAAAAGGAAGCATTACAGTTCTAAGAACCAAAGGCTGAGCAGATAGATGGCTTCCATTAATTTTCCAAGATAGTTCTCAAGTCTACCATCCGAGAAGCACTGTGCACATTGAATCTTTTAGTTTCACTGCTTATTTGCAGTGGGAAATCTCAAATTTCATCAGGCCTTCTCTTTCTATCCCATCTGTTTGATTGGTCGAGATCTGTGTGCTTAGGACTTCTTGTGATTTTTCTTTAGAGGCAAAATGAGGATGAGCCTTTAAGTTTATTCAATGGGGTTTCTGTAGGGTGTTTCAGGTGAGTTGCGTCAGTGTGTCGATAATCCAGAATCCTCAAATTGTAGACATGTTATGGATGATTTATTTTTATTTTTATTTTCCACGGAGGTCACTTAACCGAGAGCTTTTGTATGTTTGTTTGTTTGTTTTTACTCAGACCTTCTATTCTATTAATTGACGATCGATCCACATATTTTTAAGAATGCGTTTAGTAATTTTTAGATGAAATATATTTCATCAATCATCAGTAAAGTATTTATATGGATAATTTTAAAATTTTATGAATATATTAGGATTAAAATTAAATCGTGAATATTTAAGAATCGAGTTGAACGTTTTAGGGGTGATAGCTCCTGTATGTTTGTGTTATTGTTCTTTTTCGTGTTTTGGTGACGTTGCCTCTTTATCCTTGCGGAAATGGTGTGGTTGCTAAAGGTACGACGGTGCTTACAGAAGTGACATGGATCGATTTCGAAGAAGGTCTAAAATCTTTTTCTGGATTCAGATGATTTTTACGTATTTTAGCTACCACGTCAAAGTCCATAAAATTCTCCGTAATTTATCTTTTTCATAATAGTCGTAGGATAAATCGATAAGTAGAGCTGTCAAGTTGGATTGGACTCGCTGAGTTGGTCTGCCCCGCCAAATAATTTAAGTGGGTTGGGTTGAAATTTTATCAACCCGCCATTTTGGCGAACTAGGCGAATCAACCGGTAGCGGGTTCAGATGACGGATTGGCCGTAGTGACACAGTTAGCCTGAGCCGGCGGTCGGGTCAAACCGAACTAGACCCGGGTCAGCGGATTAGGAACGGTCAGCGATTTGACGGACGTAACCGGACCGCCTATTAGGCAGTCCGGTCACGGTTTTTTAAAAAATCGAACTGACGGTTTTAAAAAAAAAAAAATTGAACGGCCATGATTTCGTGGCCGTTGATGATCAATGGCCACGATTTCGTGACCGTTGTGGTGCAACGGGCGACCCACCGGGTCGGCTCGAACCGGATCCGGCGGGGCGACCGTTTTATTATTAAAAAAAAAAATCGACGGCCACGATTTCGTGGCCGTGGATGATCAACGGCCACGAAATCGTGGTTGTTGGATTTTTTTTTTGTTTTTTTATGTTTTTTTTTCCTATAAATACTCCTCCACTCCCTTTCATTTTTTCACAAATCACAACTTCTCTTCTCTAATTCTCATTCCCTCATTTGCTTTCAAGTCTCAAGTCATATTTTTACAAATGTCTGGAGCCGGATCAAGTCGTAAGGGTGCGACCGGTGCCAGAAAGGGAAAGAGCATAATGCCACCACCGCCCGAGTTCGAGTTCGAGCAAGGAGGCGATTCACCTCAATTCGATATCGGCGACTATGATCTTGATATTTCCGGTGATGAATATCAAATACGTCATCATCATCAAAGTCAATAAAGTAGGAGCAATACATCCAGTACGATGGCGGATTCTACGGTTACAAGACCAACTCGAGTGTCTCGCCCCGCATCCGATATCTTCACCAAACATTTCGAAAAAGTAACACTCCCTTTCGGTGATATGCAAGCAAAATGCAAATATTGTTTGAAATATTACAAATTTCAATAAGGAGGAGGTTATAGAACCCTTACTCGACATGTGGAGAGAAATCATCCGGTGGAAATTGGTATCGATCGTTCTCAAACTCAAATTCCGACATTCTCTTCTCAATCGGATTGGGATAACGAATCTAAACTTTTTAAATTTGACGAATCTAGATTTAGAGAAGAAACTGCTAAATTTTGTGCGATTGAACAACTTTCTTTTAGTTTTAGTGATAAATTATCATTT
Organism: Wurfbainia villosa; assembly: GCA_025175895.1. Lineage (NCBI taxonomy): Eukaryota > Viridiplantae > Streptophyta > Magnoliopsida > Zingiberales > Zingiberaceae > Wurfbainia > Wurfbainia villosa. The sequence continues at coordinate 1,843,346 of CM045987.1, read as the reverse complement.
GAAAATTGACTTTCTACAAGTGCAAATCCTTCTATTAAACGTATCCCAAGAAATATTCTAAAATACACACTTTTAAAATTAGTCTTAGAACAAAAAAAAAAGAATTGATTAAAGAATTTTCTAATTTAAACAGTAAAATTTTTTTGTGTTTCGATATTTGGAGTGATCATTAACAAAGTTGTTCATATATGGGTATTACTTGTCATTGGATTGATAATAATTGGGACATTCAAAAAAGATTGCTAGCATATAGATGTTTTAACGAAACACACATGGCACAAAAAATTTCACAACTTATTTTTGTTATTTTAGAAGAACATGGTCTAACTTCTAAAGTTGTTTCAATTTCTTTTGATAATGCTAGTGCAAATACCTCTAGTATTAGTGAGCTTATTGATATATGTAAACCATCAATAGGTGGAAGATTTTTTCATATTAGGTGTACATGTCACATTTTAAATTTGTGTGTTCAAGATGGACTTAAAAATTTAGGATCACATATTCAACCAATTAGGAGTGCAATTCATTATTTATGGACACATCCTCAAGTTATGAAAGAATGGAGAAAATTTTGCAAAATAAATAGTATAAAGCCTAAACGGTTTGCACGTGACGTTCCAACTCGTTGGAATTCTACTTATAAATTGTTGTTATCTACTTTTGAATATAAAGATTTATTATGTATGTTTTTTCATTAACTTGTTTCATCACGTGATATTTATTTGTTTTCAAATCAATAGAATATATGCACTAGTATTTGTAAAATTTTAAAAGTTTTTAGTGATGCTAGTGACCAATTATCAGGTGTTTATTATCCAACTTCACATTTAGTTTTAACACATTGTTGTAATATTGCATGTATTTTTAATGAACATATTCAATCAAATAATACTTATTTATCTCAATGTATTTATGTAATGAAAGAAAAATAGGAAAAATATTTCTTAAACATTCCTGAAATATTTTTATGTGTTTTTGTTTTAGATTCTAGACTTAAATTAGATGGTTTGCAAGATATGTTAGCATTATATTATGAATCTTTAAGCTCTATTACCGAAACTGCTCATAATATTTTTTTGATTTTGTTTAATATTAAAACGCATTTACATGATATTTATAATGAATATAACATTAAATATGGTGAACAAACTATTGGAGATGAAATACATCAATCCACTACAACTAGTATTATTGCTTCTAAACTTACTAAAGCACAATTATTATTAAGGGAACAGATTAAACGTCCACAAGGATCCTCAAGTTCCAGTCAGGAACTTGAGAATTATTTTACCACTTCTTTTGATTTTAGTGATGCAGATGAAGAAAACTTCGACATTCTAAAATGGTGGTCGCAAAGAACTCAAATATTTCTAATCTTATCTATAATGGCAAAAGGAATTCTAGCTTGTCGGTTTCAGATTTGCGATGGAACAAACTTTTAGTATCGGAGGAAATACATTGAACGAGAGATGTTCTAGCTTAAGGCCAGAAAATTTAGAAGCGCAATGTTTATTCAATGATTGGTCAAAAGCTGCAAGTCGAACCCAACATATTAAAAGTGACGAAGAAGACCAAGACGAAACAGAGGGAACATCCGGAACTACGACGATGGGAGAAAATACCGAATACGATTAAAATTGATTGAATATAATGAAAATTGAAATGTAGTTAATTTTTTTTTATTGTAATAGGTTTTTTTATTTAAGTCCAAGATGTTGAAATTTGAGATGTAATATATTTTTTATTGAAATAATGAAATATTTGATAGAGTTTTTATAAGATTAATTGTGCAATTTTTTTATTTTAATTATTTACATCATTCTTTAATTTTTTATTTATTTAACTAAGACGGCGATTAATCGGATCGGACCCGAACCCGGACCGGACTCGGATCGGACCCGAACCCGTACCCGGATCCGGACTGGGGCCGACCAGTGGTTCCATTAACCCGGATCAGAAGCCACGAGTGGGCTTAAGAATTCGATATTTTGCCAACCCGGATCAAGCGATTCAGGCCGGACCCGGATCGGACCCGGACCGTGGGCAAGTCTAGGTTAGCCTACGGGTTGAAAAATGTCAAAAGACAAGTTTTTCATCATTATAATCTTCTTCTATCACATATACACCTTAACAAAGTATAAAAGAAGTTAAGAGTAAAGAACAAAAGAATATTTTTTATACTCTAATTATTTTTTATTATCTTGTCACTACTATTCTAATAAATATAGAAAATAATGACATATCAAAATCAAATAATTACCCAGCTAAAAAATCTCAATTGAATCTCTATTTGAATGATCAAAAATTTATATTTACATATTATCAAGATTTAGATATTTTGGAATATTAGAAAGAAATAAAAAACATCGGTACTCAACTTTGTACGATAATTGAATTTCAATTATAAGATTTTAGTTACTTCATTTTTTTTTTAATCACGGTACTCTATCTATTTTACAGATCATTACTTCAAGCCCTCAACAACTCAGTAATTTTAGGTATATTTTTTAAATTTGTGTGGCCCGCGGGTTGGCCCGCGTAACTCGCAACCCGTCTTAGGTTGAGTTGGATTGGAAATTTCTCAACTCGCCGATATGGCGGGTCGGCCCGCCCCTCTCCGTTAAATATTAGATTTATGATGGATTGATCCGTCTTGTTCTAAGTCGATCCGTTTGACAACTCTGTCGATAAGAACTACTAAATTAACGGTTTCAAATTTTGACAGTGACATTCTCGTTGCCTCAGGCTCCGAGGCCTGGCTAGTTTTTTAATCCGCCCTGAGTTAGAGAAATGCTTTGCAAAAATTAAAATTAAAAGGACTTTCCTAATTGTCACAGTCATTAAAAAATAATAATAATAATAATAATTCTTTTTCAAAGAAAATTACAATGACACTTCACCATATTTTTTATTCTAAAAATGCTTTTATTTTAATATTATTATAACAACAACGAAGTAGCTCGGCAATTACAGAATAACCGATTACAAATTGCAAAAAAAAAAAAACATTTTAACTCAATCAAAAAAATCTACACGTGAAATACTTTGATCAAATTTTTTAACAATTTGATTAAAATATTTAAACTTAATCAAAATTGCTTAAAATTATCATAATATTATTGTAGTAATTAGTAAATTACTGTTATAATATATTGCAGTAATCGTTAATTAGCTATTATAATATTTCGATAACAATATTATGATCATTTTAAACATATTAAAGTGATTTTTATTAAATTTAAATAATTTTGATAAAATTTGTATAGATTTTTTATATATATAAGCTTTATGCATAGATTTTTTAATCAAATTGAATCAATTTATTTTAGCAATTAAATCATAATTATTACAATAATACTAAGACAAGAATATTTTTAAGATGAAAAAAAAATGACGGAATATTATTTTGAATTTTTTAAAATCCTTTTAAAATAAAGAATGTCTTTTTAAGTTTTGCCTTTGAAAATTCTCAAGAAAGACTCCTTTCTAAACGTCTAAAATTAGGAATTTTTTTTACCCAAAAAATGTTTCTAGAATTGTTTTTTCGTTTTTTTTAATTCTGAAAAGTGTTTTTTTCCCTTACCTGCTCCCTCTTATTATTCATCCAAAACATTCTTAGTTTTTAAAAATTATTTTTCCATTTTATTTTTTTTTGAAAAAATAATTTTGATCAAGTATCATTGAATTCATGAAAACAAAATTGTATATTAATTATTTTTTTAATATCTGTAATAAATTATTCTAAATCGTCATTCGCTTTTAGGATCGATTTTCGATGTGGATCTAAAATTTTCATTCGGATTCAGAAATTCTCCGTCATTTCTGATCAACAGATCAAGAGCATAACTCTTTATGATTTATCTCTCTTCGTCGTCATTTAAAGCCCGATGATGAAAGACGCTGGATCATATAATAAATGGAAAATTTTAGCACAATGAAATTAATGAACAGTGAATGCCAATTTAAAAGGTCGCAACTCTTGAAATCTCAAGGTAAACATCATTATAATATAAAATGTTAACCAAAAGTATACTTGCAGCCCTAGGAAGACGTTTATATATGACGACAGTACATGTTTGAGCATTATACACTGATTTGCCCTTAGAAAATATCAATACAGACTACATATATATAATGGAAACTAAACTTTATAAGACCTGTATTACATAATTAGATTAGATGTATCAATGCAAGTCAATGGTGTTAAGAATTTATAAGACTACTTTTGGCTGCGGGTAAAGCCCAACATTTCCATTATCTATCTGAACATGGATGATGATAATGAATAAGGTGAAGTATGTGAGATAATTAGTTCATACTAATCCCATCATTCCATCTTCAATAATTATCATGAAGGATTAAGCAACACTTCCCGACTCATTTTTAGAAGATGCAAGACCTGTTAAATAGCTGAAACACACAGAGACACACAAATTCATAACTTGATATTCAATGACTTACCATAAAAATTGGTTCATGTCACCCTTTTTTGATACCAGTCAAATAAATTTGACAGAGAATGAGAATAGAATGCACGGTAAGAAAAAGGCTTTCTGAAAAATCTCATACGAGTACGTATTTGAGGATAGTGATGTTTCAAAGAGAATCGCCCTAATAGGGGCCTTAGTTGCAAAGCAAATTAACAAGAATATTACCTGTTTATCATCTATATATACATGTATAGAAACTAGCTAGTCTCGACTCTGTGACCATGGGAGCTTGTTGTTTTGGATTTCTCGGGTCTTGGTTATGAGACAGGCTCGACATCGACATCGACATCGTCATCTTCATCATCAGACACAGATGATGCACGAGTGCCTCCCTCATGCTCCCAGCTGCTATTTGTGGTTTTAGTCTCTGGCCTTCTTTGCTTCCCGACACTGAACTTTCTCTGTTGCTCTGGTAAACAGAACCGATTTAACATCAATAGTTCAACATTGCATTTAGTTGAGCATGAAAAATGACAATATAGATGAGCTTCATTTTATGTACTCTTGTTGTTAATTGCAGTACGAGTCAGGGCCAGAAACTCATCCCAGTTGTATTGTCTAAGTTCTTCTTTCTCCTCCTCTGAGAGCTCAAAATTAGGTTCTCTCCCGCACATAAAAGCTGCTCTGTATATCCAAAACAATCAATCAAGAAAGAACTGAAAGAAGGCATACGAAGAGAGAGCACCAATTTTGTGAGAAACATTACCGAGCTAGAGAAATTATAGCACGTAGGTAAACCCCATCAGTACTCATGTTTTATTCTTTCGACACACAAACTTTCTTATTCTGTGTTTTTTTTTTCCCTTCATGTTGCACAAAAGCACCTTTGGCATTTGGATGGTGGCATGCCATTTAAATAGTAGTCAACTGAAATTACATGAGAATATGGAACTTGCATGTATCAATTCATAACTGAAAACTTTTTTACTGCAGATTTTTGTCTACTTTTATGTTGTTATATTTGCAACGAGTATCATCCCTAAGCATGATATAACTTTATTAAAGGCCAGGATCAGTTAATTCCTATCAGGAGCTGTTATTGTTCTTGTAAATTGTTACATTGATCTAAACTAGCTCCCCGATCCTTTCCCCTCAAAGTTCAATGAATAGTTATGTGTCAAAAGCCTATGCCTGTTAAGAGTCAGGCAGAGATATAGAAACATTCTACCTACAACTTCTAAAGCTGTCTGTCTTAATTGCGTAGCATCACTGGTGAAGAACTGAAGATGAAAAAGCATGCTCTTGTAGAACCTAGAGTTACAGTATCGAGCAATTGCATCTTATGGATTATACCTGTCATACAATCGTGCAGCTTCTTCCTGAGATCCAACTGTCCCTAGGTGAATTTGTTTCTTGTCAACTTTTATTGCTGCTTGCCATTTCATATTCTTAAAATATACCCCTCTCATTATGCATGGCTCCTGGTCTTCATAGTGCTTTCTCCTATGTCGCTTTCTGCGTTTAATTTCTTTGCCTAAAAATCAGAGCAACAAAAGGGCATATCACTTCAAGTGCACAATCAAAGGACTCCATACTCCAAAACACTTTCACGAGAAATTTATAAATCCATGATGCCAAAAAGTATGCATTTCCAGTTTCATCATTTCAACACATATCAATCATGGCGAGGCACACTTAGTCAATAAAGGGGGATGTAATTCCTTTTATCTTTCGTAGGTAACAAGTGGTATTTTTTATTCATTATATATGATTTGGCATCAATAATAAAGAAATGACTTGAAGGTAAAGAGACAATGCAATTTTATCTTCCGTTTTCAAATAAATGATTCCATGCAAGTGAAAGAAAAAAAAAAGAAGTTAAACCTTGATACAGAGGCAATCCAATTTTCACAGCCTACAATAAGTAACAATTAGAATATTTGAAAGAGCTAACCAGGATAGTAATTGTTTGGCTCCTCCTTTGACATGCTTGAGTCAAACGCATTCGTGGATCCAGGAAATACTGCAGACTTGTCTTCCTGCAAAATAGCATAAGTATTTAACATGTATATCATGCCCAATATTGTTACTCTGTTACCATGCAAAAGCATAAAATGGAACATAACCCAACCCAAAATGTTAAAGCACTTCAGTGAGGGAGCTTTAGCGATTTAAGCATGCTTAAAGAGCCCTTCTCGAATGTGAACTAAGGGCCTTTTTACTTCGGTGTAAAGTCAATAGGAGGGAGAAAAAAGATTGTAAAATTACATATAAAGCTCCATTTATGTACATCTTTTGTGTTAAATTTATGTCACTTCCATCGATAGATTAGATGGGGCAATGAGATAGATATTAACATGAAACAGTAAGGTAATTCTATCAACAGGTATCTACAACCCCAAATGACACAGATAATCTGCTGTTACATATCTCTCTCTCTAGCAAAGAATGTACAAGAATATAATCCATTTCTGTTACTTTTTCCAGTGGTGCATCTAGGTATATTATCACTTATGTTATTATAATGCCCGTTAATTTAAGATTGACCTCGTCCAATATTTCTTACTATAAAATCTTGAACTTTTAAACACATACTGATAGGTTCTGAAAAATAAAATAAAAAAAGAGAGAGAGAGAGTTAAAGATAGCTCCTATTAGTGCTCAGGAACAGCCTGTTATATAGAAGCCGAATTTAATTGAGAAACAACTAAAACAATCATCAGATCAATTTAGGGGACAACCACACGATTTGCAAGTGAAAATTTTGTTATGGAGTTCTTCAGCCTATGAAAAAAAAAATTCAGAAGCACTATCTATAGTCTGATTTCTTAACTCTAGATTCTTGAAGATGAAGATAGAACATGTGACTCAAAACTTCGCCAACTATTTTTTAGTTAGAATACATCTCTGAGTGAACTGTTGTTTGATCATATTGTTTTCAGAAACCAAAAATAAAGCACTTAAGAAGATACACATATGCAACGAAAGACTGTTGGTGCAAATAAGATTCATGTATCTCTATAATAATATGATATTATCCATTTTGGACATAAGACCTCATGATTTTATTTTTGGACTATATCCAAAAAGCCTCAAACCAATGGAGATATTTTTTCATCTTATAAGTCCATGATCTTTTTTATATATTTCCAATATGGGGCTTTGATTGTTCTCTCAATAATCTCCCTCAAACAAAAGACCACATTGGGTCTCCCCCCTCAAGCTCATCCGTTCTCGAAGGACTTCCTTTGCTTGGTGTCCGATCCTCAACCCATCAAATTTTCCCGTCAACTGTATGGTCCTCCTAACCCAGCTGAACTTCCTACCTGATGTCTAATTCTCTTGATCTGGACATAGAAACCCCACTTTCTTAGTTCGAGGCTCATGACTTGACATGGACCATTGGCTTTGATACTAATTGTTGATGCAAATAAAATTTATATATCTCCACAATGGTATGATATTGTTTACTTTGGATATAAGCCCTCATGGTTTTATTTTTGGACTATATCCAAAAGGCTTCAAATCAATAGAGATATCTTTTTATCTTATAAGCCCATAATTTTTTTCATGTATGGCCAATGTGGGACTTTGATTTTTCTCATAATCCCAACAAAGACCTCATTACAAACTCATATCCAATCCCAAAAGTGAGCAATCTAGAGTAGAATATATTGTCTAGGCGAGTCATTATGCTGGACACATTTACAATTGAGTCCTTAGATGATTTGAAATTAAACCGATTCATTCAAATACATTCACATAAAAGATGATTTTAACAAACTAATATTTTACCTTTAAATAATGGAGAAAATAGCTTGGATTGTCCATGATGATGAATTTGATTAAGATGATTTTAATAAACTAGCATTTTTCCTTGATGTAATGAGAAATAATAAATAGTGAGGACTGTCCATGATGAGGAATTTGATTAAGAGTCCAAGGATATATTTAGTTAGCTAATCTCACTAGAGGAACCATACTTTTGAAACTTTTTGCATAGAAAAATTATGGCTTGGTGATGAAAGTAGAAAAAAAAAACACTTATAACTCTACACATCAAGTGTTTTAACATTTTGTATTTTTATATTAGGTCAATAAAATGGATATGTAATGTGATAGATGCATAATTTATGTTTATAAAGATTGCTTAGATTGGAATATTGAAATAGTTCTAAATTTTTTATACGGATTGTTAAGTTGATTATTTTGATAAAAGTATATTGGTTGTAAATTTCAATATTTTATTGTACATACTATTGTGTAGTTTTCTAAATATAATTAATTCTAAGTACTTTTAACATGAACTACAAGCCACATATGTGTCTGCATATACCACTTGCGATGGCTTGAATGCGTACTTCCAATCTTCCATGTTTTTTAAAATCTTGCATGCACAAATCTTTCTCATAAGTCAACTTCATTTTTTCAAAATCAACTAATGAGGTGATTCAAATTATGATTTTAAAGAAAACCAATATTCTCTTCTTGCCATAAGATCCTTCAGGTACATTTTCTCTTTTGAAACTGCTTCAGCCAATAATTGTCATACAGCAATATGACATTTCAAGTTTTAGATGTGTCGGTGTGCCTTGCTTTAGTTTTTTCTTTTTTGGTATGCCCCCACACCACATTGGATGTCATCATACATCCGTTCACATTGACTATTTTTAGAAATGAATGAAACATGCCCACAGCCATGGTGGAAGATTTGGATCAATGGTGTATATATGTATAATGTATGGTAATTTGAATTTGATCAATCAATTTGTTGTAAATTCAGCATAAACACTAATGAGCTTAGATTTTCTTGTATAGTACTTGTTGTTCATCCCGAATAATTGGCATATGTAGACTACAAATACATACATCAGGGTTCCAGCAAACATCCACAACCTACACCAGCAAGTTATCTATTGATAACTAAAGTTCAGAATATTACCAAAGAAAAATCAACGATTGGGCTCTGAGACTGATGTTTGACCCCCCAATACATTTGTCATTTGATCCTAGAAAATCTTAAATTTGGCCCTCAATTTACATTTACTTTCCAATCAATCCAAGTGGCACTTATTAGGTTGTGTAAATCTAAAAAGTTTACACTATGGGGACCAGTTCACTTTAAATTGAAACTGAAATAAAGACACCAAGAATTCTGAGGTTCTTCAAAAATTCATGAACAAAATGATAGAAGTTAAACATCAAGGGCAATCCCAAACTTTCCCTACATAAAACCAAGAAGCCAATTGCTAGTAATAGAAAAATAACAGGCTATTGTCAAAAAGGGGGCACTTTTGTTGTTACAAAATGATAAATTTTTCGCTAGATCATCCTTATTGGATCTACCAAGATAAATTCACTTGTTAAAGCCTATCTACAAGTAAATCTAGTTACCAGTTATATCATTACTCAGAAAATTAGTACGTATGTAACTAATGCTAGTTGCAAGCATATTATCAGCTTTACTATTTTGCAAATATTTACTGAACACCAAATAAAATAAATTGGGATGTTCATCAATCAACAACAAATCTAGAATCCATAAAGGAAATAAGTATGACTTTACATACCAGTTCACAATTAAAATTAGTAAAGGAGTAATGAAAACAAAGAAAATAGAAAATTAGCAAACATAGATTATCATATCTAAGAAAAAATTCATGAATGTAAAAGTTCGTCTAGATCCAATAGTCAGGTTTAAATCATGACAAAAAGGTACAAATGAACACATAAACAGATCATATATGGAAATAAAAATAAGGGCGGGGAACTAGAAACTAACAAATTGAAAAGATCCAGCAAAATGATCTTACCATCTTTTTAAGGCCTTCATCAACTGAAGGAACGGGATGCACACTATTTAGAGTCACATGTGGATTAGAATTATCCACAGAAATATTAATATCCATTGGCTTAGGAAGCAAAACAGGAAAGGAACTTTTCCCTGCATTATAAAATAGAAATGTATGCTGGAATTGTAAGTTTAGTACATCATATAAGCTCATTCAATTTTTCGAGGAACTCTAAGCTCATTTATTTACTGAATAAAATACTTCCACATCAGGTTGATTTAAGAGATTCATGTCACCAAGACAAAACAACAAATCAACCATGTCCATTATGCATTTTGATGATAAAGATTTTTAATTTCAGTACTTAATGAAGGCAACAAAATGCCCTCACCAATGTGATAGCATACTAATCATCTAGAATGATTAAAAGCTTCAAAGATAACAGAAAAAAAATAAAATAAAATAAATATGAGTTTCAAAAGGTGAAGTTTGATCGAATACGAAGATTAGCGTTCTCCACGAATAAAGGTAAAATTACCATGCATATGAATTCGCTATATTCATATGTCCGAGGAGCACAATTGATAATTAGCAATCGTTGAGCTAGTCAGAGAAAAATAAAACGATTGTTACCAGAACATAGCCCCAAATATCTTCTTCTCCTTATGCTAACCATGGTTGATTACTCTGCTAACAGTCAAAAAGACAAATTAACAGAAAAAAAAAGGAATGTTTTTTTCAACCGTATAATAAAAGATAATGGAAAAGTAAAGTTGCAGCAAAGAAATCCATACAATAATATCTATTTACTTCACAGTTGGTTAACTAATAGACCAGTAACTGTAAGGTCAGTGAAGAAAACTTATTGAAAAGCTACCTGATTAAGCCTTTTTGTATCTCAGTAAGTGTAATTGCATAACTTACTACCAACTTTCTTCTCCTTATCATGAGTTATAAATTAGCTTGACTCTCAGTCAGACACCTATAGTATCTCAGTCCTCAGCTAAAACGATACAGTCATCTGAGGAAAAGAGATTCTGACGATCATGAGTTGTTCAACTCTTTCCTACTAAATATTTTGTCTCCCAAATGGTGCTTAATACAAAAGTGAAGACCAATAAGTAATACGACAGTGAAGTGAACTCAAAAGGCCTCCCGGGTAAGTTTTTTTTTTTTTTTTGTCAACCCGATTAGTATAGTTGCATAATTCATAAAATCCAACTTTGATCTCCTTCCTATCATGGCCTGCAAGGATTGATGAGGAGCAAACTAGTTTTCCACCAAGCCAGCAACAATATAATCTCAATTCTCGTGCAACCAATATTATCATCCAGAGGAACAGAGATCTTAAGATCATAAATTGAGAAAAACTCTTCTCCTGCAGTTTTCATCATTTCTCATTGGTGCATCAGGTAAATCAACATGAATTTGTTCTCATGATTTGCATAGTACTTCTCAATGGTTTGTTGTGTGAAGATGTGAGAGTCAGTCGACATTGAACTGAGGCAAACAAAACCAGAGTATTTGAAATTCTCGATCTTTTGGAATGATTTAACAGTACCCACGTAAAGCAATTTTGCAGATTGCTTCTAACAGAACTACCTGTAGACGAGTCAGGGAAAACCATCAAAGTGAGCAGATTTGATGACCATGACTGAGCCTCACTTCAGTTGATTACGCTAGTGATGATACAGTGATTAGCATTGGTTCGACTCCTTCCTTCCTAAAACAGGGACTGGTCATCGAGAACTTTGATTTACCTAGAACACCCGCTTCAAAGAAAACAAAATATACAACGGTAGCCAGACCACAACCTCCAAAACCAATAAGAAACAAAAATTGAACCTTTGCTCACGATACGAGTTTCCAGTCATCTATGTACTCCCCAATCACTAGCACACACCAATAGCAGCAACTCCAACCACACAGCCAACGAAGTACCTCCGAAGACCCAAATCCCCAACCTCCATTTCACGCATGGCCCCATCCCCCAGCGCCCGTTGAAAAATGAAAGAAATCAAGTTCCAAACAAACCAGGAGTCAAGGTGGCAACCAGCCAAACAACCCGAAGCGCCTCCATCGAAGTTCACAAGCTACGTACGAACACGGAAGCAAACACCGAAACCGCGAGAGGCGAATAAAAAGAAGAAATTTCACAAGGTGGAATTAAGGAGGCTAGGAGATGGTCGCGTACCGGGCGGCGCCGGCCACCGGCGAGGAGGATAAAGGCCGAGGAGGTGGCGTGGATAAGTCAGGGCTGCATCCACCACCTTTCGTCGCCGACGCCGTCGCAGTCGTCGTCGCCTTCGCCTTCGGCTTGGGTTCGATCAACTCTCGCGTATTTGCTTCATCTTGGGTTGTGTTAGTTGTGTGTCGTGGGGTTGAAAGCAAAGCCTGAAGGGATGGGGAGAAGAGCAACGTACGCTTTGTGTGCCTCTTTGTTCACGCCCCTCTCCCAACTTGCAACATTACGCTTTTGCCCCCAATCATTTGCGGGTTACCTGAACCGGCCGCGTAAAATTCCGGCCCGTATTCGGTACGGATTTTCATCCAGTTACCAAAACTGCGTTCAGTTACCATTTTGCTCCCTCCAATTTTGGAATTTCGAATTATATATAGATACGGTGTGAGCTTAGTTACCATTTTGCTCCCTCCAATTTCGGAATTTCGATATATATATATATATATATCATCATTTTTTAAATATAACGAATTGCATTAGCAATTTTATTTGACATGGTGTTTTTAATTATTTTTTTATTAGTTATTATTGTGTCTTTATGTTCTCCTTTTTTTTTTTTAGGGACTACTATTAAATTACTAAAAAAAATTTAACCTTTTTCTATCGTTTAGAATTAATTTGATAAGTATTTTAATTGAAATCGAATTAAGAGTTTATCAAATAATTTTTGAAAAAATGAAAGACTGTAAATTTTCCCACAACCTTTGAAAGGAAATTTAATCTCAAAATTTGTTAAACAAATTTTGAATTAAATTTGAGATTATTAAAAAAAAATGTTCAAAATGGCATGTCTTGTGACCCAAACTAATTTTAAATTTAGTTCAAAATTGAAAATTAATTTCTTAAATGATATACATTCCATAAGTTAGAAAATTTATATGGAAAGTTGTGTTCGGCCTAATTTTAAGTTAGTACATTCTTAGCTTATTATATTTTATTTTTTGTAAGAAAAAAAATTAATATCAACGACTAATTTTTTTTTTTTAAAAAAAACTAATTTTATGGAGAGAATAAACCCGATCACCCGAGCTAAGCACAATAGCAAATACTTAATAACATAGGATTTTCCTAATAAAAAATGATCGTAATGGAAGGTTTGTAATGGATAAACTTATAGATCATATCATTATTATTTTGTTTTTCAAAATGCTCACTCTTTAGCAATCTTCATCCAACTTTGCGAAATTCCTTCTAATTAGGAAAATAATATTTTATTTATCTTGAGCATGTCTTCTCGATGGCTTAAAGCAAGATAAAAAATAGAAACATATTTACTCATTTGGTGTTCCAACTTTATGTATCATCAATTTCGACCATAAAAATGTGTAATTAATTATATCGACATAAAAATGTAAGCTAATAAAAATTTATATAAAAATGTTTAGTGTATGGCACAAAATGTACACTTATTTATTTATAATGCTAAATAAAATAATTATTTTTGGGGAGGTTTCAATCAGCTCCATCGGCCGGGCCAGGCAGGCAGCCAATTGACAGGCCTGTGAACAACCGTGGCCGGTATGAAATCTTTGTTGGCGCGTTATTACCGGCTCTGGGAGTAAAACCGTGTCCGGTGTGGCGCACCATATCTTTCCCTAGTTACGTGGCGGGGTCCGCCTCCCCAGCTTGAGATATATCTATAAAAGGCAATATCTCTCCCCACTTCGCTCTCGGCGGCCGCGCTATAATTCGAGACTTGCTGCGACTCGCGTCTCCTCTCCTACCCCCTTCCTTTTCTGGCGAGCCTTTTCCGAGGGTTCGTTCCGCCTCATCCTTCCCGTTCGATCTGGCTTGGATCGCCGTCGCATCTCGCAGTTCCGTTCTCCAGATGGCTTCCCGGCTTTCCAGCGACGCCGAATCTCTTCGCTACGCACAGATGGTAATGCTTTCTTCTCTTCGATTCGATCGGATTCATCTCTCTTCCAATGCGATAAAGGTCGAACCCTTTTTTTTGGGCGATCTGTCGGGGTTTTTCGATTGTTATCGGTCGTCGATCTGTGGGAAACTTCTGGATTTTATTAGGTTGGGGAAACGTTTGTGGATCAGTATTACAATTACCTCCGCGATTCTCCGGAGCTAGTTCATCGGTTTTACCAGGAAAGGAGCAGACTTTGTCGTTCTGATGGCCATGGCAACGTTACCTCCGTCACCACCATCGATGTGAGTATTTGAAACGGTTGTATGTTTTTCAAAAAGAGTGTTACGTGTCCAGATGTTGATTTTTCAAAATAAAAAATAAAAAAATAAAAACTGTTTGATCCTTGGAAAACAGGCAATATGCGAGAAGATAATGTCCATGGAATTCAGTGTGGAGGAGATAAAAGGGGTAGACTGCCAGGACTCGCTCAATGGTGGAGTGATGGTCTTCGTGACAGGGGCTCTCACCAGGGAAGAAGACAATTCCAAGAGGGAGTTCGTTCAGTCATTTTTCCTTGCTCCACATGAAACAGGCTTTTATGTCCTGAATGACATGCTTCACTATGCGGCAGAAAGCCATCCGGATAGCTCATTAAACGATTCTAGATCGTCTCCTCAGCCTGAAAATAGTATCTTTTTCTGCCCATCGATCAAATTTCAGATTTATATTAGGCAAGCTCTTGATCATCTTGTTGGCTTATGCGGTGATCTTTCTTTTACACTAGCTTCTCAAGATAAAGATTCCGCTCGTTCGGATGAAACGAGCGACAAAATGAACCGAGACACTGGTCCTCTGAACAACGGAGAGACCTCAGCTTGGAAGGAAGAAGACCCAGGTAATGTGATCGATGTAACTGCTGATACCTTTCCACCTCTGCTGGTTAAATCAGAGAATAAAAGTAATCACGAGGAGAATCTCAAAAAGTCTTATGCTTCAGTAGTAAGTGTTGATCTTGAAAAGATGCATGTATTTTTTGGTTCCGTGGACGTTCATTAAAACTGTAAAAGATCAGAATGGCTTGATGTATACAGGTCAAAGTTATGAAGGATATTGCTTCAGAATCTGCTCCAGCATGGTGTCCTGCTTCAGTAGCTTCGGGTCATCCAGCTTCTCACGGCCCTACTTCTGGATCGATTGGTTCCGAACGCAAAAAAATCCAGAAGGCACAATGTACTAACTTCACATCAAGTTAGTTTTTTACAACGCTCTGCAGTTTGATTACATGATCATTTAAACTGATTCTGCTGCTTACAGATGATGGTTATTCATTATATTTGAAATATTTACCATCTGATGCAACACCTGCTCAAGTTGAAGAGGAGTTCAAGAGGTTTGGTCCTATAAAGCCTGGTGGAATACAAGTCAAACGCTATAAGGTCGCTTTTCTTCTTTTTCTCTCTCTCCTTTTTTTTTTTCATTCACTGATTTGTTAATTGCTTCTTCATTGCTTTCATTCGAGTAATCCCCACACTTTTATAGTTATGCATTTTCATCGAATGACAGTTACAAAATTCTTGCTTTGGTTTCGTGGAGTTTAAGTTCTCTGATGCTGTCCAGCGGGCAATAGAGGTAAACTTTATATACATTCATCTGTTATTGAAATCTTAAGATTGTCGGTGTAGTTTCTCTCCTTTGGATGGTAAACTCGCCTTCTCGGCCGTAGCTCACCACGGCAAGATAGGTTGCACCATGTGGATTGCATCTTTTCAAGTGTGTTGAGTCATCACTTTGCCTCGACCTTTTGGGTCTACTAATCCCTTTGACATAGATCTTGCCACCATGTAGGTCCCTGTTTGATCTGAATTTTCAACATTATCAAGGTTTGGTATCTACTGCAATCTGTTTTTATTCTCTCTTTCAATTATATCTTCAGTCTTGGTTTCCACGTAGACTTTTTTCAACTATTGCAGAGTTCTTGGTGTAACTTGTTCTCCTGCATGCAAGATCGATATATCTATGTTGCATGAGCTTTGTTTGAATATGATCCATGTATTAATTTGATTTTGTGAATATATTTCAGGCATCTCCAATTACTATGGCTGGCCATAGAGTTTACGTCCATAGAAAAAGGATTCTTCATTCAGAAGGCAAGTATGGCTAAACCTTTTCCTTTTTCCTTTTTTCCATAGCTATATATACTTGTGGGGCTGATTATAGTGATCTATGTTCTCTAATACTACATCATAAGACCACTTCATTCTTCTAATGAAAAGGCAGTTAGCCATTGTTTATCATTTGAAACTATGATTTTATTTCTGCAGTTAACAATAAAGGCAAGTTCACTAGCAGTGGAGGTGCAAACCAGAACAACGAAAAGAGAGCCAAAGGCGAACGATGGTAGCTGGTGTTTCAGCAGAGTGCGTGAACTGATAACATACATGATCTTGGAGGCAGAACTTAGTTTATGGATCTTGTTTCATGGAGTCGACGAGTTAGATGACAGAATGCATAAAGGAAGTAACTTATTTCACTGGGAACGAGAGTTCGATGTTGGATAACATACAATCAAACGCTTACTGCCCGCCGACAAAAGGATTTATTATCCCATCTTTCTAGAGCGTGCAAGGCTTCATTTCGCTTTCGCATGGAGGGGAGGTTTTTTTCCCCCCCTCGTCTATCTCGAACTGGGCACGAGTTTTCAATTTACATGGATGTTATCTCGGTCCACCGTCAAGCAGGCAAACCTCTTATTCTGCAGTTCGGCGCTCAGCTATCTGCTCGAAGCCATCGGCCAGGCCTTCTGATGGCCATGGCCGGAGCGCCTGAGAAGTAGACAAGAAATAACTTTGATCACCGTACACACAGGTAAACACGCGCACATGCACATCCATACATATTAGAAAACAACGATGTATTTTACGAGCAAAAAAAAAAATAACAAAATATGGGGATGATCGCTCGGTTGGTGAAGCAGACTCTAGACCATTTGACTCCAAGCCTCCACCTACCCAAATGTTAGGAAATGTTTGTTGTGATTTCCTTTTCATAGATAGATCGTGGTGGTTTTTTTTTTTTTTTTTTGAGGGCAGGCAACTAGGCAAGAGAGCATAGCTAGTTTCTTAATTGTGCCAATAAATATTTTAATTTAATAATATGAAAATGAGAATATAATAGATATTTTTAAAAAAAGTTATAATTAACTAATTGATATAATATATATTTTTTTACATAGATAGTTTTTCTCTTGTTTTACTTGCTGGGTAAATGTTTGATATAATATTTATATTTATTGGAAGTTATTTTTAATTTTAAAATAGCCAACTGAGAGTTCTTATGATTATGATTGACTATATATGAATATGGACAGAGAGAATTAGGAGATATTATTTTATTGTCCATTAATCCGTTGATGACTAACTTAAATTATAGATTAGATGACTTCAGTGTATCCAGAATGGAATATGTCAGTGTTATTAGCCCTAACTATAACTAATCATTTTATATAATCTTTAGCATGACCCTCCAAGAGATAGAGTGATCAGTGTTGCTCGAACTCTAGCGTGAATATCCTAATTACTCATTTCATATTATAAATAAAGTTAAAAGTAACACTCAGCATGAATAAACCTCTAATTTATTACAGTATTTATTAGGAATAATCTCCCAAATTATCCCTAACTATCAGTGTCAAATCTTCACAATAATCAAACTCGAGTGGACATTTCTGAAAGACAAGCAAAACTTTGGGAGCCAAATTGAAAAAGGTCCCGTCAGAGAGTGCTATACGCGTCTCCGGGCTCACCACCTACCGCGTCAAATCGGACGTTCGACGTCTCCCCTAATTCCGCCCCGTCCTATCTCGTCCGTCAGTTTCTTTCTCATTTTCCTATATAACTCCTACCGCTCCTACTCCAATCGTCGCCTTCTCCTCACTGCCCTTTTCCGCTGTCGATCTCGCTCCTTCGGAAGCCCTAGCGAGTAGCAATGGCTCTGATCGTGGAGAAGACTTCCACTGGGCGGGAGTACAAGGTCAAGGACCTCTCTCAGGCCGACTTCGGCCGTCTCGAGATTGAACTCGCCGAGGTCGAGATGCCCGGCCTCATGGCCTGCCGCGCCGAGTACGGCCCCTCCAAGCCCTTCGCCGGTGCTCGCATATCCGGATCCCTCCACATGACCATTCAGACTGCCGTCCTCATCGAGACCCTAACTGCCCTTGGCGCCGAGGTTCGCTGGTGCTCCTGTAACATCTTCTCCACCCAGGACCACGCTGCCGCCGCCATCGCTCGCGATTCCGCGGCTGTCTTCGCATGGAAAGGCGAGACGCTCGCCGAGTACTGGTGGTGCACTGAGCGTGCCCTTGAGTGGGGTGCCGGAGGCGGCCCTGATCTCATCGTTGACGATGGCGGTGATGCGACGCTCCTCATCCATGAAGGTGTCAAGGCCGAGGAAGAGTACGAGAAGAGCGGCAAGTTGCCGGATCCTGCCTCCACTGACAACGCTGAGTTCCAGATCGTGCTGGGTATTATCCGCGATGGGCTCAAGGTCGATCCCAAGAAGTATCACAAGATGAAGGAGCGGCTAGTCGGTGTATCGGAGGAAACGACCACTGGTGTTAAGCGGTTGTATCAGATGCAGGCCAGCGGCGCCTTGCTCTTCCCTGCGATCAACGTGAATGACTCTGTCACAAAGAGCAAGGTTAGCTAGGATCTCTCTGGATCTAGAATTTAGGGCTTCTTACTCTTTTTTGGGCTTATCTGATATTATCTCGTATTCTCGTGCTCCCCATTTCCAGATCTGATTAGTTTTTTTTTTCTTTATTTTACTTTTGGGAATTCGCACGTATGCTCCTTTTTTTAGTTCGTTAGATCTTGGTCTGTTTTTAGAATTGCAGCATTAACCCATCACCGAGTAACAACTCATGTTCTGGTATACAATCATTATTGGATTTTTACATTGGCTGTTAGTTTTAATGTCATTTTATTTTAGTTTTTGTTTCACAACTGAGATCTATCTTTCCTTTCTCATTTATTGACATATTCTTTCTTCCCTTTACGTGCTTGGAGATCTCGCTCTAACTAGTACTTCTACTGATCTACTGATCTAATGCGTTTTTTTTTTAAACAATAGTTCGACAATCTGTATGGGTGCCGCCACTCTCTCCCCGATGGGCTGATGAGGGCTACCGACGTTATGATCGCCGGCAAGGCTGCTGTGGTCTGTGGATACGGAGATGTCGGCAAGGGTTGCGCCGCTGCTTTGAAGCAGGCAGGTGCCCGGGTCATTGTTACCGAGATCGACCCCATATGTGCTCTCCAGGCTCTGATGGAGGGCATCCCTGTTCTCACCCTGGAGGATGTTGTTGCGGAGGCTGATATCTTCGTCACCACCACCGGAAACAAAGACATCATCATGGTGGATCACATGAAGAAGATGAAGAACAATGCCATTGTATGCAACATTGGCCACTTCGACAATGAGATCGACATGCATGGGCTTGAGACCTACCCGGGCGTCAAGCGCATCACCATCAAACCCCAAACGGACCGCTGGGTCTTCCCTGAGACGAAGTCCGGCATCATCGTTCTTGCGGAGGGCCGTCTTATGAACCTTGGTTGTGCCACTGGCCATCCCAGCTTTGTCATGTCCTGCTCCTTCACCAATCAAGTATTAAATTTGTGGATCCACTTTCATGATATAGCTTCTGACAATATACCTTGTAACTGAATCCTTCAACAAACCTGTTGCCAGGTGATTGCGCAGCTTGAGTTGTGGAAGGAAAGGAGCAGCGGAAAGTATGGGAAGAAAGTGTACGTGCTCCCTAAGCATCTTGATGAGAAGGTGGCGGCTCTGCACCTGGGTAAGCTAGGAGCCAAGCTTACCAAGCTCACACCATCTCAGGCCGCGTACATCAGCGTCCCCGTTGAAGGTCCTTACAAACCTGCTCACTACAGGTATTAATATGCGCTGCCGTCATGAGATGGTAGCAAAACGGCGACAGTTGCCGGAGATGTTGCTGATGGCTGAATTAATCCTGCTTGATTTACCTTCTAGTTTCCTCCCCCTCCCCCCATTTTGAATTTTGGTTGAGAAATCGTATCGGAATAATTGGTAAGTAATCGTCCTTTGGTAGTGTTTCCGTGTTGCCAAGCTACTGTGTGGTGTCTATTTTTCGGAAGAATGTGATTTCCAATAGTTTGTCTCTTGTTCCTTGACTGTCTAATAATATATATATATAGAGAGAGTTACGATCTCCTCCATGACCGATCCGTCCGCGATGCGCTCGCAGCCGTTCGATCAGCACCGCGATTGTGAAATGCACAGTGACTCCGGCTCGACACCTTGCCACTGCTGTTGCTTCGTCGTCCGGTCACCTTCGGCCGTCGGATCGGGTGCGTTGGAAGTGCACCTCGTCGGCGGTCCGGACGGGATCGGCTTCCGGTCGGATTGCGGCAGGAAGTTGCCGCAAATTGGCTGTGATTCGGCCAGATCACGGTCGAATCTCGATCGAAAATCGATCGGGAAAGGACCGTCGGCGCTGGGCGGTCCTTTCTCGACCTGGTGCGGCTGTGATTCGGTCGATTTGCATCGGCTTCCGGCCGCAATTCGACCGAAAGTCGATCCTGTCCAGACCGCCGGTGAGGTGCGCTTCCAATGCACCCGGTCTGACGGTCGGAGATGGCAGAACGGTGCAGTGGCAACGGCGAGGGGTCGAGCGCAAATGCAATCGGGTGCGGACAGATCGGGCGCGCAGGAGATCAAATCCGTATATATATATATATATATATATATATATATATATATATATATATATATATATATATATATATATATATATATGAGGCCAAGAAGTAATACAAATGCGACTCGAGTTTGCCGATTTTGGTTAGATGACCGACTTCAATGGGGGAATTAAGGCATGGAGACGTTTTGAAATATTTGGAGACCTTTACTGGCCTAGGTAATCCTTTTTGACATCTTTCAGTCCAATTCCCACTTCTTTTAGATCCAATTGCTGGTTTGGCCTTTTGACATCTTTCAGTCCAATTCCGCACTCTTTTTGGGGTCAATTCCAACTCAACTTTATTTGCACAATCAGTTAAACCACCATAATTCCAGAATTAGGTTTAAAGAAAATATAATCACAACTTTTAGGATTTAATTCTCATAGTATCTTGCATTATAAAATGATGGGAGTTGCCTTCGGCAGTAGAAATGATGGGAGTTGCCTTCGGTAGTAGTTAATTTTTTTTTATTATAAAAAATTATTAAACTTTTTAATTATGCAATAATCAATCAGAACGGAACTAAATTAATTTTGTTCAAAGATCAAATCAAAGAAAGTATTCATGTGGTTTAATCTTATTTGTCCGAAATTCTTTTTGCTCGCTAGCTATGAAATTTATTTTCATATTAAGTAAAATTTATAAAGGCAATTTAAAAAATGAAAACATTTTTAAAAAAATATTTAACCTAATCGAAAAATAATTAAAACCCACAAAAATAAATAATCTGCTTAGTAAATAAAATTCTAATTTTATAAATAAAAAACACACTGATTTTAAATACTAGAAGGCGTTTTTAATCTTTATTGTTTTCTTATCCGGTTGGAACCATCAATCTAGCAATCTCTATCGGTCTATTTCACGGTCATTGTGAGGGAGATAAATCGTGAAGGTCCTATGGATATTGACGTAGTGGACAAGACACGCGAGGATAATCTGAGTCAAAAAAAAAAGATTTAAATCTCCTTCGAAATTGATCCTTATTTTATCAGTAAGTTTGATCGTATTTGAATCATCACGCCTTCTCTGTGAGATTTTTTTTTTTTTTTTACCGTTTGAACTGAACATTGAACATCCTATTCTCCCCCAAAATCTTAAATTAATAATAAAGCGAAAAAAAAAAATCGCAATGTTTGAAACTATCTATGGGTCGAGATGGGTCGGAATTAAAGCCCAAAGCGGAAACTAAAGCGGGAAAGCATGCCTTTATTTTTACTAAAATGCTGAGGGAGTATTTGGTTTCATTTTTAATTTTTTCCTTATTTCTCATTTTGTTTAGAAAATGAATTTTTTTAATATTTTCTGCTTTCCAACTAAATTAAATTTTATTTTTTAGAAAATGAATATAGAAAATATCAATCAAACAATAATTTCCATATTTAAAAAAATAGAAAATAGATAAACCAAATGCTACCTAATATTTTCCTTGATATCCTTGAAATTAAATTTTTTTAATTACAAATATAAAAGTGCTGAAGCGCTTTTTTTTAGATAATTAAAAAATAGTTTAATTCGAGATATATCTAGGCAAAATTTTTTTAAGTTTCTCATAGAAACTCCTCAATTTTATGTTTCCTATAATGTTGTTGGGGGATTGTCATTTCATATTTAATTTTATAAGGGGTATTTTTATCGGGATAGATTTTTTTTATTATTGATAATTCAAATGTTCGATTTGCAAAGAAAATGTGATATTTTTATTCTCTCTTTGCTACCTCCTTAGTCTCTTAGATCATCATTAGAGAGCTCTTTAGTAGATTTCATCATGTCACGTTAATGACATCAAAAGAAAAAAAATTATTCATCTTTCCGTTATAAAAAGAACTTCCAATAACTCTTTATGAATTCCATCATTTATCTATATTTTATATTATATATATTTATTATAAACACTATTTTATAGTAATTATTTTTATACCAACTATTTATTAATAATTATTTATTAATTTCATAAAATTACTAACTATTAAAAATTTAAAAATAATTTTTTTCTATTAATCAAAATTTTCTTTTATTTAAAAACAAAAAAAATATATAAACCACTTTCGCTCTCAATTGAAACCGCTTCCTCCCACAGTGGGAGAGAGCGGTCCCTACCATTCTAGCTCATCTAGGAGTTACCACTGGGATGCTCTCAATTTGGTTGTGAGCTGGTTAATTTTGGACGGTTAACTTCTTCTTTCTTCTACTTTTGGGATGAAGATTCATGTATATAAAATCACATTCATACCATCCATGTAGTGTATTTTCCTACATTTATATACTCTGATTTTTAGATGGAATGTAATATAATATAAGATTTGGGATATATTCTATAAAAAATTGAAATCATCAATCTAACCATCTTTATCGATCCGTCTCAAAACCATTGTGAATGAGATAAATCATGGAGGTCCTTTGAATCTTGACGCGATTGATCACTACAAATATTAAAAGATTTTACGATAAATTTTACAACAAATTTTGAATAAAAATTCGTTACAAAATTTTTTTTGCAACAAAAATTCGAATTGATTTTCGTCGCCAAAGTTGGCGGCGAATTTAATTTTTCATTGTCAAATTTGACGATGAATTATATTTTTCGTCACCAAAGTTGGCGATGAATTTCATTGTCGTCGCCAATTTGGCGACGAATAAATAGTTCGTCGCAAAAGTCTAATAAACCTATTTTCATGAATAAAAATAAATTTAGCGACGAATACTTATCTGCGACGAAAAAAAATCATTGCAAATGCTAGTCGACTGAAAGATACCATCAATCGACTGATTCATTCATCAGTCTACTGAAATTTTACTATTTCAATTAGTCAGTCGACTTTCAAAGCTTCTGTAAGCTGTTATAGTATATCAGTTGACTGATTCATCTATAAAGTTATGGAGGATCGTTTTGAATCCGAGGAGGATTTTAAATCTCTCTCCGAAATTCAATTCGTGTCTTATTCATAAGCTGTCGCATAACTTTACCAACTTATCATCTCGTAAGAATTAGATTTGGAATATATATATACGTGTGCTTGTAGTTCGGTGAAATTAATTATTATTCATATGATATAATGCCCTTTTACATCTACAGAATTTGCGTTGTTGTATCCTCGAAGATAATTTTCCGTTTCAGTTTCGATTTATTATAGATTTATGGCAAAAGCGATAAATAGGATTGTAAATATTCATTAATAAATTTGATGTTCGATTGGATCAAAATATATTTATATTCGTTTAATAGATATCAAAGTCAATTGAATGGACAGCTTGAATAAGTTTATATATATATATATTCGATTTGTTAATATTTATAAATATTATTTGTGAACAATATTCACAAATACAATTTGCAAATTATGTTCATAAATAAAATTCGTAAATTATATTTATGATCAAATTGAATTTACATAAATTTATTTATATTCATTTAAATTATTTATATTAATCATTCAAATAAATATTAAAATTTTAAATAAATAAATAAATAATATTTAAATACATTTGAAGAACTTGAATTGAGTTAAATCGAAAAGTTTGATATCAATTAGATAAGACAAGACAAGTTCAATTAAACTCAAATAAAAAAAAATCTAGTTAAATTTGGACGACTATTTTAAATTAAAAAAATCTGACTTCATTGTACTTGATAATTTTATTAAATAAATTTTAACGTTATAAAATTTGACACCGTCCTAATAGAAAAAGATAGTTTTAAAGCGTCCTACGTGTACGGTGCAACGGTAGAAAAAGAGAGATATTTTATAAAAAAATATAGTTCGATTTTTTACTGTGACATCGAATAATGAATTTAAAAAAAATCTATTAGAATGATTTTAGGGTTCAGGAGTTTGTCCGGTGAACAGAGTACAAATATGACATTGAATCGTCGTTAAAGAATATTACAACTACGAAGTCTGAAATTAACTGTGAAAAAACTACGAGTATTTTTCTGATATATCTTTGATGATCAATAGAGATCATTTGGATTTTGACTCTCAATTATTGGCGGGACATTTTGAAAATCCATGGGATAGGACTGATAATTTATAGGGATTAATCGGATCGAAAATTCGGATATCCTGATACTAATAAAAAAACAGTTTTAAAATGTTGGTTTTGTCCATTTAATTAATACTCTTGCATGTGATTTCATTTATATATCCATGTGATCTCACATGTCCTGTGGAAGTAAATTGAATTATTGTTCTTCTCTCGGAGAGCTTAGCTGCTTTTTTTCCTTTTAACAAAAAAAAAAGAGACAAAATATAATTCAAAAGAATTGTATTATCATTTTAATTAAAAATGATAAAAAATATATATATATCAAAATGGCATTTATTTATTTTTCTCTAAAATACTCTTGTGCCGACCCAATATTATAATTAACAATTATAATTGGAGCTGCTATTAAATAAATTAAAATTACACAAATTTAGCGAAAATTAATATACTTAGATTTAAGTTACTGTTATATCAAAATAAATTTTACTGTCTCAATTTAAAATTATTCAAATTTAATTAAAATCACTTCGGTTTATTATAATCGCTTAAATATTATTGTATATAGATAACGTTATAACTTATGACTGACTAACGAGTATAATATGAAGCAATTATGACCGTACGTAACTGATTCAATAACGTCGAAATGATTTTGATTAAGATTAATTGATTTTGATCAAATTAATAAAAAAATATTTTAATATAATTGTGTTGCATATGTCGTATGATTAGAGATTTCGGATTCAAATATTTTAAAATAAAGTAAGATTATGTACATGGATCATGATGAAAACTTGGTACACCGCAGGCATGTGTTGTAATTTTAATCAATTTAATTAGAGCAATTTGACCAAAGTTAATCCTAAAATATGATAGGAGTTATGGCTGTGACATGTACTGTTATGAGGTGATTTTGACGACCAAGTGTCAATGATTTTAATTAAGTTTTAATAATTTAGCTATATATTTTAGCAACAGTTAGGATTTCGGCTATCGTTGTTATAAATTATAGTAGTTACTGCGATAAGCTGTTATATAATAATACTGGAATAAAAATATTTTTAAATAAAAAATATGATGCGTAGAAATCAAGCATCAAATATTCAAATATCTAGAGTGACATTTTAAAAATAATCAATTTAGTTTCGATCATTGGAATAAATATGAAAAATACTTACGATTTGATAACGAAATTCAACTTCCGTAATCACAATGTCTTTATAAAAATATTCAATATCAAAATTATACTCTTCACTGTGAAAGTAAACTTTCAAATTCAACTTAGTCCAATCCAAGATTAGCAAGTATGATTTTTTTCCTATTTTTATCGTCAAATGTGTCTCAATAGATGATCGAATTATTTTAGTACATCTCTTCTTCTTTTATATATATATATATATATATATATATATATATAAATATTCATAGATACTCATAGATAAAATGTAAATACAGATGTCATAATTTCTATACGATTAATTATTAAAATATTATATTTCAACGATAACCTCTAACGATATTATGTAACAAATGATCTCTTTTAAATAATTTATCTTATGAATTTTCTGAATGTTTTATTGTCCTGAATGAGAAATTCAATATTCTTACGTTCATATATAGTTAATAGTTGCATAGGATCAGACGACTCATGGCTAAGATCAAATTAAACGGGTTAATTAAAATACCCACAAATAATTTATGACGTATCAAAACGCATCAAATCTAAAATAAATAAAATAAAATAAACGTAAACGGAGTTATGGTCGATGAGAAATAGCCACAAACTCAAATTGTCTCGAGAACGTAAGTACGTAAAATTAACGCACGAGTGATTAAAATATATTTATATGATATAGATTGATTTCGAACAAAATTTAAAATTATTTTTTGAATTCAGATAACTCTCTTATAATAGTTGTATAATAAATTGATAGAGATTTATTCCCCTCCACACGTAGAGGCAGTGGTGGGAGGCCGTTAATGTGGCGGTTCTACTTTTTTTTTTTAATAGATCGATAGAATATGTTAGATTGACGATTTAATTATTTTTTTTTCAGAACACATGGATGACACACACGCCAAACAAATTAATTAATTAAACATAAAACAGGCTAGCAAATCCACTCGACGATAATTAATGGCGTTTGTCGATTTTATTGCAAGTCACGGGGTTGCTAAGGTGACTGTTAACAATCCACAAAAGATTAGAATCCATCAACTTAACGACTCTTATCAGCTGTCCCGTGATTATTATGAGAAAGATAAATTATGGAGGATCCTATGAACTTTAAAGTGATAATTAAAATATATGAGAGTTATCTGAATTTTAAAAAAACTTTATACCTTCTCTAAAATTGATCATTGTCTTATTTATAAGTTCCACCGTAATTTAACAACGATGCAACTTTTGGTGTCGCAC